>JAJIBD010022601.1:30000-576816 GCA_021461705.1 Cryptotis parvus
GTGATAAGGGCAGATATTATGGATTATAAAGAAGATTGTGGGGCCGGAGCGATAGCCCAGCGGGTAGGGCGTTTGCCTTGCGCCACGGCCGGCTTGTGCCGGCCTGGGTCTCGATTACCGGCATCCCATATGGTCCCTCGAGCACCGCCAGGAGTAATTCCTGAGTGCAGAGCCAGGAGTACCCCTGAGCATTGCCGGGTGTGACCCAAAAAAAGCAAAAAAAAAAAAAAAAAAAAAGAAGATTGTGATGAGGGTTACAGCTTGCAAGAGGTGACTAGCAGTTTCCAAACTTCAGCGCTTTATCTGAGAAAACAGTTTTTAATTGGCATATCCTTAGGGTAGAAGGATAATTCATGGCCAAGAAAATGAAAAAGGTGATTTTATTGATATTTATTTTACCTTATCCAAAATAAAATTAAGGTAATGAGTAATTTCTGTGGGATAACAAAATACCAGAAGTCAAAAAGTTGACTCATTAAAATTAATTTTATAAATGACATTTGCCTACATTAAGGTCCAAAGATTGATGAAGTTAGGAGAATACTACCATTAAGAATAATTGTGGACATTAAAGCAAGAAGGGTATATTTAGATGAGGCAGCTATGTAAAGGTTTGTGAGATGTGAAAAATAAACTCATAAAGAAAAATAATAAATATTCAGAAAGGGAGCAGTAGTAGATATTAAAAAGTAGTATGAGGAGTGATTTTATGACAAAAGATAGAATAGAAACATTACCTTAGAATGATTGGCACTTAATCCTTTGTGACAGGGATTTGATGAAACTGATATGATAACTCAGTGTATGTCCTTTCCTTTCACAAGGTATTTTAACTTTATTTTTTGTACACATGGAAATATTATAAATAGTAACTTCAGCTAATTATAATTCAGGATCCACTATAAAATAAGCTGATATCTACTAATAATATGATGCATATTACATTCTAGATTTGTATTATTTTAAATAGAGCAATTACCAGTTTATCACTGTTCAATCTTTCAATTTTCCACAGATTGTAAGCACATAACTCAAAGAATTTAGCAATTACTCTGTAGTGAACATAGTGTTGAATCAAAGAAAAATATTTTGGTTTTCCCAGAGTGAAGAAAAAATTTATTGTAATTGCACTAATCTTATTAAAAGACCTTGCAATTTTTGAGTGTCTTCAAAATCATCACATTTGCCTTCAAATCATGAATACAAGATTGCATGGTCATGCATTTTAATTTAGTCTAAATAATTATATGCTATATATAAGATATTTTCTGACTTGGTGTGAAAATGTTAATGTCCTATATTGTGGCTAGAATGAGTCATCAACTAATATTTATGTGTTTTACAACAAATTGTTTGTCACTTTCTCTGATTAAATGTGCCCATAATAACATTATTGTCATCATTCTTCTTAAGTTGCAGTTGATATTTAAATCATGCTGTCTCTTTTTCCTGGAATGGCAATGCCATTTTCAAAATAAATATGTCCCTTCAGGTGGAAATGAATAACCAGTCAATCATATTAAGATAGACATACTCAGTCTAAACTTTACAACATACAATGGAAGTATAAATTGAAATCAATCAATTTTTTAAATAACTCCCTTCTCCATATGTAAAGTTACAATAACATAAAATAATTTGTTGTAATGTAATGTGCTTTCTTAAACCTCGCTTTATCAATGGTGTATGTTTATATTTGTAGAGTATATTTTCAACAACAGAATCTCACTCATATTTATGGTAACATATTGATTTTTTTTTTTTTGCTTTTTGGGTCACACCCGGCGATGCTCAGGGGTTTCTCCTGGCTCTGCACTCAGGAATTACCCGAGGCGGTGCTCGGGGGACCATATGGGGATGCCGGGAACCCAGGCCGGCACAGGCCGGGCCGCGTGTAAGGCAAACACCTTACCCGCTGGGCTATCGCCTCCAGCCCCAACATATTGATTTTGCCTAATTTTTCTTTTGGTTCTTGGACCACACCCAGTAGTCCACAGGGTTTTCTTCCACTGTGCTCAAGAATGACTCTTGGTGATCACTTGATCACTTGACTTCCGCAGATCATCAACTACTCACTTGAGCGAGCACCAGTAACGTCTCAATATGTCCTGTCACATGTGATAGCCCAAGGGCATCTGACCATTCCAGGAACATAAAGAGCCTCAAGCCATTCCATCAGGTAATGGGAATGAGGTCTATACTTGTTACTGGTATTAGGCATTTCAAATACGACACGGGTAGCTTGCCAGGCTTTGCCATGCGGGTGGGATAATCTTCTAGTCACCTCAAAACTCGAGCATTTATTGATGAGCCAGGCTGCAATCAGCTCTTCTGCTGGGTGGAGTTCTGATGAGAGGGGAGTCCAAATGTGGAAAATGGCGGCCCTCATGGTGTGGGGGTTCCTCTGGTTTCTTGTGAGGCTCTGCCAGGGTGGCTGGCTTAGTGATATACAGGGAAACATATTGCAATGTTGGGGATTCAACTGGGTTTGATGACATGGAAGTAAGTGACCTAACTTCAATACTCTTCCTCTCTTTTCACCTTTTTTTCCTAATTGAAGTGCAAAAAATTCATTATCCTGAAACAAAAAATGATTGTTTTTCCCTACAATAATTGACTTTTATCCATCTCTAAAGTGTGCAAGTAAGTGAAATAAAATTAAACTTTTTTAAAAAAACAAAATAAAACAAATTGTTCAATTTGTATTTATAAATAATAAAACACCAAACATACCCACACTATTTTCTTCAGAAACTAGTTTGGAGATTTCCCCTATCAAGATGAATGCTTAAATTGTTCTCTGCAAGTCATGTATATGTATGTATCTATCTATATAGTGTGCATATATGTATATATGCATACATATTCACACAAATATCTTATACATGTACACTAGCTGTAGAAATTGGAAGTTAATTAGAAGGCACGACATTCTAATTAACTTATAGTTTTTATATTACTATTTCTGGTAACATTATTGTCTCATAGTAATGCCTTTTCAGTATTTCATAGAAAAGCTTTAATAAAAAGGTCTTAAGGTAAGATTAATTTAAGTTTAAATTTTCACTTACGTTCTCTCTGCTTGCCTGAAGAAAAAAAAATCATCGAATACATAATTAGGAAAAAAGATTTTAGCTCACTCAATTCATTTAATGGGTACTAATCTTTTCTTCATTTTTAATTTCCACAATCCAATGAGAAATAACCCACACTGTGTAGACAATCAGTCTAAATTATTGAATAGAACTTCAAATTTATAACTATGCTTGAAAATACCCATGCTTGTTCAATGGCTAACAGAGACTACATAATTGGTTTGTTAACTAAAATACAAGATGACCTTGAATTCTTGTGGTTTTGATACCTCCCTCTCTTGTACTTTATAACCATTATTTTGTAAAAAACATGTTACCTTATCTTCAATGTTTATCAAGTGAACACTGAGTATTATTTCCAATGATATTAGTAAATGTAGTCAATACTGTCCTTTAACGATTACGTATACCCCAACTAGACTTCCATTTCTTCTCTTTCCCACTATATTCTGTATTCACAGTACAAGTGAAGCTTCAGAAGTTAACAAGTACTACTAATACTTACTAAAATCTTTCCACTGGTTTTCAACATAGTAGTGACTAATTAGCATTTTTAAACTTAGCACCAAAGTAATGGTATTATACTTAATGACTCTTTGATGCTTTCCTCCTTCCTTTCTGGATCACTCTGTCAGAAACAAATTCCTACCTCAGGATTATTTCAGTGACTATTTCTTACACCAAAATGGTCCTCTCAACCCAGGCCGTACTATCTAAATAGCTGAACACTTCCAACCTTATTCAAATGCCATACTTTTACTGAATATGGCCCACCACCCAAGCAGAGCCTCGCAAGAAGCCAGACGACTTCCTACTCCATGAGGGCTGCCATTTTCCACATCCAGACTCCTCTTTCATCAAAACTCCACCCAGCAGAAGAGCTGATCATAGCCCGGCAAGCTGCTGCATGGTTCATCAATAATGAACCATCAATAAATGCTGGAGATCAGAGGTGACTACAAGAGTATTCCACCTGCACGCAGAGCCTGGCAAGCTACCGATGTCGTATTTGATATGCCAAATACCAGTAACAATTATAGATCTCATTCCCATGACCAAATGGAATGGTTTCAGGCTCTTTATGTTCCTGTTGCAAGCAGATGCCCTTGGCCTCTACTAGCATGAGATAGGACATATGGAGATGTTACTGGTGCCCGCTAGAGCAAATCGATGATGGACGGAAAGAGAGTGATAGACAGTGATAACTGAATATCATTTATCTATAATTGTGCACACTTCAGAAATATCTATCATGTTTCCCTTTATTTTTCAATATCAATTTTCTCTTGAATAGCTATCTCTATAACTATATGGAGGTAGAGGAGATACAGATATATAACAAAATACTTGAGAAAGAAGTTATCAGGAAAAAATATACATTTGTTGAAAGATAACTTATTTGTACACTTTTAGAGATGGATAAAAGTCGAGTTCAACATATTTGTTGAAAGAGCTACTCTGTTGCTGATTTATTTTCTTCCTGAGAAGTCACAGTAGGTGAAATCAGTTTAGTCATTGCTGTCATAGAACACAGAAATGATATAGAGAAGGTGCAGCAGGATGATATAACCATATTTGGAGTATTTATTTGGGAATCAAATATCAGGGATTATTATTTTATTATTATGACTATTAATTTTCATTGTTGTTGTTTATATTCCCCTTCCTCTCTGAAAGTAGCTATGCTACTAATGATACAAGCTACTAGACCACTAAAAAGTGTTGTGAATATAGTTGTAACTGTAGAAAGATTTGCTATCAGTTTCTCTCATCTCCTAAATCACTGCTCGTTTTTTGCTATTTACTACCTTAACTTTTATTTTGTACTTCTTCCCACAAAGACTGTTCAGAGAGTAACTCAGCTAACTAGAACATATTTTGAAACTAAGTATAAAATAGAGTAACTTATAAAACAAATAAATAAGAATACGCCTACCGTGTATCCTTAGTTTTATTGCATAGGTTTAATTAGAATTGGATTCAAATAAGACCAAGGTGGCCATATATCTTCTAATTAACTTCAGGATTTAGTATCTGAACTCCTCTGTAAGTTCAGGTCAATTTTACTTTCTTGCACTTGTGAATTGGCTAGAAAACAAAGTAGCTAGTAAATATTCATTAAAATACTAATTGCAAAATCGCAAAATCTACTTCCTTGAGTGACAGTAAGTACATCTGGGCTCACAAAATAAAGCTTCTTCACTTCTTTGTGACTGAATATTAATATTGTAACAAATGCTCATCATATGAACAGATTTTAAAAAGGAAATGAAGGAGCCTTATACAGTGAAGAATGCATGTGGCCATCTTTACAATTTTCTAGCACTTAGAATTATACTTTATTTCATTATAGCATATGATTATTCATAATCCAGAACAATTACAATTGAAATAAAATATTACTAATCTCACTCTAAGTACTTTGCTTCAAGTAAGTTGTAAATATTTCTTCCTAATTTTTACATTTGGTGTCAGATTGGAAAGAAGAAAGAACAAAATTGTTCCTTTACATTCATGTTAAAATTCATAAATTCACAGAGATAATTATCACATGGATGAGAGGTAAAGTGCTTGAAATACTTCTAATATATTTTTCAGTGTTCTTAACATACCAATAAGCTATATATATAATTTATTTATATACATGAGCTATATATATATGCTATTTTATAAATATACAACTTGAAAATTATCTTCGGAACTAATTTAGGTATAAATTTAATATGTTTCAAGGGGAGGGTTTATGTATTTCAATACATACAATTTGGTACTAGCTGTAATAAAGGTATTCTTTCTCATGGAAAAAAAGAAGATACCTGCTGTGTAATTTACTGATCAAAAAATTAGTAGGCCTTTAGTTTAAATATGTATTAGGAAAAATAGAATATAAAAAATGAGCAAAATCTTCAAAGTTTTAATTTGTATAAGAGTGACAAAAGCTATACTATTGTTGGGTATGATGAAGAACATATTAAATAGTCTCAATAAGTTGACCTTTGTTTCATGCACAATATTGTCCTTGTTAAGCTCTGGTGCCCAAAGATTATTGCACTTTAAAACCATTTCAAGATGAAAAGTATTCAGAATTTCTACTTCAAGAAAATGTAAATTTGCATGAAATCATTTACACTTCTAGAACACAAGGACAATGAAACTAGATTCTTCTTATTTCATTAGGACTTGTGAATATCAAATCAGAAACGTGTATTTTGATTATTATTTTTCTGTGGTTGCAGGGGAAGCTTATCAGCAAGGGAAACTTTCAAGATCAAACCAATCCTGGACTAATTTAATTATCCTATTTTGATTCTCAACTTCAGAAGGAAAAAAAAAAACTTTAAGTTTCTTATAATAAATCGAATGTAAATAAATGCTTGGACTGCCAAGATAGTGCAAACACAGGGATCAAGGTGCTTGCCTTGTATGTGGTCAGCTCTAGTTTGAACGAATCCCTGATGGCAGGGTCAGGAGAATGCTCTGAGCACAGCCAGATGAGTCCCCAAACTTAAAACCAACAACACAATCTTCTCAAATAAAATACCATAATCTCTACAGTGTTTACTTTTGAAAAGTTAATTGTAAAGTATAAATAATCATTTAAAAATGAAATGATCTTTACTTTTTATAAAATTTATTTTTATTGGCTAATGCACAAAGAGGAAGGCATAATTGCTGCATGTCTAAGTTGAATTTTTCTATTATTATAAATTGTTTTCAGTTAGTTTGGGGACCATGTCGAGCAGTGATCAGATGTTATCCTTGATTCTGATTCCAGGATCACTCTTGGTGGGGTAGGGGGTTCAAATGGGGCACATCTGCCTGTAGCACATGCACCCTGATTGCTCTACTGTATCTGTGAGCCCATACAGGATATCGTTAACCTATAGAATGCTTCCTGAGCACATTATACGAAAGGGAACAAACAACTAAACCCCCATAAGGTTATATCTTAAAGATCATAGTAAAACGCCTATGAGACCAAACAGTGTAATGGTACAATAAGTCAAAGTATCCTATTTATATCAGATTTTCCTTGCATTACTCCTCAATTTTAACCCCAATGGGAGCCTTAAACTAGAATTTTCAATAGCTTCCAAAGTGTCAGTTTACACATACCAGTTTTCTACATAATTACTGACTTAGTAAATTAACTAAATTAACTATTATTTTTCTCAAACCAACATCAACATCAACATCATAGACCTTTTTCTGTGTCTGTTTTCAGTGTAATACACAATTCTTAGTATTCAGATAACTTACTTATTCAAGTCAATGGCCATATAGTGATGTTGTAATTCAGTTACCTAGTATGAATTGTCTTCACTCCTATACTTTTCCTTTTTAATAAGGTCATTCCCATTTGATGTCTGTGAATGAATACTCTAAAGAAATATGTGAGATATATAAAGTATGGGTGATATACGTTGGACTCACATTACAAAATTATAATATAACTCTAAGTTAAAATAAATTAATGCAGACTAACTGATCAATGTTCGAAAATAATGGAAATATATTGCTTTTTTCAACAACATTCACACTTGAATGTGAGACTCCTAGAAGCATAATGCTTAATCCAATTAATGAATCTCTGAATATAGGACACAAAGGGAACTTCAAAACTATATATTGAAGCTGAATAATTACCAGTGTATTAGACATATCACATAAGCAAGTAATTTCTTAACTTCTGCTATATGTTAATCCCTGCATATATGAAGAGTTTTTTTTACTGCTTGAGCAGTTTCTTTCTACTTGATTATATTAGAATATATTTTTAATAAAACAATTGAAACTGTCTAACAAAACTTTCATATAACATATACTTTGTAATACTGTCTTAACATTTTACAAAACATAAAATTCTTATAGAATCAATTGAATACACTTCTCATTTTGGTTTATGGCATAAATTAACTACCCTAATTTTAATGTTTGTAACCTCACTTTGTAGCTGTGAGCAGAAGGCATTTTTTAAATTAGGTTGAACAACTTGAATGTTGGATTTATATCATTTTTGATAATAACTAATTAATTTTATAAGAATCAAATAATCATTTGGTAAAAGTTGAAATATTCTTAGTAACTAATTGTAATGGTATTAGAAATAAGCTGCTATTATCCTTATTGTACCTTTCAAGAATTTGGCATACTTACAAGGTGTAGATTAATTCATTGTTTTATATATTGAGGATCTCTGGTTTGCACAAGTTGATTGATTTATCATTTATTCATGAAACGCTATGTTTGTTTCAATACAAATATGAATAGTGAATGTGAGGGACTGATACCAAAGCCAGTGGAAAACCACAATAACCAAGAAAGACTTGATACAACCTAAAGATTCTATTCCCCCAAAAAATCTGTAATTTATGTCTTGATCACTTTATCATTTGATATCCAATTATTTGTCGATTTGCTTGAGTGGACGCTAGTAACGTTTCCATTTGACCCTATTATGTGCCACTGTAGCCCAATGGCATCTGCTTTCTCTAGGAATATGAAGAGCCTCAAACCATTCATTCAGGGTCTTGACAAGGAAGTCTAATCATCTTGTAGGTGTGCAGCCATGTGATATTTTGACATCCCATGAGATCCAGTCAGTAACAGCTCTAGTCCAGTGATTGTCTCCAAATTGCATTACATGTCCAGCCCCATCTGATTTTCAACGCCTTTGCAAACAAGGCAGTGTCCCTGACTCTGGATCACCAAAGGAGGTCAGAACTCCAGATTCTTTCTCTCACTTGAGTGAGGCGTGATATTCCATGCATAGCTCTTTTGATTCCTCTTTGGGAGACCCGAATAACATTCTCATCTGCTTTTTGTAGGGCCCAGCCTCTCAGGCGTATGTTAATGCAGGGAGAAAGGTGGAGTTGAAGAGATGTGCCCGGAGCCAGAGGTTCTTTGTACTTTTAGCTATTTCTTCGATGCTCTTGAAGGCATTCCATGCCACTCTCTTTCTCCTGTGCAGCTCAGGTTTTAGGTTGTTCATCATGTTGACTTCTCGACCTAGGTACACATAACTGCTGCATTCAGAGATGTTTGTTCCACTGAAAGTGAATGGGGCCTCCAGATCTAGTTCATTTTTCATGAACACTGTTTTGTTGAGATTTATTCAGCTGTAGACCTATCTTTCCACATTCTTGGTTAAAGTCAGCCAGCATTTGTGCCACTTGGCTAATGTTTGGTGTTATTAGAATGATGTCCTCAGCAAAGCGGAGGTGGTGTAGTTGCCGACCACCTATCTTCACTCCCATTCCTTCCCACTCTAATAATTGCATGACATTCTCATGGGTGGTGCTGAAGACATAAATTTGTGCCAATTTATATCTTATATTTGTGTTTAAAATCACAGTGGTTAAACAGATTACCTTCTATAACAAATGAGCAAACAAAATATAACCAATAAATCTCAAAATCTGAATTCTTTTAATAAAATTATTTCTAAGATGTAACTGATACCTCAAAATAGATACTATAAAATATTAATGACACAGTAAACTCTCTAAAATAAATTTGATATCTTACCTGTATGAGTGGCCCGGGAGGGATGGTGGGTTCTAGTCCTGGCCCACCACCCCAGCAGAGCCTCGCAACAAGCCGGACGACCCCCACTCCATGAGGGCCTCCACTTTCCACATCCGGACTTCTCTCTCGTCAGAACTCCACCCAGAAGACCAGCCTATCACAGCCCCGGCTTGCGTCAGCGCGGTTCATCATTAAATGCTGGACTTAGAGATGACTGCAAGAGTATGCTACCTGCATGGCAGAGCCTGGCAAGCTACCGTGTTGTATTTGATATATATGCCAAATACCAGTAACAATTATAGACTCATTCTGGAATGGATTGAGGCTCTTTATGTTCCTGGAGCAAGCAGATGCCTTGGGCTCTACTAGCATGAGACAGGACATATGGAGATGTTACTGGGGCCCGCTCGAGCAAATCGATGATGAACGGGAAGACAGTGATACCTGTATGAGTAGGTATGAGTTTCATACAAGTGACTTCTTGTATGAAAGGAAGAAGTTCCATGTTTAAAAAAAATTGCTTTTAACAACCTGAAACTATTAACATGAGCTACAAAGTCATGCACGGAGTATTTCTAAGCAATAAATACTTTCATGAGCTCAAACACTTCACGTTTGTTACTGTTGTTGCTATAACCACAGAGCAACAACTTAAAAAATAAAATCAACTGTCCAAAGCACTCCTGAAGTCTAGTCTATGACAATCATATCTTTGTCTCTTTACCTGGAACAAGACATTGGCTTTTTTTTTGCTTTTGTGGGTCACACCCGGCAATTCTCGGGGTTTCTCCTGGCTTTGCACTCAGGAATTACTCCTGGCAGTGCTCAGGGGACCATATGGGATGCCGGGGATCGAACCTGGGTCGACATGGGCCAGCTGCATGCAAGGCAAATGCCCTGCCCGCTGGACTATTGCTCTGGCCCCAAGACATTGGCTTTTTTTTTTTTTTTTGCTTTTTGGGTCACACCCGGCGATGCTCAGGGGTTTCTCCTGGCTCTGCACTCAGGAATTACTCCTGGCGGTGCTGGGGGACCATATGGGATGCGGGGATCGAACCCGGGCGGCACAGGCCGGCCGCGTGCAAGGCAAATGCCCTACCCGCTGGGCTATCGCCTCCGGCCCCCGACATTGGCTTTTTACTGAAGTATTTCAATTCAAAACAAAATCCCTATATCAGAATTTATGACTGGCTGTTCTGTGGATTGGTTCTCAAAAAAAGACATTGATCCTCAGTTTTAAAAAAAAATGGTTTAAAATAACTGAATTAGGGTAATATTCACAGTCACAGATCATAAGGCCCTAGTGGGTCTCTAGGATATCTCAAGGGTGATCAACAGCGCTTTGGTTGAAAATTATATAAATAAGAAGACATGTCTGGAGATATTACAGTTGCTATCAGTAGGACAGTCAAGTCATGAAAGAAAACAAGCTTTCTGTGGGTTTCAGGACAGAAACACAAAATTTTGGGCATTTTTCTTAATTTTGAAGTTCATGAGAAGTACCTGGAATACATCTTCAAATACAAAAACTGAAGCAATGTCAGAATTTAATTCAATGGAATACTAAAGTAGGTGTTTCTACTACATATAAAATATGGCTTCAGATCATGTTCGCCAGCGTCATATCATAGAGTCCACCATTTTGCATTGCTACTAGTAGTACTAACCTATTAGTGACATTTTGGAACTGTCTTCTTAAGACTGAGGTCCTTTAGGGTTAGGGCAATAGTACTGCAGGTGGGGCACTTGCCTTGCAAACAGGCAATCTGAGTTTAATCTGTTCACTTCGTATACAGGATTCCCTGAGCACAGAGACAGGAGTAAGTCTTGAGTACCATGATGTCTGGCACCAAACCAAAACAAAAAGGAGAGAGTTCTTCTAAATCTCCTTCACTCTTTCTTTTTCTACTGTAAAAGTCAAAAACACTGAAATCAATTTGAAAAAAAAATTGATTTTTGTTCTTGAGGTACAGAATTTTATAGAAAAGTGATACTAAAACCCATTTTCTTAGCCATGCAAAAATCCAAATTAATCCAATCTATTGGTTTACTATTACTCAATAGTCACTTGTTTATCTTGTGTTTAATCTATCTGTGACTCAAGTATAAACCATCCCTGCATCCAAATTGTTTCATTATTCCAATCAGTAATTTCATACCAAATTATTAAGCACCCAGTAAACATATATAAACACCATACAAATAGAGTGTTGGTCTTTTATTGGGTTTGCATCCTAATTGAGAACAGATATCAAAGTTAAAATATTAAATATAATTCTGGTAGTAATATATATAGAAAAATGAAGGAAATGTGTTTTATATGCTAAAAATTTCATTTCACTTTCATTTTCCTAAACAATTTTCCCATCCTACTTACAATGTTATATTAATTCTTACTATTCCACTTCAATTATCTTCCTTACACCCTCCTACAATCCTGAACACCGCTCATACTCCGTGCATCAGCATGAAATTTATTCAGTCACAGTATTTTTTCCACAAGTTTTCCATTTGACTATGTACTCATTTAAGATACAGAATTCACTGATTTTAAATATATTGACCAGAGAAGTTAAGTAGATTTGAAAGTTGATACATAAAGGCATTATATTGCTTTTCATATGAAAATGCTAAAAAATTACACAGTGCTAAAATACAATAATTTCTTTCAATTATTTTTTAAAAATTACCAAGTATAATTGAATTTCTCTCATACCAAAATCTTCGATAATACATACTTATCAAAAACAATATGTAGATATCATCATAGTGTCTTGAGCATACCACTTCTATCAGGCAAGTTCTTTCCTTATTTAGAAATAAACTTAATTTGCTAAATCATATTTATTTGAATCCAGGCTGCAGAAGTCTATAGCCTGGGTTTTTAACAGAGAAATATGGTTACAAATGATTTGAAAGCCCAACCTCAGATCAGAGAAATAGTAAGGGCTTAAGCTGTCTTATACTTGAACCCGTGCACCGTGTATGTCAAGTACGTTCAGCCAGAAGTAACCTCTGAGCTCTGTGCCAGGAGTGTAAGTACTGACTACCACTGAGCATGCTCCTGACTAATAATAATTGTAGTAATAATAACAATCAAAGTGTAATGATAACAAGGAGTAGGATAGTAACTTATAATATTGGGAAAGCTTTACCAGAGAGGGGTTCTTATGAGGAAGTCTGTCAGTTTGAGTGTACCTTGAAAATTCTTTACAGGACATCAAAAAATTCCTTACAGAGGACACTTATTTTCTTACCAGTGAAACATTGTTCACAATATGTGTACAATAGCATATAAGTTATTTGCATAATTTCCATACAAAATGTAAAAAATGTATAAAATATTGGGAACATGCTTCATTTGTTCTAATTAAAGGCCATAGAAAGCAAATAGAAAGGATTTGTTATAAATGTAGGCAATAGGTATAAGAATTGTAGAATATAACAATAATGGGCTATCTTATATTGACTATAGATTTATAGTTATCATTGCCTATATACCCACATAAAAAGCAGAGTAATATGTTATTAACTGTGAGAAGACACAAAGAAATAATCAGAGTTTGACTTACTGTATTATAGCCATTTGCATCATAAAATGCACTAAATATAAATAAAGTCAAACTTTCAAAGGCTTGACCCCACAAAAATCCTCCACTCTTTTTTTGCCTGTTTCTTAGTAACTGTCAAGATACTGCCACCTTTTAAACATAGCAACAGCTGTGCTAGCTTTCATAGAAATTGATTCACATTTTTCCTTCTATTTAAAACTTAAAGAACACATCTGTTAAAATGACTCTGCCTCAATCAAATTGTTCTATTTTTTTGTCTTAGCTTATATGCAGAACTATCTTGAGACCACTGAGAAGTTTAATGAAGAATTTATTGTTTTAAGGCATCTTCCAATGAGGTAAATGGCTAACCTGACATTCCTTAATTTCAGAGACAATCAGGGGAATTTATGTGATAAAGGATACCTTTAGTATGTTGCAAATTGCCATGTCTTGTGAGATATATTTGCAATACACAAACATACATTTTACTTCTACCAATTAATCTCTAGTGGCTAAATTTAATAAGACTCACTTACATAAATTTACTGAGATGCTAACTTAAAGACCTTCGCCTTATACAGTGAAGTAAATTGACATTTATGTTACAGCCAAATGAAAAGTTCTTCAGTCTTCAAATATATTGTTTTTTTTGGAAGAAAGGAGAGAGTGCTTGCAATTATTTTAAGAGTATAGCCTAACCTAATAATTAGAGAGAGATTAAAACACAGATTACTTGCATTAAATAATAATAATATAGACATATTTTTATTTGAAATATGTAACTTCTGGATTTGGGGGACCTGGAACGAGTTGTTTTTCAACAGTATTTTCTCATGGCACGTCTTGTCCTCTCCCATAAGAAGAATTGCTTTCTTCTATGACAGGGAAGGAGAAACATGAGCACTAAGCCAAAATTTCTCAAGTTGACAGCAAGTATGACTTTTATGAGTGCTAGAAGAATGTGATCTATTCATTTGTAGCAGCCAAAAAAAAGATTTTGTAATTTATACCAGATTGCAAAAGGTCACCCTTACTCAGATGAAATGGATGTGGGAATTTGCATGTGCTTTGTGTGCAATGTATGACTAAGATACCTGACCATGTGGACACAGTTTCCTATAAAGAGGGGTTAAGACGATTGGATTCATCCACTCTAATTTATAGAGTAATCCCTAAAATTAAAAAATTAAGAAAATGGCATGCCGTCTCATCTCTTGAATATAAAAATTAAAAAAAGTTCAGATGTATAGTTTTTTCTTTCCAAGTAAATTAGGAATAATTGAAAAAAGTAAATATTAAAAACTAGCATTGCTCATTTTCATTTTTTATGAGATTTTCATTTTGTGTTCATCAAATATACCAATACTTTGTAAATATGAGATTTTCACAGTAAATATAAGAAAAAAGACATAGTTTCACCTTCTGACAATAGAAAGGAATACAGCATGTGAATGGGATACCCTTTGAACACTGAAACAGACTAAGAGTGGTTGACCTTTATAAAGAATCTGTTTAAACTTCTTAACACACATTTAACTTTCTGGGATTTTTTTCTTACTATAACCAGAGAGGTAAGTTACTCTGTAACCAAACTGTAGATTAAAAACTAGGAGAGGGAACATACAGATAAAGTAATATGCCTAGGTCACAACAAGCTAGAACTTGAACTTACATATAACACAGCAACACCACTTCCGGGAATATTCCCCAAAGATGAAAAAGTATATATGTCATCTGCACTTCTATGTTTATCCAAGCACTCTTCACATTAACCAGAATCTTGAAACAACCTAAATCTTGAAACAACCTGAGAACAGATGACTGGTGAAAGGAACCCTGTTACATCTACACAATGGAATACTATGCAGCTGTTAGCAAAAAATGAAGTCATGAAATTCCCTTATAAATGGATGGACATGAAGAGTAGCATGCTGTTAAATGGGTCAGAATAATAGGGTCAGGTATAGAATTATTCACTTATTGATGTGATATATAAAAACATAGTACCAATCCTCAATGATTGTAGAAATAAGGGCCAGAAGGATTGGTCCATGGTTGGAAGCTTACTTTAAGTGCTTGAAGAAAAGACAGTTGGGATATGGAAGGGACTTCTATGTCAAAGATAGATGATAGTGATCACTCTAGACAAGAAGTGTGTGCTGAAAGTAGATAAAGGAACAAACATAACAACCTCTCAATAAATATATTGCAAACTATAATGCCCAATTAGAGAGAGAGGCGTGTGTGGGGGAGAAAGTAGAAAGTGCCTGCTTTTTACTCCACTCTACACCACTCCTGGCTGGTGTGTTTGGGGGTTAGCAGGAAGTAAAATGGTGACATTGGTGGTGTGAAGTGTACAAAAGTGAGTGGATGGGTGTTGAAACACTGTAGGACTGAAACCCAATCATGACGAGTAACTGCATCTCAGGGTGATTGAATTAAA
This sequence comes from Cryptotis parvus, assembly GCA_021461705.1. Classification (NCBI taxonomy): domain Eukaryota; kingdom Metazoa; phylum Chordata; class Mammalia; order Eulipotyphla; family Soricidae; genus Cryptotis; species Cryptotis parvus. The sequence continues at coordinate 45,621 of JAJIBD010022601.1, forward strand.
AAAAAGTGAATAACAATATCAAATTTTGGGGAGGATAGAGAGAATCTTTTCTGGAAATTAAAATCTTTAACTGGATAACTAAGCATTATTGATTTTATGTATCTCATAAATCTGTTTATTTTAATCTTAGAATTAACTGGTCATAAAATAAAATGATAGAAAAATGTATTTCATCCACCTAAGATATATTTTCATATGAAAGAACAGTCTTCTGAGCTGGAGGCGATAGTCCAGTAGGTAGAGTGTTTGCCTTGCATGTGGCCAGATCTGCGTTCGATCCCGGACCACATACAGTGGACCAAGGGTAATTCCCGAGTGCAGAGTGTGACCCAAAAAGAAAAAAAAAAGAACAATTTTCTGTCCAGGGAGGCAAAAAGAAAAACCTCCAAGAGAAAAACTACTTTTCTTTTCCTGTTTTCAAATGAGAACATCAGAGAGAACATCTATCCCTGCTCTTCAGCTCATAAATTATTCGAGACTGTCTCTTTTTTCATTCTAAACCACCATCTTTCCTGGATATTTGATCTTCAGGAAATCCCAACCGGCTATTTCAGCAACCTTATTTTAATAAAAATCTAATCCTAATTCTGTAACTCATATCCCTTGAGGTTTCTGGACAGTGTTCCATATGTTTTTTCTCTGTATGCAAAACTATGAATGTAATCAATTTGTGTTGCGATAAAATGACCAAAGATTTTGAATACATTAAAGCTTGAAATAAAACATCTTTCTTTGAATGGACTAAATACTGACTATTTAAACTTTAGCATTTACTATACATTTTTCCTCTTCATACTACATATGAAAAATGTACAGATCTGAATTTTTTTTTAAAACTGTGAATGCTTTTTACTGTGTTTTGCATTGATATTTGAAGTTTAATTCAGCCGCATGTTAGTCATAATTTGAATAATTTGGGGGCATCACACCGGAGATGTTCAGGGGGTTACTCCCTGGTTTTGCACTCAGGAATTATTCTTGGTAGTGCTTGGGACCATATGGGATGTGGGGGGATCTAATTAGGGTCACAGCATTACAAGGCAAAAAGTTCAACCAGTTGTATTCTCGCTCTGCCCCCCTTGAGTAATTATTAAAACCTAAGTCTTAGAGGTTAGTACTGAGTAAAATTAAGTGTCTTGAGGACTCTCAAAATCAGTTACAATTATGCATCTCATCAAAGTTGCCAGGATGGATATGAAAGAATAAGTCATATAAAAGCAGTCAATATTTATTTCTAATGTTCATTGACTCAGGAAATATAAATTGAAAATTCACTGCTAACCTTATTGATGGTTGCAATTTAAGTATATTTATGGACTACATTATTGAGAGCTTCTATATTTAGTAATGATTTTCATCTTTGCTCATTACATAAACATTTAAATGATAAGCGGTCTTGAAATATTTTCACAATAATGTTAATACTGACAAATGATAAAAATAAAAGACAGATATCTAGATTCTAAAATCTTAAGCATTAATTTGAAACAAAATACAAGGTTTGATAATAGAAAGCAAATTATGTTGTGAATTACTGAATTTAACCTTTGGAACACTTATTATCTCCAGGGGGCCAAGTAAAATGTATTGAATAGGTTTTTGCTGCAGAGAGAGTGAGGTACAGTGAGTATAAGAAAGCTATTTGTGTAAGAATTTTGTCTGAGATGACATGCCGGATGTGTGTGCCCTAGAAAGAAATGACTCGAGGCAACGCCAGTCCTTGGTGAAGTCAGTTATCTTGAATCGGGGACGCTTGTTCTAAATGTTTAGAACCAGGCAGTGTCGTTGAAGTACTTTAGCATTCCCTAGCCAAATTTATTAGATATTTAAAGCCCAAATGCTCCTCAGTCCTGCTTAAACCTATTTTTACCTCAGCTGATTTTGCAATTTTCTTCTTATAGACCTGTCAAAGACAATTTTTTTAAGATTGCAGCATAATTTCAAGCTTTCTGTGTTATTTTTTAAACCAATACTTATTTTTTACTGAGAATCATATACTTTAACTGATTGTCACATATGTGTTCTTTAAAAGTTGCACATCAGTTTCCATTTTACTCTGTGTGTTTTTATACCCTCTATACAATAGCACTGAGTCCAATAACACAATTTTCACGTGCCAGTAAAAAGCATACTTAAGCCGCTAATTCAGTAGAATACTATTCTTGAGTTATTTCTGAACAAAATTTATATGATAAAAGCAAATAGCTTGAATGTAAGTTGATATTTTTGTTGATCAATTACTATATTGGCTTTCTAAAGAAAATGATATTACTCAATATTCTTTCTATTCCCCACAACTGCTTTTTCAAAATCCCTCCTTCCATTATTTAAAGGAGCATGTTACAATCAAAATGCAAACTAGAGTAGCTAAAGCTGTCATTAATTTTTCCTTAGCGTTTAGTAAAATATGGTCTATCTCCTTAATGATGAAATAAAATTTATTTTCACAAATAGCAATAGCCAAATAATTCTTAAGTACAAAATCATAACTATTTTCTTACTTTATATAACTATTGCCCACAGTATTATGTACACACTAGTCATATTTCTGTTTGTCCTTTCTTTTATGAACAAAATAATGCATCTTAAAATACGGAGTTGTAGCAATACTGGTTAAGACTGATCCATGTATACGACACTAAGATAATTTAGTTCATAGCCCATCTTGAACCATCTTTTAATTTAGCAAGATGCAGATGATATATACATTTCAGATACATAGGAAACAGTATGGAGAAAAAAATATTCCCCCTCATTCTTCTGTCTTAGGGGTGGGAGGGCGTGTGTTGATCCGGCCACTCTGATAACTCTGTGTTCAGATATAAATCCTGGTGGGCTCTCTGGACAATATCTGATTCCAGGGATCATGCCAGAGTAGGTCATATGAAAGATATTTGCCTTATCCTTTGTACTATCCTTCCGACCCCCATTCACTTAGAATTCCTGTATTAAAATATTTTCTTCCATTATAGTCTACCATTGGGTATCCAATGTTTCATTTCTTTTCTCTGTGGCCTGTTCCAGCTGCTTTCTGACACCGACTGCTACCTACGTATGCAAAACTTGGTTTGCCAAAATGCTGTTTGCCTCATAGAGTTTACTCCTTCTTGTCCTATCCCACCTCACTTTACAAACTTCTTTGTTGTCAGAGTAGAGACTGGTGAGGATGTTGGCCCCTTTCCACATTTCTAAATGGCCTGAAAGAAATGGGCCAGTCCTGTAGGTGCAGCAAACCAATCCCAGTCGTTACATTCTCATTCTAGGAGTGGCTTATGTAGGGCTGTGTGTTCCCAGAAATGTCAGTGAAATGAAACCTGTCTTGGAGGATACTGAAGAGCTGATCCATTCAAAAACAGCGAATGACAGGAGGGAATTTAGAAATGTCTGCTACTTAACGGAATCAGTTCTTTCAGCTTGTTTTTTAATCTTAAGACCATTTTATCTGTCACTAATAGCCAAAAGCTACCAATCAGGACATTTTCACTTAAGGTACATGTTCATATATTCAAAACCTCATTGTTTTCATCTTATCAGGCTATATACACACAAGCACCATAAAGGTAACTCAAAACGGAAGTCTCTCTGTGCCAGAGACACAAGCTAATGGCCTGCCTAGGTTTTGAGTTGCTAGATTTGCAATTACTGTAAATAGTGTCCTTACCTCCCTGCAAGAATTTGAGTTATCCACACCTCACTTACTTTGCTTTTCTCATGTGACTATTAAGTCTTCTTGATTCCACATGCAAACCTTAACTCTCTGCTATCTTTATAGAGTGATCTGACCTGAAAGCGTTTGTCCATACTTGCCATCAAATTTTATTTAATCTGTTGTAGTCATTGCTTTTAGTTGTGTTTCTAAAATGTTGACAATAAAAAATCTTCATAAAGAACACATAATATTATATTTCTTGCTACATTCTAGAATAAATTCTTAACACCATTATATACATTTTATAAGCTTGCCTTTCAGTTTAATCTTGATATGTATTCACATATAGCTAGAGTGTCCTACTAATCATATTCTAAATATGTTGTGGAACAAATCTGTCTTTATTTGTATGCTTTCCTCTGCAGATGATGCCTTTATTTTCTTACAGATCTGACAAAATCTGCTTTCTGTGTTGCTTTCTTCATAGATATTTTGGATACCACTCCTTGCATTTGAAATTGTTTATTTCTAGGAGAAAAAAATATTTAGTTCATATTGTGTGTCTTTATTTATCATTTATATTTTGAGTGTTCAGTGACTATGTTTTGTTTTTTAGTGTTTTTTTGGGGACTGGGATGCTGTTTGGGTGCTGTACCCAGATATGCTCAGGACTTACTACGCACCATATATAGTGCCAAAATTTGCCCCACATTGGCTGTGTACGTGGCAGGTGCGTTATCCACTGTACCATCTATTGGATCCTACTGACTATTTTAAGTTGTTCAAAGTAACATTGCTTTTGTTAAATACTAAATAGATTAGGAGTTTCATTATTAAACTAAAACTTAAATTTTTTTCTTCAGAATTTAAAACCAAAACTGAATTTATGATAACATTAATAAAATACTTAGAGCCTATTAGCACTCTCACTAGGAAAAGATATAATGTCACCTAGAATGGAAAATATATTATCATACTAATATCATAATTAATACAGTAGTATTTAAACAGAAGCACCACAATTTTTTATGAAATCATTTTACTGATAGAGCTAAGATGGATTAAATTGTTGAAAAGCTATGATTTTGTAGAAACAACTTCTAGTTTCTACTTAAAACGATACCCAATATAGAAATGGAATTCAATAAAGAATAATGAAGATCAAAATTCCTTTTATTATTTAGAGGTGACTACAACAGTATGCCACCCGCATGGCAAGCCTGGCAAGCTGCTCGTGTGGTATTTGATATGCCAAATACCAGTAACATTTATATTAGGTCACTACCATGACCTAATATAATGGTTTGAGGCTCTTTATGTTCCTGGAGCAAGCGGATGCCTTTGGGTTCTCCTAACATGCGACAGGACATATGGAGATATTATTGGTGCCCACTCCAGCAAATAGATGATTAACGGGAAGATAATGATAGTGATGGTGACTAACGGGTCAACAGAACTGAGCTACCATTAAAGAATTTTATTTCAGGAAATCTTAGTCCAGAGTTTGACCTACCATTAAAGAATTAGTTTCTGGAAATCTTAGTAAGATATAGCAGTTTTCATGATTCAAAATATCTTTGAATTTGCCTATTAAATGTTCTTTAACTACTTTTATTTATATCCTATAGGAATTTTTTTCAAGTCATTTTCAGAAAATAGGAAGATGACCAGAATACTACCCCAGACCTGACAATAAATGCTTTCCAGATTGTTCTCAACAGAGACAAAAATGGTGAACACTTGCTGTTTTCTTGTTCAGGCACTACCTGATATGATCTTTCACTTGACAGCGAGTTAACAGAATAACTCTTCCAAAGGTTAATCTTAAAAATATAATTGATGAATTACATATTAAGTTTTCCTTGATATAGATTTTAATAATATATGAATTTTTTTTCATATTCATGCCTAATTCCAGTTACTGTTATTTTCAGTTGCAAGATAGTTTACATTTAAAAAAGTATGTAGTTTTAAAGTTTCCAAAACAACAACTCTCAAAAAATATGTATAAATAATGGCTTCCTCTAATTTCTCTAAGAAACTTACAATGCATTTCATAATTTGTAGATTTAAATCTTTCAGTAGCTCAGAATTAAATTTTAAAATGACGTGGCTACTTTTATGAGAAAACTGGAATTTGCAATTTCTATACACATTCTTGGCCAAATCTTTGAAATGTTTGATTTAATTATTTAATCATTGATTAATTTTAATTTGGGTAGGTGCTCTTAAGTAGTGATTATGGGACCACCTGATCAGACAACTGTGGCAGCATCTCGACTTAAGGCCCAGGCTACATCACTGCTTGAGCTCTGCGGTTCCCAAGATTATCTGGTCTCTCTTGAGGTGCTACAGGACCGCTTATGTCACCCCAGTAATATTGGGAGACCATGTAGTACTGGGAAATGAATTGAGATCTACCTTACAGAAGATATATGCCTTAACTCCCAAACTGTCGTTCCAGTCCCCGATTGAGGTTTTCAAATTACACAGCTATAAAGTGTTTAATTTTGTTCTACCAATTAGAGAAAACTAAATTTCCCTATACCACTTATGAATGATGGAGTAACTTCTGTTATGTGTTCTGAGACACTAAATAATACTCCATAGTTCATTGTATCTTAAAATATAAGGACGGATTTATAACCACAATCTGACTTTGCTAACTTGGCACTAATACTAAGTTGTGTGTGCTATCATGTAACTAGAACCAACATGCCATAGACAGACTAATATTTATAGACCTGAGACTTGTGTTTTGTGTGTTCCTAAGTGTTTGAAGATTTATACTCAAAACAAATACACAACGGCAAACCAAACACACACACACATATGCTATTTTGAATTAATATCCCTATATACAAAACTAACAGTAAGATAACACAAACAAACAAACAAAACAAAATCAACCTTGTTCTTCCTTCCCTATTGATCTCTATTTTACAACCCTGGCATTCCAAATATATCAGCTTAGTAGTAGTATAGGTCACTACCATACTCTAGAGAATGACGCTGTTTAGAATTCTGATGAGAACTAACTAAGAATATTGGCACAGCTTACAAAGGTTGCAGAAAGTAGAGAAAGGCACAAGCTGAGAAATAATGAAAAGTAGCAAGATAATAAGCAGAGAAAAAAAATTTGGCACCTGAGGTAAAAACCTGGAGTGACAACAAAATTAGGAAACAATAATTTTACCACCATCACCAACACAATGCCTGCATTATATTTGACAGTTGCAAACTTGAAAAAACAAGTTTGGTTGGCTATTTCCTGTAATTAAACAGTTGTGGGAATAAGGTACAGGCAAAATGACCTTGTGTTCTGTAGACATCTGACTTCTGATTCCAGCCTATCTGCTGACATCAGAGTGACCTAAAGGAATTGTGTCAACTCCTCAAGATCACATCTTTAAAACAGCAATGCCTAACTAGAGAACTAGAGTATCAATGACCTGTTTCCTAAAGCAAGGAAAAGTTTTTAATTCTAGGTGTGAATATTTTCATAGGTGCGTATTATAAAGGAATATCAGGGCTGGAGTTATAGTCTAGCGGGTAGGGTGTTTGCCTTGCATGTAGCCAACCTGGGTTCGATCCCCAAGCACTGCCAGGAGTAGTTCCTGAGTGCAGAGCCAGGACATACCCCTGAGCATCTCTGGGTTGACCCAAAAAGCAAAAAAAAAAAAAAAAAAAAGAATATCAGAGTCTTTAAATAACAATGGATTGAGTCAGGGCATACAGCTCAGCAGAAAAACAATTGATTTGCATGTATGAGGCCCCAGGCTTGATTGCTGGTACCAGAAATGCTTGCGTGTGGACACGCATACACACATGTACAGACACAACCCCCCAAACAGCACAGGCTTATAGTGGCTGTATCAATGTCCTATGCAGCATCTCTGAAAATTCTGAGCTAAGACTGCTTCTCATCTGTGCGAGGAGATACCGGCCAATGCTCTCTGGTGTCCAGAGCAGGTGAGTTTACATGATTCCCACCTTCTAGCACATTTTAACACTGAATTCAGTTCTATCTTCAAAATAATATAAAATAAGTAAATTTCCTCTATAAATTGTTAAGCAAAATTTTTTTTTTAGTTCTTTAAGTTTTCTCTTACTCAGTCTATGAATATTCTTCCTTTTTAGCAACTGCACGTTTTTATAATGTTGTTGGAACTTGAGAAGAAATGGATTGTGGAATTCTAAGCAGGCTTGGAAGGTATATGTTTTTAATGGTGATAGACTAAATGAAATAAAGAAAATCAAACAAATGCAGAAGTCCTACAAATTGAAATAATTTCTTCATTATTTCAAATTATAATAATAAATTCTATGTGCATTAATATTACAGTGGCACAAATAAAGGTAGAACCCTTTCTGAGTCACACTAACAAAAAATGAAATTGAAATATATTGAAAGTTTTATTCTTGGTGAGCACAAAATTTAAGAACTGAGAGCATAACTATAGAGAAAATAGCAACAGATAACAATTAGAGTTGGGCACGCTTTAAGTGTTTTTTTTTAAATTTCAATTTATTCATTTTATTTAATAAACTGGCAATTTGATGAGCCAGAGAAATTTTACCAGCCATGGAAGAACTGCTTCTTTAGAAAGTTACTCCGATCCCTTATTTCTCATGTTAAATTTAGAATTAAATCTATATAGGAGTATCAGGGATCCAACCCAGTGCATCACATATGAAAGCCTCCCTTTCCTGGCTAAGAGTTAAATTAACTGTGCAGAGCCGGAGCGATAGTCCAGTGGGTAGGGGCGTTTGCCTTGTACGCGACAGGCCCATGCCGGCCGGGTTGGCCCAAGTTCAATCCCCAGCATCCCATACGGTCCCTGAGCACAGCCAGGAGTAATTCCTGAGTGCAAAGCCAGGAGTAACCCCTGAGCATTGCTGGGTATGACCCAAAAAAAAAAAAAAATAAAGTTAAATTAATTGTGGGCAGTATCTCTTTTGCTATCAAAGTCATTCAGGATCATTTATGAATTTTTCAATTAGGAAAATTCACCTGGTGATATCCCATTTTTAGAAATCTATGTACATTTCCTACAACTTTTCATATGATTTTTATCAGTATTGATATTAAACTCAGATCTTCATACTGGAAAGTTAGAAATAATTCAAGTGCAGCAGTGGTAACCAGTTAATAAAGTCTTTTTCAATTGATGTCTTTTCCTTACTCAGCTTAAAACCACAAGAATCCTTTTCAAAAAAGGGATTTATATCAAGTACTTTAAAACACGAGTATTTTTGATGTAGCAAACAATTGGTAGACATACTTCCCCTCTATTTTGGAAATAATTTAATAGCCTATGGAAGAAAGTGAGTTTTATCCTGGCAGGAACAATTTAACTAGTAAGTATTAAACAATATGTGATCGTTGTTATTTAATAGACATGGCCAAAATATTTCTCTATGAGTCTGATTCGAGATTAGTATACGCATGATTACAAATTGATGAAAGATACCTCTGAATCTTATGATTTTAAGTTATCTATATTCACAATCCTTAGATTATAATTAGAACTCCACAAAAAATTCAGTTTATGTGAATACATGTGAGTAGCAGTCAGTAATATTAGAAATAGATTGCGAAAAATGGTGTTAAAGAACTAATATTAGGGGCTGGAGTGATAGCAAGCTGTTAGGGCATTTGCCTTGCCCTCAGCTGACCCAGGTATGATCCCAGGCATCCCATATAGTTGCCAGGAGTAATTCCTCTGTGCAGAGCCATGGGTAACCCCTGAGTATTGCTGGGTGTGACACATGAAGCAAAAAAAAAAAAGAACTAAGATTATTAGCAAATGTTCTAAATAAAATAAGGACAATGACTAAAATCATTGACCAAAAACACAAAAGTAACTGGAATTCTTGCAACAGTGGCAAGCTGGGACATAGGTTTATTAGAATGTTTTTGAGAGCATACATCATACTAACTAGAATGACTCAGTTAAAAGTAGAAACAGCAACAAGAGTGTTGCAGGACTCCTCTAAGAGCCTCTGCATCTGCCCTGGATTGCCTCCTGCAAATCACTTCATAGATAAGGGGATAGTCTAAATGTGGCAGTTTATCTGACCATGTATCTTGTACTGGCTGGTATAAATATTCTCTCATGCTACCACAATCATCATGGGACTAGCTAGATTTTACCAGCATATTTGCCTGGCCACATTGGATCTCTAAGTAATTAGACCAGAGAGAAATGCTGTTTGCCTCCAAGCAAGCAAGCATGGCTCCCTGATAACGCAAAGGCAACTAAAATACAAAACTACCGTGAAGTAGACGAGACTCTTGTGAAGGCTTGGAGAAATATTTAACTGACATTAGTATTAGTCTTTGGTACAGAAACATGCCATCTCAGAAACCCCCTTCTCTACCCTATAAAGGCATTTCCAGGCAGATCTTGGCTCAAAACATTAGCATATAATAGGGCCTAGGTTAGGTGCTGGGAGAAATTACCTAAAAGCATTTGACCCTTCCTGCTTACCATAATAGTGGGAGGTCTGAGTTGGAGGGGTATAAAACCAGTCTGCTTCCTCTCTCTCTCTCTCTCTCTCTCTCTCTCTCTCTCAAAGAGAGGCTCTCTTTTTAGGGCTCTCTTTTGGGGCTTGCACTCTTCTTGGGAGTCTTGTCTTTGTCTCCTTTTTACAGGACCTTAACATGTGGTGGCCGCCATCTTGGCCTACACGTGGCTTGGGTTCTAGTCGGGAATCCTAAGCACAGGGTTTTTCCTATTGCTGGTTTGTATGCCTGAACCTGTGATAAGTAAAGCCTTTTAAAACTGCATCAGGTTCCTGAGTCTTCATCCATTCCCTGCCCGGCTTCAGAGGTAGAAGGGAACTTGCTAACTGGCACCGTCGGGAACACTGGCGGCGTTCCCGACACAAGAGAAAGCAAAAATCTAGGTTTTTCACATCTGCCTTTAACTTCTTAAATTTAAGTTTTACATGTGCCATATTATTTATTCTAGGTTTTATGCCATGTAAAAATGACAAAAAAATATTTCATCTGGGCCACCTGCCCCTCAAGGTCTTACAGGTATGGCTGTGGTGCCTGGCTGTGTTGGCAGGTAGCAGACAGGAGATAGGCTTGTCTACATTCCCGGGGCTCCTGACCTGTGGGCTCTGGATGGTGGATGGTCTGACAGAGGAAGAACAAGGCACAGTCACTCAAGAGGCTTAGGTAACAAAGTAGGATAGGACCAGGTCCTTCCCAGATCTTTCACATCTGTACAACATAATGTTAATTGTAGTTGTAACAAACTGGGGAGGCTGATGGGGAATGAGGAACTATAATGTCACAGTAGAAATCACTACTGAATATACACATAGATAATTGCATCATAAACTGTAATGCAAGTCACAAGGTGTAGGAAAAGAGAGAGAAATAAAGAGACAGAAATAGAGATAGGGAGAAAGATGAGAGACTCAGGCACACGGGGAGAGATGCCATCCAGCTCTCCCCCTAGCTCAGCTGACCATGAGGCTCCTAGGAGGCAAGATGAGTTTTGGGAGTGGGCCCATTACTTCTATAGGGCCTCGGAAGCAGCCGGTTGAGACTCGCTCACCATAATAGCAGCCATTTTGTGGTCCAAAACTTTCCTCAGCTTATCAGAACCCACACATGAGAGATGCTTACCTCAAGACCAGCTCAGAGTTGCTGAGTTCAAGTCCAGGTAGGTGACTCTCAGAGGTGTAAGTCACCCGGGTGTTCCTGGAAATGGATCTGGGGTCCCCATTCCCCTCTCTGACTAGTCCCAGAAGCCTGGTGGCCCCACGCACAAACTGGCGCAGGGCTCTCAGCCATGATACAGAGACTCAGATGCATGGGGGAGAGCTGGCATCTGGCTCTCCCTAGTTCAGCTGACCATGAGGCTCCCAGGAGGCAAGATGGGTTTTGGGAGTGGGCCCATCACATCTGTAGGACCTAAAAGCAGCTGGATGAGACTTGCTTACCATAATAACCACCATTTTTGTGGTTTGGACCTGGTACATAAAACTAGTGGAATCAATCATGTTGTAGAATATATTACAATCTACAATGTGTAAGAAAGGGAAGCGAAGAGAGAGAGAGAGAAAAGCGAGAAGGAGATAAAGAACCTGCCATGGAGGTACGGCTGGGGGAAGGGGAGGGAGTTGGGGACATTGGTGATGGGAGATAGGCAGGGGTAGAGGGATGGGTGTTGGCACACTCTAGAACCAAAAATTCAAACATGAACATCTTATAATTGTATATCTAACAGTGGCATAATAAAATATTTTAAAAAATATTTCATCTAAGTCATTGCTGTTTTCTAAGTGATTCCTAAAAGTAGCAATTAAAGTAAAAAGCACTATAGTTTTCATTAAGCAAGCATTATGTTCCAATGATCTTACTATTTAATCAATTATAGAACATAGCTAATTATACTATTCATAGATTTTAGATTAGGACTATTGGGACAAATGAAATTAACCACTTAGATGAAAATATGCTATTGATATAATAAATATTTCTAACCATAATTTTACTTTTCAAAATATTCTAATCCTATTAAAATTATGATTGGATATTAATTTATTCTTTTTATGTTTGGTAAAGCCAAACTTGGTTCAAAAAACAATGAAAAATGTTTCTTCAGTAAAAAGTAAAATCAAATTGAAATAACGTTTGCAATGTCCTGGGAAACTTATTTTGAAGTGGCTTGAAATCATTTAGGAATTGTTTGCATACAATTTTCTTAACTCTATTTTATTTGATTTTTTCATATGTATGTTCTTCAACTCCTATTTAAAAACTTTGCCTCTTGCTAAAGGTGACCACAATATAATGTGCATCAGTTATGTGTTAGTCCATGAAATAAAAAAGAAAAGAGTTTTTAAATCTATTTTATAGACTTCATGCTAAACAGTCTACTGAGGATTTTGTTTTTTTAATAACTTTTTTTTTTTTTGCTTTTTCGGTCACACCCGACAATGCTCAGGGGTTTCTCCTGGCTCTGCACTCAGGAATTACTCCTGCTCAATGGACCATATGGGATGCCGGGGATCGAACCCGGGCCGGCATGGGCCAGCTGCCTGCAAGACAAATGCCCTACCCGCTGGGCTATCGCTCTGGCCCCTTTAATAACTTAATGTGCTTGTTTTAGTCCAAAAACAAGACCAAAATACATCACTGATTTTGTTATTAAATAACCTATATCCATGAGTGTTTTATATCTTATAAAATGCCAATTATACATACGAAAACATGCTAGATTGAACTATTAAATTTAGTTGTCAAGGTAGGTAGATCTATTTTTCTTTTTCCTCTTTCATTTAATATAGATTGATTGCCATGCATTTTAGCTGATTGACAGTCAAGACACACATGATAGTAGAAAATTTTAGTTGTGCAAAAGCAGTCTTTAAAGATTTTTTGTGAATAATATTATTTAGGAAATTTGGCTACTGTCTTTAGTACCATCATTTATATACAGTCCAGTCAGACACATCTACAAAATTAATGTTTCAGCAGTTATATATTTATTTCTACTGAGATATTCCTTAAGTTATAAGCCATGAAAATACACATGTAAATGCTATAGAATCCATGACAACTAAATTTTTTAAAATTTATTTCTTCTTGGATATGCATTTATATATATAACTGAAGACTCATATATATAAGTTATATATATATATTTATATATATAACTGAAGACATTTTATATATATATATTTATATATATAACTGAAGACTATAACTGTGTGAAAAGGAGAAAGAGATTTGTAACCATGGATAATAGTTCACAGTGATCTGTCAATATCCAGGAAGTTGTGTAAAAGGTGAGATGGTTGCTGCTCACTCCAAAGTCCAATCCTACCTTACTCCTTTGCCATGCTGAAGCTTGCATAACATTTCAGCAACCAAGACTACTTACAGTACATTAAAATAGACATAGAGAAGCAGCAGAAAAGAAAGTAGCTATGTGTAAAGCATATTTCATAAAAATAATAAATGAGAGAACAGTGGTATTAAATGAGGTTAAACATTTTGTAAGTATACCTTTTAGTGAGTAAAATATAAGTAGGAGAAACAAAACAAATTCAAAACACATATTTGTTTTCAAAAGCATTTTCTTTTTTGGTATTTTTGACCCACAATGTTAGTTTAAAAATATTATGGCTCTCAGGACAGAGAGGGTCTACATGCTTAACCCAGGTCAATACTGTATTGTATACTGTATTGTCCCCTGAGTCCCCAACAGGTACCGTGAGCTCTGTTGGAAATAGCCTAAACAATTAAAATTAAATGTCTTAGCTCTTAAGAAATGACTAAATTTGAATATGTTTTAAGAAATACAGGCTGAACCTTTGCCACATTGATTTGTATTACAAATATAATTATTTAAAACATAGCTAACTGGGGAGCGTAGAAGAACCTGAAAGCCTTTGACCAAGGGTTTACACTTATGAACATATATGTTTATGCATTTTCTGAGAAAAGAAGGTAACTTGAATATATCACATATTTTCGACTTACAGAGACTAAGAACTTAAATTTGAATTAGTCTATGCAAAAATATGCTGTTCATTGTGATAAAATTGATTCCTTGGGGGAATGGCATTATAAAGCAAACAGAAGAGTATAAAATTTGGTGATATCTACCGTTGCAAAGTAAATGTTAAGAAGAAAATTGCACTTGTGTGTTTTTGTTATTGTGTTGTTGTGATTTTTGTCAACACCCAGTTTCTCCTGAATTATGTGTGCTCTAAACTAGCCCCATCAAACAAATGACTTTGGCCTTAATTGAACGCCACTGTCTGCAGTACATCAAAACCCTGGGCTGCTGATAATAAGCCTTACTTGGCAGTAATCTACATCCAGTGGCATTTAGAAAGCTGTAATAATTATGATGAAATTAAAGCCCCAGAATTTAAGTAGCAGAGAGGTCAGCATGCTATAAAAATGCAGGTAAGAAAAATAACGACCTCTAAAATGTCTGTGTTCATTGGTAAAGGCTGAGCTAATTAGGACAAGAAGTTGGAGTAATTTTTTCTGAATGTTTCAAAGAGAATAATACAGAGTAAGCAAGTAAATTCAGAGGTTTTATCCTGTTGAAAAAATACAGTCTCCCTTCATTCCATATATACATCTGCATATCATCTGACCTCCACTGCTTCATTGGTTAGAGATTATGTCCTTTATTAGTTTATTCTTAACAACGGTACAAATTAAGCATGCTCAGTAGTCATTTCAGGGTCTTGGTGACCAAACCCTTGCAGACTGTGTGTAAGGTCTGTACTATCTTTCTACTGGGCACACTTGGGTTCACTTTTTAAAACTTGGTTGACTCTCTCTTCTTTTCTTTTCTCTTTTTTTTTTTGATATACTGTAAGTCACAACATCCACTTTATATGTACAAGGAAGGAAAATACCACATTTATCTATTAAGGGGTGAATGACTAATACTAAATCATAGGTTAGGGAATAGGCAATTTAATTAGTTCAGATGTCCAAGGAAAGTGTGAGTTCTTCAAAGTAGCATTGTAGATAAATAAGCTGACTTATATAATTCCTATTTCTTCAGGCCACAACAAAATCTATATAATTCAGTACAAGAATCTATTCAGAAATATTTATGAGTACTGTTTCTCAGAAAACTATTTTATCTTGCATCCTAAATCATAAAAGGACATTAAGGCACATCTTGATAGAAGAAAAAACACACCCTCATAATTATCATAAACATATACTAGCATAGAGAAAAGGGCTGATAGAATATCCATCATGTTTGACCCATTTTACATTTTTTTAGGTATGCAGAGACATGCTGATCCTCATACCGGTGCTAAATTTAAAAATACCTAAAAGTACTTGAATGAACCCAATTTTATATATTCCATCTTTTAGATTTCCCATCTTTGTAAACAAAGACTTACACAAAAAAAAGGAGGTAAAGTTGAAAGAGTTCTTCTTAAAAGTAATTTCCTTTCTTGAAACTATGCATTTAAAGTTACACGTTTTAGTTTTCAAGATTACTGGCATTCAGTACATGTAAATATGTATTTTCTACATTACAATGCTACTTGTGAGGAGACAGAAAAAAAAGGAAGATCCTGTAGGAGTCAGCAGGAACAGAACAGCACCAATACTGTATCATCGTTCCATAGTGCTTTGGGACGTCTTTTACATTTCCTCTTTTGAAGCATTTATATGTCTAACACATTTCATAAAATTGGGTGAAAATTTAAATGTGAATTCCCTTGTTACAAAAATTTACCACTTTTCAAAAAAAGTTTGCATGTGATTTGGAAAAGAGTAGGGAAGAAATATCTTTGTTTTTATCTATTTGAAGTATAATTAGTCTTCATAAACTAGCATTTATAATGAACATTTTTTTTTGCTTTTTTGGGTCACACCCGGTGATGCTCAGGGGTTTCTCCTGGCTCTGCACTCAGGAATCACTCCTGGCAGTGCTTGGGGACCATATGTGATGCTGGGGATCGAACCCGGCCTGTACAGTCCAGCCACGTGCAAGGCAAACGCCCTACCCGCTGGGCTATCGCACCAGGCCCTATAATGTACTTTTTTTATAGATTGCTAAAAGTTTCAGGTTATATGTCTATTTGCTTATGTACTTTATTTTCCCTTATGGTTATGTTTGGTCTGATAAAGAGATGTAAAGGGTAATTTTACTTCATTCAGAATAATGAAATAGAATTAAGTAAACTATCTGAGTAGGGATAGTTAGTTTATGTAAAAAGAACTAGGTTATTGAAGTTCAATAAGAAAAGTCTTTTCAACAAATGGTGCGGGAAAAATAGATAAGCACATTGGGGGGAAAAGGAAGAGAAACAGAAATAAATTTGACTCCTATCTAATTCTGCTCACAACAGACTAAGGACATCAGTTAAAATTCTGCATCTATAGCACAGGTAGAATTTTTTTAAAATATTGAAAGAAATCTCTCTGATACTGACATCTGAAGGATACTCCTTGATAAAAATGCTGATGTAGAAAAAAATAAAATAAATTTGAATATATAAATATATGTATGCATTGTGAAAGAAATAACATCAAAAAAGAAGGCACCCTAATTAATAGGACAAAATTTGTACATCAGACATCAAAGGGCTTGTAATCATTATATAAAAAAGCAATATCAAAACTCAGCAACAAAATAAACAATACTGCCTCATAATATGGTGAGTGGAATTTAATAAACCTTCCTTTAAAAAAATATAAATGCAACCAACAGGCAAATAGAAAAAAAATAACAATTTTTTAGGGAAACAAAAATCTAAACAAGGTATCACTTCACAAGATTGAGAACATTACAATAAAATGAAAAAATAAATAAAGGCCAGGAGGTATAAGTGTCACTAGGATCACACACAGAGAAAGAGAGAGAGAGAGACAGAGAGAGAGAGAGAGATGGAGAGAGAAGGAGAGAGAGATGGAGATGACAGATAGATAGATAGATAGATAGATAGATAGATAGATAGATAGATAGATAGATAGATAGATAGATAGATAGATAGATAGATAGATAGATAGATAGATAGATAGATAGATAGATAGATAGATAGATAGATAGATAGATAGATAGATAGATAGATAGATAGATAGTTAACTTATTTTGGATGCTATTGGGACAATTGTATGGATAAGCCATGTAGGTATTGATTTGGAGACAACAAAAATTTAGAACAGAGCTTCCGTATGACTTTGGAATTCTACTCAGCATTTTATCTACGGATATTAATTCAAGAGGACAAGAAGGACATGTGCAAACCTATATTTATAGCAGCACTATCTATAATAGTCAAGCTATGCAAGGAAGACAAGTGTCCAAAATGAGGACATATAGATAATTGTGATATACAAATACAATGGAATATCACTCAAATATAAGAAAAGATGAAATTTTGCAATTCATGCATCACTAGAATTTTAAGTGTCATGTCAAGATATCCAAGTCAGAAAGAAAAAGAAAATACCCAGTGTTTGCTTCTTCAAAGGAACAGTATTAAAAAAGCGGGGGCGAATAATCTCTGATGGATCTAAATCCTGAGCTATGATCAGTAGAACCAGGAACTGAGGAGACTAAGAGGGAGGGAGACGAGTTTGGAATAGGAGCAAGGAGTTTAGCATAGTAACATAGAAAGCAACTCTACATCTGCAACTATAATATCCAAATTTTAGATATTATATTTTTATATATTTTTATTATAAATTATGATACCTCAATAAAAGCTGATTTAGGGGGAAAACTATTTTTATTTTTCTTTGAGACCATCATAACATTACCTAGTAAGAATCATATTTAATAATCTAGTAGATACTAATGGAATATATGTTTGTCAACAAATCATCAGTTTTAAATTTCTTTAAGTCCTAACTTTCAAATAACTCTTCTGGTATCATTGTCATCATTATGCCAAAGAGATAACAAGTTTTCAGATACTTTATGTTACTTTCCAGGGCCACATACTCAGTAAATACCAAATCTGGGATCTGAGCCTCTGTCTCTTTGGCAACAAAGTTCACACTCTTGAGAAAAGGAAATTAAAAGTAAGGAACACATGTTGACATTCATTATATGAATACTAATGGAATATAGCATTTCCTTTGAAATTGTTCAAAGATGTGAATAAGATGGAGGGGAACTATTTAGAGAATTAATGGAATCATTTTCTTCAGTTTTAAAAAATAATTTCTTAAGCAAATAGATCTTTGAAGTAAAAACCACTATTTAGAAAATTTGAGGAAGAGGAAGAAGAGAAAGAAAGAAAATAACTCAAGGGAACATGCAATTCTCCAAAAGTGGAGACTGCCCAATTAAGATTTTGAAAAGGTTAATGGTCTGTTAAAACAGGAGATTTAAAATATTAATGTTTTATTAGTTCTGATCTCCCTTTTTCCAAACATCTCCCTGCTCTTCTTAGTCATTGCCCAGAAAAGCTTGTATGTGTATACATTGAATTTTATGTTCATTTGGGGAAATCCGAATGGTTAAGGTAAGACAGAAAAATGAAGTACATATTTGAAAGTTGTGGTATTCCAAGCTTACTCCCGATTCTGTGCTCAGTGGTCATTTCTTGTATTATTGGGAAATCATGTGAGTGCTGGGTATATCAACTTGGGGTTAACCATACGCAAGACACAAAGTACCAAAACCATTGACTCTCATTCCAGCTCCATTAACGCCATTACTGGAAGCAAGCCCACTATGAAATTACAATTTTATTCTATTCAGACTCACTCTCCAAATAAAACTCTCCAAATAACATGAATAAAAATGTTTCATGTTAGAGAGCGATAGCAACAAAATAAATGTAAGGACTTTCCTAAGGAAACAAAAATGGAACTATGAAAAGTGATCTCAAAATTTCTTGCACATATGGGCACTTAACTTTTTAAATATTGAAATGATATACTAATATACTGGGCTTAGTTAAAGAGCACTGCCTAGCATGTATGAGCGTTCACACTCTAATATTACCCTTCCCCCATAATTTAGTATGTTTAACATAGTATTTTGTTGTATTTTTTCATTATTTGACCAGTTTGTTTGCTTATGGATCTCTTTGTCCAGATTTCATATAAAAATTCCTCTGAATTCACCTTACAAAAGAAAAACATATTACAAAATTTGTCTTTCTTTTCCCTTCCTTGAGGGATAAATAATCTATAATTAACAAACATCTATTGATTTAATTCACACAATACACATATGCAATCTTATATGCCGCTATACTTCAAATGGAAAAAGTTCATCATCATTGCTGTTGTGTTAACTGGTTTGTTCAATCTAAGTTTCAAATTGGCAATAAATTAGTTAAAACTGTAATGCTTGGCACTGAAACAGGCTCTTTCCACTTTCGATAATTTAAATATTAAGCTGAGTATAAAATGATCATGTTTTACTGTAAACAAATTTGAGTGAATTGCTATGCTTAGATGGCAGTTGCTCTAGATTTATCTGGATCAAAGACCAGTGATTCGGAGGAGGGAGTTATATTGCGATCTATGTAAACAAATATAATTTGGGAAATGGGTTTGCTATACTTACATGCGAGGACTTAAACATAAGACTGACACAATACTGATCAGTTCTTCATTGTAATTCTAGATATTATCATTTTAATTAGACTTTAGTTGGTGACGTTCACATAC
Organism: Cryptotis parvus; assembly: GCA_021461705.1. Classification (NCBI taxonomy): domain Eukaryota; kingdom Metazoa; phylum Chordata; class Mammalia; order Eulipotyphla; family Soricidae; genus Cryptotis; species Cryptotis parvus. The sequence goes on from JAJIBD010022601.1 coordinate 65,420, forward strand.
TTCAAAGCCAATTTCTTTTTTTCTGATGAAAGAGACCTCATTCAAAATACTTGCATGGTAGTTTCATTCTAGTTTGCTTGCTGTTTTGCAAGTCATACCTGCTCAACTAAAGGATTCCTTCTGGCTCTGTGCTGAGAACTCACTCTTGCCAGGGCTTGGGAGACTTGGGAACCATTTGCAGTGCCAGGGATTGAACCTGGATCTGAGTTTTACTTGTAATTCTGTAAATGTGTTGAATTTTCATTAATAACTCAGTGTAAAATAACTGCCTAAGGTGAGTCATATTCTTCCCAGAATCCAAAAACAACAATAACCTCATAAATTAAAGATGTGATGGTAGACTGGGTGTTCACAAATTATAATTTTTCTTTCTTAATGCAAACACACAGGTGTGCCAAAATACATGAGTTCTTTCTTGTAGATTGTGGGCAGAAGTGGCAAATGATGCTTCTAAAATTGCTCTGGTACATCTACACAATGGAATACTATGCAGCTGTTAGGAAAAATGAAGTTATAAAATTTGCCTACAAATGGATGGACATGGAGAAGATTATGTTGAGCGAAATTAGCCAGAAGGAGAGAGACAGTTACAGAATGACTGCATTTATCTGCATAACATAAATATATAGGTACATATTATGATACCAATATCCAAGGTCAAGTGAAACATAGATCAGGAGGTCCTGTCAAAGGTGGAAATTATCACAAACGTGTAGGTTTCAGAAGCTAGGTAAGACAGAAAATGGAACAGTGTGCTAACAATTGTGAGGGTACTAATGCCAACCTAGAACTGAGCATTAAATAGAGGCAAAAGGATACACATGACAACTCTTTAATGTATGTTCTGTAATCCATAGTCTGGAGAGGAAGGAAAAGAGAAAGATAGAGAAATGGAAAGAAATAAAGAACCTGCCATGGAGGAGGGCTGGGAGGAGGGGGGAGGGAACCGGGGACGTTGGTGGTGGGAGATGGGCACTGGTGGCGGGATGGGTGCTGCTACACTGTATGACCAAAACCCAAATATGAACTTTTTAATTGTATATCTTTGTAATTGTAAAAATAAAAAAAATTAAAAAAAATAAATAAAATAAAATTGCTCTATACTGGAAAAAAATTTGTTTCTTCTATACATTGCACATACTATAGGACAACATGAGGCATCATAGGGTGGGAGTCCCTTTCCCAAGTTTTACCCTGAACTAATTAGATATAATGGTTAAGAGCTTGTTGTAAAAAGCTGTTTTGAAACTATAGAAAAATCTGGTATAGGAATCTTCTTCATCTAAATAACCTGAGATATAAGAAAATGTCTAAAATATAAATATAAAATATAAAGTTAATCAAATAAACTTATGAATAATTTGAATTAGCAATTAATAAGTAAATATGCATTTATAATTAAAATTTTATAGCTATCAATTATAAGTTAATTCGTTTAAAATTCATAATTCAAATAATGGTATTTAGTAGCAGAAATCGAGACCTTCTAAAATGCCAGCATTATATTATTATTATTATGAACAACACTATAGTTTATTATTACTTATATTATAATATATTTATTAAGATTTTTCAGTTTTATCTAAGTACCCAACTTCTCAGAGTGATTGAAATATGATGACTCACTGATCTTTACCTAGCCTACTTCTGCAGTTGAGCTACTGTCAAAAAAGTACTTATCTGAGCATTGTTCTTAAAATGATGAGCCAGTTTCTGCTATGAATCTGATTTTTGAGCACCACAAATATTACTGAATATAGCCCAATTTTTTATGAATTGCAAAATATTTTGCCACAAAGAGTATAATTTGAATTGTTTTATTTACTTTTGATGCCATCTCAAATTATATCATTGCTATTTGTAGTGCATTTGAGTTGCACTTTCATTCCACTAATTGTTACTATAGAAATCTCTACTAGCTTTTCCATTTGTCAGGTAGATTATATGAGACTGAAAAGCTCAAAGAAAAACTTGATGGTCCCAGTTAAGTAAAAAAAAAATGGGTGAGGAAACCAGCAGGGTAAAACATATTTTTCAAATGTATTTTTGATGGACTAATATTAATAAAATCACTGCCTTTATTGAACATTATAAATATACAAATTATTACACCCGAAAATTACCTGTTTAAAAATAAAATTTGAATTTATCTCACTGGTTATTCCTAGAGACTATTCTATGAATAGTATGTAAACATTGCAAAGTAGAAACATTTGTTAAAATAATCAATTGTCATTTATATCTTTAAAGAAAATGTTTGTGATGTGTGAGTATACATACTATATAAAAGCTACAGTGTTTGTGCTAAAGAATTGTCACTGCAATGATGATTGTTCGAAACAGACTTCTTGTGCATACTTTATTCAAGAAGCTCGTTTTAAACCACATTTTGTATTTAATGTTCCCTTCAGTTCTGATTCTTAAGTATATTGGTAATGTTGTGGTATTGGAATAATGGCTATGATACCATAATTAATAGCATTATAAGCCAAAAATCTTAAAGAAAGTACTGATTATTTTCATATTTTATAAATCAAAAGGTATTTGCAAAACCACTGTCTAAAGAAGCAGACCTAGTTGTGATTCTCAGCATTCCATGTGGTATTCTGGGACTGCCAGCAGCGATCCCTGAACACGGAGCAAGAAGTAAGGCCCAGAGCACTCTCAGGTGCGGACCGAAAACAAAATTTATGAATAAACACTAAAGAAAGATAAAATAAATATATCTGTGCACGCAATGTGATACCATATAGATATTGAAATATGAATTCATGTAGTTTGTCAAAATGTGTATGGAAAAAGAGGGAAACATTGTAAGCAAAATGAGAAGCTTTTTATTTTTATTTCCAGAGAAAATGTATCTTCCTCCTATGTAAAAAGGAATGAAATGAGGGAATAAATAGCATTAGTGACAAGTTCTTAAGACTTGGATTACCAACACTCAGATTACCAAAAAGCAGACTCAGGTTAGAACAAAGAGAACAGAAATAACACAAAATATGTACTTGAGTACTCGGTGGTGCAGTAAGCTTGTATAACTAAACCGTAAACATTAACACAATTGTAACCATTTTTCCTAAGTTATTTAGAATAGATCTATGAATTTAGATGCTACATGTATCTTCTATAAGTAAATCAGAAATAATATAGATTATTGAAAATAACTCAATTGGTCTACAAAACTCTTTGTTTTTATATTAAATATAAGAAAGACTAAAGTATAGCACAGAAATGATCAGGCTATCTTATTTTTCCTTGTACCTTTATATAATCAATAAACTTTCAACTAGCACAGTTTAAGACAGACTTTGAAGAAGGGATTAGGGAATGTGGGTGCCCCTCTTGAGTATTTTTGCATGAACTGACATGACCAGAAAATACGGCACTGTTCTGGCACTGCAGTGCTCGTGATTACCAGGCCACCCCGTTTACCACCATGTCAATGTTACCTCTGTACAATGTTTACGGATCCATTATATTAACTGTTGTAGCCTTGTTCTTTCTTCTCCAAATAGCATTCTTTTTATGACTCACAGTCTATCAAAATCTTACTCCTACTGTTATATAGGCACTTTTCTGTAGACTTTGTACACATTACCTCAGGGCAATGCTTAGACTCAAGACAATGTCACCTCTTTAAGCTTGATGGTGAAAGTCGTAAGGCCACAAGTTATGCACTTAGATGGTTTCTGAAAATTAGTCATGCTCTTTTCTAGTTTGAACCGCAAACTTTCAACATAGTTGTTTGACTACTCATGTCTAGCAGTTTCCTGATAGTTCTTTCCTGTTGAACTATTTAAGCATAACTTTTATAGAAATATAAGAGTTGCACTTTACTTCCACAAATTGTTACTGTGGAAATTTCCATTTGTTTATATATATATATATATATATATATATATATATATATATATATATGCAAATAAATAAATAAATATATATATATAGAAATGAATGGCATTTCTGGGGCTGGAGCGATAGCCCAACAGGTAGGGCATTTGCCATGAATGCTGCCGACCTGGGTTCAATCCCCGGCATCCCATATGGTCCCCGAGCACCACCAGGAGTAATTCCTGAGCAAAGAGCCAGGAGTAACCTCTGAGCATCGCAGTTTGTAACCCCCAAAAAAGTATTTCTGCCATCTGCCATTTTGATAAATTTTTATGATTAGGAATTTTTTTTTTTTTTTTTGCTTTTTTGGGTCGCACCCAGCAATGCTCAAGGGTTACTCCTGGATTTTTGTTCAGGTATTACTCCTGGCAGGTCTCGGGGGACCATATGGGATGCTGGGGATGGAACCCAGGTCGCCCACGCAAGGCAACACCCCACCCGCTCTGCTATCGCTCAGGCCACAGGAATTGCTTCTTATAGATAAGAAAGTACCTTTTTAAAATGTAATTTACTTGGGTTCAGACTGATAGCACAGCATGTAGGGCATTTGCCTTACAGACGGCAGACCCGGGTTTGATCCCGGCATCCCATATGGTCCCCAGAGCACCACCAGTAGTAATTCTTGAATGAAGAGCCAGGAGTATACCCTGTCACGAGGTGTGACCCAAAAAAGCAATATAAAATAAAATGTAATTTACTACAGTAAAGATATGAATATTTTAAATGAAAACATATTATTTGGAATATTATATAAACATAATATATATTCTTACAATTTTGAGCATATTATGTATATGCATATATATCAAGATATATTTCAATATTTAAAGAAATTTTGGATGGTTAAAATGCTAACAGATTAGCATGCAAAAGAGAAATCCTTTATGAAAGGAAAACTATTCAGTATATTTTGTTGCATTTCTACAATGAGTGGTTACAACCAACCCAGCTTTTTATATGATATCCAATACATTTTACCCTGATCAGGTATTGGTCATCATATTGAAGCAAAACCTTCTACCAGCAATATATATGTATATATACAAATATATTAATTATATATAAACTAATTGAATATTCAGATAGGAAATATGTTTTATATGTGTTTATGACTAATTTAATTAAACATTAAGATATCTGTTAGCAATGCTACAATTAACATATTTTTAACTAATGTATAGGCATTGCTCTTTTAAGACAAAATCTGAGTGTAGAATTCTATATTCTAGTACAAATATATCTTCTATGTGCTCTTGGAATCTAAAAATAAAATTATAGATCTTCATTATGGTAGTCTGAAATCAAATTCACAGTATTTCTGGGTTTGGTTACTTTCAAAAACACTCTTAATATGTAGATACGTAAATAAGCAAAATAAAGGACAGGTATAAGTTTGCTCAATTCCATGACCTGTAGAATGGTTTGAGGCTCTTCCTGTCCCTGGAGCAAGCAAATGCCCTTGGCTACACTTGCTTGTGACAGGACCTATGGAGATGTTATTGGTGCCTGCTCTAGCAAATTCATGAACAACGGGAAGACAGTGACACAGTGATAAGTTTACTGCAATTTGCTAGAATGGCACATTTTAGTTATACTTTTAAAATAACAATATAAACAATTTTAAAAGAGTAGTATTGTAAAAAAAAACTTATGCCAATGCCCTGATAAAGCTTAATGGGAAATATGGCATTTTATCCAATTACACATTCCGTATCCGGGAAGAGCAGATATGCCATGTGAAATATTATCATTTCTCTTAACAGTAATTACGAGATAAAGAGATAATTAAGGTCATGCAAATAGATATTATATCTTTTCAATCATGATAATTTCATCAGTAAAATTTTAAATTATGGAAACTTAAATATTGTACCCATGACTATAACTGATATTTGTCAAATTTCAATAATGAGACCATAAATATGTGTGTTCATTATATATTTATCATAGTGAAACCTCAAATTCATTATTAGACCTACAAATGATCAAGAATATTACACCACCTCAGAAATTCTTACCTTAATTTTAAAATGGTTACAAAATAGAAATTCAGACAGCAAAAATAATCAAATATTTCTCAAGGAAATGGGTTTTGAAGTCCCTAGAGTAAAGCAAACACAAAGCATTCCCCTGAGTGTAATTCTATACTGAATAATAGAGCGTGAAACTCAACTGTTAGTGCTATATAAATTCTTCCTGAGTCCCCAGAGCCAGAACACATCAAATGAGTGTGGCAGGCACTTTGCTCCACTTTGTAGTGGCAGCTGGTTTGAGTAAAGAAAAAAGTAAATGCCATAAAAGCTGAAGAGGCATCCAGCTCCAGTGATTCCCCACTTCAGACTGTGTGAGGAATGAATGCCTTCCACACACAACTCTCTGGATGTACCCACTAGTCTCATTGACTTTTCATATTTTAAGTTCAAAGTTCCCTATATGCTTTTTAAGGCGAAAGATGTAGTTCAGCCAATCATTTCTTTCTTCAGCCTCCTTGAAAGTTGCTGCAAAAGTGCCCCCTCTTATGATTAACAGAGAGCTAAGGGTGCTCACAGTATGCACACCGGTCCTCCATGGTTTTAGTCTATGGTATTATTCGCTTCCTCCTCTGTCTTTCAAAATGCTTCCTCTGTGCTTCTTATTCTCTTCAAGTTTCCTTGACAAGATTGAAGAAGATCCCTTGGCTTTTGTACATGTCTGGGAATTGGTGAGTGCCAAAAGCTGATTCAATCAATACATTTGTTGATGTGAATTTAAGGAGAAAAAGGTAACAACTCTACAGGGGCAATGCTAATTGATTTTCTTTATAAACACATAGGCAGTTATACAAGTGACCAACTTCTTTGTCTGCATGAAGTTAATGAATACACAAAAGGAAACAAATTTAGAGCTTACTTAAGTTTTAAATCCAACTGCCTAGATAGTTGCATAGATATGTCATAAGACAAAAGGGAAAAACGTCTTCAGGATTAAGACTGGCAAAAATAAATATGATCTCAGTCTCTCTCAGTGAGAAAAAGTGAAAATTGTTATGATGCTTACAATATATGAATGCGCAGATATCAGGAAATATATATATATATATATATATATATATATATATATACACTGGGGATGAACATATATAGCATTATTTTCAATCAGGTCACTAATAATAATTCAGCCAAGATGGCCATAGACAATATAGAAAGCAGTGTCAACGTTATTACAGGATTTAGCAATTTTCTTTTAAAATTTCTTTCTTTAATTTGGCTCATCATTTTCAAAGCAAAAAGGAATATTTCTTGAATATGGTTATGAGAAATAAAAGCATTGCAGAAACCAATTTAACAAATCATTTACTCTAAATCTCTATTCCTCAACTACAATATTTTGAAAAAAGACACATACATTGTTTTTGTTTTGTGGTCACATATGGAGGTGTGCAGAGCTTATACCTAGGTCTGTCTAAGAGAAGAGTCCTGATGTGCTCAGGGAAACATGCAGCTCCAGGGGCTAAACAAACATTGGCCATTTTCAGAGGATGTGCCATAATCCTTATACATTCTCTATGGGCTCATACTATTTTTATTCCTAAGGATAAAAGTTCATCTGTATAAAATGGAAAAACAAATATCCTTAGATAATTGCCTACTTTACTTATTCAAAGGGCATATTCAATGCAAATGAAAATTTATGTTTTCATAGATGGGATAGTCCAATTTTTGATAAAGAATTTCCTTAAAATTTCTATGGCTAAATCATTGGTCATTAATTTCACAATAAATTATGGACTTAGGTTTTTTTAAAGTAGTCTATTTACAAAAAGTTTCACCCTCTTCACACTCAGCATTTAATGACTACATTACGATAGTACAGCTAAGAACTGAGACCAGGATACACCTGAAATTTTTAGGACAGTAAATATATGTGAGAGAGCTAATCCAAGGAAGTGACAGTTGATATAAAAATTGAACTATTATCCAAGAAATAAGTGCTGAGTCACAATTTAAGTTAAAGGCTTGAAGCATTATATACTCAATTTTATTTTATTGCAGAGCTTTTTGTAAAGACAAATAAGTCTCTCATAGAACTATATATTGAAATTTAGGACACCTTGACCTGAGAATGACAAGATGACATATTTCTAGCTGCCAGTTTAAAATCCACTTTACATAATTGTTTTGTTTGCCTTCCCCAATGTTGGAGGACAGATTTAGCTAATCTGGGAGCTTTGTTGTTTTGCCCACACCCAGCTTAATCTTATTTAAGTCAAGGTTCATTCTAATGAGATCTCTCTTCTATGTAAACACTGCTAGAGGGTGTGGCAGTTACAGAAGTAACTTGATTGAATAACTTCTGACTTATACATCTACTAAGACTTCTATGTTTTCTAGATTGGGCACAGCTCCTCTTTATACCCACTGCACCCAACGTGGGACAGTTAGAATTTACCAGGAGACTACCACCCTGGCTACGTTGAGACTATAGGAAGACTATAGGAAAGATCATACTAGTTTGCTCTAAGCAGGCGAGTGTGACCCTTTCAGTACACGAGAACAAGATACTCAGAATCACCCTGGTGCAGATAATAATAAGAAGGACCTTGTGGGTACCATCTAGATTACATGAAGCTCATGAAGTTAAGATGTATTACTTTATATCAGCCCTCTCTCCAGTGTTTTACATAAGAGATAATCTCCTTAGTCCTTGGCATAACCTTTGTTTATACCTGCAATAAGGTGTGGCACTACACTCTGTTTAGGGTTCTTTGTTGACATGACAACCTCCCGATTGGATTACTTTGGTGTATATAAGGGGCTGACTTGAGGCCCCTTCACCTTTTGCCTTTTGGTTCCTCAGCCTTCAGCTTTTGGCTCCTGCTGCTTTTGGCTTTTGGCCTTTTGCTCTTTGGCCTTTTGCTCCTTCTTCTGGGTAGGACTCAGCTCGGTTGAGATCCTCCTCTCTCTTTGGTGGGAGACTTAGGCTCTTTTGTATGGTCTAAGTTCGGATCAGAGCTAGAGTTTGTTCATTATATTGGATTGCTGTGGAAGAGCTTTTGTACTATTAAAAGCCATTTTTGGAACTGCACCGGATTCGTGAGTTTTCATCTGTTCTCCTGGCATCCTCAGAGGTAGAAGACAACCTCTGTCCTGACACTGTCGGGGACCCCGCGGCATTCCCCGACACCCCAACTCTAATGAGTAAAGTACAGGTTGTACCATGTGGAAAGAATGATAGATTTAAATTTGCTGTAGATGCGTTGGTGGTATAGTGGTGAGCATAGCTGCCTTCCAAATTTGCTGTAGATCCTCATAGTATTCTGAACTGTATATTGTTCGTATGATATTTCTATACTGCTTCTTCTCTTCTAATTTTAATAGTTCCTTGAATAGGCTATAAATTCTAGGGAAGTGTCTATTATCTTCACCGAATATGTCTACTTTTACATATTTCTGTGTTAGTTTTATCTCTCTGATGTCTTCCTTAAATCATAGCAACTTGAGAGCCATAAAGCCATAAATCAGTGACTTTCTTTTAGCAACACTTCATAATATTCTATGTATATAAACACATGATACACATTTTTGTTAATGCACAGCCAAATTCTGGCTTGCATTTTATTTGAACATTTGAATATAATTATCAATTCCCCCAACTCACTCGAGACTCCAATACAATCTGAATTTTATCTTCTTGATCTTCCTCTTCCCCATGGATTTTGAATTTTGTTTACTCTTTGGCACAAAAATTGAGTATATTGAGTTAACAAAATAAGTATTCACATTCTCAGTGAACATTTCAGCCTAACTCATTTTTCAGAAACCATGATTAGTTTCCTTAAAATCACTTATACATAACCTTCTATGATTTTTTTTAAGATTGGCTCTTCAAAATTTGGAAAATTTTGCATAATCTTGTTTAAGAAATACCATGTTTCACATCAGTGAATTTAAGAGCAACTCAACTCGTCTCTAGAGCTAGTGAGCGATAAAAGCTCACTGTGTGGGGAAAATCATTCATTTCCTTACCAAATGCACATCACTTCATTTGAGTCCATCAGCAAACAGCCTAAAATGTTATTGATACAATACTAAGAAAGAAAACTTATTTTTTGATTATAAATTTTTCAAGTCTATAAGCTTACAAAGGGCAATATGTGTATTTACAATTAATTGCTCATGGGAAATAACAAACCAAAATGGTGCTGATATGATGTATGCAAGATCCAACTTTGTATAGTTCACAGAACTACTCTCATTTGGAAAGATTTTAAACTTTGAAAAAATTGTAATTTGAGTCCATTATGAAAAGGTGATAGCACATTGAAGAACTAATTATATTGTCTGTAAATTTCGAGGATTACTTGTGAAGGAGGAATAAGTTTTAAGGAATAAAAAAAACTTGCAGAAGGCATAGGACATGCTGAATTTATAAGTAAAACTTGATTGTTAAATTAAAAATATATTTTATACACATATAATCCTACTAAACTCTTATTTCAACTAAAACTTATAAACATTGTTTCATAATTCAGAAATCTTCCAGAATTTTCCATGGTTTGTTATTACACATCTCGGAACAATAGTTACTATCATACAACAGTCAACCATAATGCTACATTATTCATATTATTTGTCAAACTATCCTCAAAGAAATGATGCTTGTCACCTCTTATTTTCTTACTCAGATTGATGAAAATAATTATATCATACTTAATTAATAATTAATAAATAATTGATATTTGATGAATAATTAATACTGCAAGATTTTTAATGTAAGATCTTGTATTATTAACTCTTACATTTTCTAATGTGTTCACATAGTATTTCTATCCTGTTTGGGGGGCTTGGGAAGGGTTTCACCTGGAGATGTTAAGTTTCCTCCTACCTCTCTAGTATCGATTACTCCTAGAGAAATTTGGGGGACCAGAAGGGATGCCAAATATTGAATCCTAGGTCAGCCAAGTGAGTGTAAGCACCCTACCAACTGTACGAGCCTTAAGACCTCATTTGTACTCTTAATTCCAAGAACATTGTGCAATTTGTTTCTCTTTTTATAAATATTGTACACTTGAACTCTCACTCAAGCAACAGTTTTTGAAAGGATAGAAGTAGTAGTCCAAGGTTTAAAGAAACAAAACACTAGGTGGTAAAGTTGTAGGAGAAAATAATTATGGCTAGAAAGTCTCAGGACACACCTGTCAAACTAATGTAAAAAATGTTTATAACTGAAATTTGGAGAACATATAGATGATAGACTATAAATTACCATGTTTATCAGGAATGGGCATACAGCTTCTGCAGATGTTTAAATGTAAATCATCATATTTAAGCTTTATTCTTCATTGAAAAGCAATTCTGTAAAAAGCAAACAATGAAAATATAACAAAATCAACAGCAATAAAATTAGTGACTAAGCTCCTCTATAGGTGTAGCACAAAATATTGATAACATGGATTTTAGAAATTATTATCATAGGTACTATTGTCCTTGTTAAGAGTTTATGGTTATTTCAGTAGAAAAATTACATGTGATTATCAAAATCAAGAGTTATATAACTTCTCAAACTTAATATGAAGGAAATTTAGAGCTCTCTTATGTTTCTTTTCTTTCTCTCAATAAACCTCTCCTCTCCAGCTGAGTCCATTTCAGTTCCAGCACTCTCTTTTATATTTAATACCCTTTTATTGCTAATAAATAATTGTATTTAGATTATTACCTTTTCATCTAAATTATGTGTCAAAGGCATTCTCAAAGAGAAAAACATACAACTCAGCATTTTAAACTTCTCACTCAGAAAGAAAATGTAACGTTTACTTTTTTATAGTTTCTTACTGCTTCTTAAATTCTGTCACCTAGTGAGACTAATGTATATGCTTTCAAAGTATATTTGCCATAAATATCTCTAATCATTCTCAAATACTGCCGCTTCATTTTGGCATTCAACCATCCTCAAACACTATTTAACTCATATACTTCTTTACTATGAACATAACACCTTAATTACCCCAATTCCTATTTCCAGACCTGATTTAGAAAGTCTAAACTCCTGCCATGGAGCAGGGCTGGGGGAGGGGGAGGGAACCGGGGACGTTGGTGGTGGGAGATGGGCACTGGTGGCGGGATGGGTGCTGCAACACTGTTTGACCAAAACCCAAATATGAACTTTTTAATTGTATATCTTTGTAATTTTAAAAATAAAAAAATTAAAAAAAAAGAAAGTCTAAATGGAAATAACTGTTTCTTGTTTCACTAACACAGGAAGGCAGTAATCTGTGCCCAAGCAATCAGAAATAGGGGGCCATGAAATCAGTGGAGTGTTTTAGTGACCCAAAAAATTTCAAGTTCTATGGCAATGGAAGTGAAAATTCTCTTATGTGTAAGGAAAGAGGGAGTGGAGGAACGGAAAGAACTGTCAGGTATTGCTTCCAAATGCTTACATCCATATTGAATTCTAATGAAACTGCTGGAAGAAATGGCAATCAGTGTGAATTTCAAAACTTTTGATAGATAATAAGTATGAAAACATCACAGTGATCCTGTGTTTTAGAATTTTACCTGAATGTTGACATTAATATATTTTATTCAGTTTTACTAATCCTTTTTTATTAAAAAATAAACTATATAATCTTACTTTTCAGATTGTCATAATTACCAAAAATTAAAATGTAAATAATATAATAAATAGATCAGATAAAATCTGTGACTCATCTTAAACATATACCTCCAGTTTTCTGGATCTAAAAAACAGTTAAATTGACTTCTTTACTGAAAATCTTTACTTACTACTACAGAAGCAAAGCTCTTCTTAGAAATGCTGGTGTCAATTCAAGTTTCTACTCAAGTGTAATAGTTACTTACACTTGAACCCTTGAAACAGGGGAAAGCATGTATATTAACCTCTACTCTCAAAGCTAGCTTTCAGTGCAATATTGTTGAATCAAAGTGGTCTGCCCAATTGACCAACACGACAATTCAGTGTACTTTAAATGCAGAAACAGGGATTAAAATGGACTTGTGATTTTATATGCACTATGCCCCTTTCTTTAAGTGTAGGTTCAAATGTTCTCATTACTGTTCAATGTGCTTAAATGTTTGAAACTATCTTCTCAACTCTCAGCAATATCAGACGACTAGCTGTCCTTTTTCATGATGATATATGGGTTCTGATAATGATATATACTACAGAGATTTTATCTTAAAATGTTACTTATTATTATAATAAAATCTTTACTATTTTAGGCTAATTCCTCTTCACTAATTACACATGCAGCATGCTCCTTTTTCCTGTTCAATTACCCAGTTGTTCTATTTTTTGTTAAAATATACACTTGTACAGTTTAATACTATTTTGTTCCTCCAAAACTAACATTATATTTTGCATATAATTGGACCTTGGTCCAATGTAATTTGGAAATCATTTCAAAGGGCTAGTACCTTAGTACAATATGTAAGGCACTTAACTGGTAAGTAGATGAGGAGCCCTACAACATAGAGTGTTTCCATAGCATTTCCAGTAGTGATCTCTAAGCACAGAGTCCAGGACTAAGCACTGAGTACTTACCATGTGTTCCCCAAACAAAAATAAATTATTCTAGAATAAAAATCCCACACTTTAAATCTCTCTTCTGCTATATCCTCTTACACAATGATGGGTTTTAACCTAATACTATATGATTTAGAATACAAAAATCTTCAAAACCATATTCCCTCATAGTTTTCTAAATAATTAAACCAGGTATAAAATTTACTTTTCTGCTCCACAATTTCTTTATCCGTAAAATAGGGAAACCAGCAGGAAATGTGTTCGCAGGGTTGCTCAAAGCACAGCTACATGGAAAATATTGAGGATTCAGCTACCTGTTAGTTATGACTACTCATTACTCTGAATGACAAGGTACATGTCATTGAAAAGACTAGGATTAATAGTAGTACTAATGCCAATATTCTTAATGACGAAGTACATTAGTGGTTACCTAGTACTAGGTTAAAACTAAGGAGTAACTGTAAATAAAATTTCTAGGGGAGGATAAGAGGAATGCTCTAAATTGAGACTTGCTAGATCTCCTAGAAGCCATTAAATTGTACCTTGAAAATTATGAATTTATTTAAGTAGATTATACTTAAGTTTCTAATTAAAATAATAGTAACAGCATTAAAATAGGGTCTGCATTCAAAATAGCCATTTTATTCTAGCTATATCACCTCAATGGCCAAACACTTTATGTTGAAGCAATTGTGCTCTATGAGAGTGAGTTGCAGCCTCAGGAAGAATAGAGGATATGGAATGGGTCTGTGTAGTATAACCCTTATCTAACTATGTAAAAGTCTAGTGTATTTCTGAGATAGTTAAAACAATTGAAGATGTTAGTCATAATTTGATTTAACAATTGTCATCCACTTACAGATAAAGATAAACCTTTATCAAATTATACATAGAATGAAAATATTTTATTCCTTGTTGATAAGTGGCTATTTCCTTCCTTAATATCTTTCCAGGTGGCTCTCTTATTTTATTTCCAAAGTCAGAGAAGCTGATGACTATTATTAGTAATCAATTTTCTACTAAATTGATGAGTAGTATTTTATAAAGAACATATACTGTATGCACTATGGATCATGGGTCTTGTAAAACTGTGAGTTCTTTTATCTTTTCTAGAAGTAATATACTTCTTTACGTGTTAAATTTATAGTCAAGTGAAATCATATTTATAAAGTGTTTGTGCCTTACCCGCTTCTGTTTTCTTAACCATATGTAGGTAAGGCACAAACATGGTTTTGAAAACAGTTTGCTTTTTCTCTTAAAGAATATTTTTAAAGTAATCTAAATAGAAAAGAAAAACTTCAGGAGCTCTTATGTAAATATAACTTTAATGTGTATTCAATATCTCTCTTATATTTTCTAATGAATATAAAAATTCTGAAACATATGTTTTCTATAAAGAAAAATTCAAAGAAGATGAAGGGAAGAGAAATGCTATTTTATGCTGGTGATGCTGAGGGAACAGTATGTCTCTGAATACAACAGGAACATCCTTTCCAGATCCTAAGTTGTGGCTTGCCTTGCTGGACTTGGGACCTGTGAGTTTTAAGCCTGCATGCTTTTTGTAAGTGGCTGAGTGTCAGAGGGCTCTATCACAGTGGTGCTGTTTCTGAAAAGGCTAAATGCAAGAACGACAAAGGCTCTCAGAAAAGGAGATTGCAGAAAATCTGTTGTCAAGGAGCATTATATCTCTTAGCTCAGAAGAGTTTGTCTGGGCTGATCCTCCCTCTTACTTTTGAAAGTTGGAAAATCCATAAGAGGCGGGTGAGTATGTCAAAGATTTTTTAAACCCTGCATGAGTTGGGTTTATTTGGGGATTATTTTGGCTTATTTTTCAATGTTTAACAAAGGAACAAATGGTAACACCACTGTCTTATATCTCCTTGAGGGTCGTAATGTAGCTTTGACCAGACAATACAGTGCAATAAATGTTAACTTTTCAAAACCCGTTTCTATGTGTTTGGAAAAGGATCTCTTTATTTTAAAATAAGACATGTTTAGAAACAATAATTTTCTCTTCTGGGGGCCAGAGTGATAGCCCAGTGGGTAGGGTGTTTGCCTTTACACGCGGCCGGCTTATGCTGGCCTGGGTTCGATCCCTGGCATCCCATATGGTCCCCGAGCACCGCCAGGAGTAATTCCTGAGCAAAGAGCCAGGAGTAACCCCTGAGCATCGCCAGGTGTGACCCAAAAAGCAAATAAATAAATAAATAAATAAATAAATAAATAAATAAATAAATAAATAAATAAAAATTCAGGACTGATAATGGATCTCCTTTAGTATTTGCTTAACATTTGGGCCTGAGATAATGAGGGACATGCAATTAACAGTAAGCAGAGTTTGGGCACCTCTGCTGCCTGAGCCCATGCGCTGCTTGTGCCATGTGGTCAACACAGGTGGGGCCCAAGCGCATGTGGCATTGGACATGTGAGTCCCTTGCATCTCCCCTCTTGAGATGATTTCTCTCTATATCTCTCTATCTACCTCTCTGTCTCTCTCTATCTCTCTCTATCTATCTATCATCTATCTATCTATCTATCTACCTATTTATCTATCATCTATCTACCCATCTATCTATCTACCTATCTACTCTCTATATATCTATCTATCTATCTCTCTATCTATCTGCTATCTATCTATCTATCTATCTATCTATCTATCTATCTATCTATCTATCTATCTATCTATCTATCTATCTATCCATCATCTATCTACCCATCTATCTACCTATCTACTACCTATCTATCTATCTATCTACTATCTATCTATCTATCTATCTATCTATCTATCTATCCATCATCTATCTACCCATCTATCTATCTACCTATCTACTATCTATCTATTTATCCATCTATCTATCTACTATTTATTTATCTATCTATCTAATCTATCTCTGTCTCTCTCTGTCTCTGTCTCTCTCACTCTAAATCCCTCTCTCCATCCCCTTCCTTAAAATCTCCAAATAGTTTTTTTTGCCCACAAAAAATAAATAAGTATATAGTTTTGTATAGAAACTCATACACCTAACTGTAAGCTAATGTCCACCATTCTCAAAAGAGGTATTTTTTGATTCTGGATTCAGTAAAAAAGACTTTCAAGTTAATAAATTGCAGAGTACACTTGGACTGTGATGTCTGAAATTACTTTTTTACTTTAATCAATTTTATCTTTTTGTCTAACTTTTTGAGGAAGGAATTGTTATTGAAAGAACTGCTATGATGGTCAGAAGTTGATCATTAGAGATCAGTGAAGATTGTAGTGGGACAATTCCAACAGATAATTGTCCCTATCCCACCTGCTCTCTCTTCACATGTAAACTTTTAACAAGTTGCATTATGTACCAGCTACATCAGTGGCAAGCTTCAAGAGCCTCAGGGAAGTAGAGCAGTAAAATAATTGCTATTGTTTTTATGTCTTCAGGTATCCTCTGTTTACTGAGAAAACACTAAAAAGACTCAGGAAGTAGATGATCTAGCTTCTATTTATTACACACTACCACCTCTTTGACCTCTAAAAGTTGCACCATGAAGAACCAGTGAGTTATTATACACAAGAGTATGACCATGGAAATAAATCTGAAAGGTCGTTGCTGACCACTGCCTATTCTCAAACACCATGAAGCCTGCCAATCATAAAATGTAGCTTCACAATCCAATCCCATTTATTTATAAAAATATGATGAATGGGATTACTTCAACCATAAGATGAAAGCTGAGGAAAATTTTTTGATTTTGATATCTTGTAGATGGAGTGGAAATAATTAATGTTATTTTACAGAAGTATAATTTATCATGGATGACACAACTCTTGGGCCCTTGAAAACTTAGTGATCACAATTACTATTACATAGATATTTCTGACAAGTATATTTGAAGCAATCTAAAGAATATCACGTAAAAACTTTTAATTATTATCAGTCAGTCCATACATTTATGAGATTAAGGTACTATTTATTAACATTATTTCTGTGTTTTGACAATCTTTACAAGAAGAAAAAACAAATGCAGTTTATACGTATTATATATTCAGTAACTCTCAGTATAAAATGTGTTTGTTTTGGGATCATAGCTAGTGGTTCTCCAGGCTGACTCCTGACTTCCTATTCAGGAGCCTAGTGAGGCTCAGGAGACCAAAGGGGTCCCAGGGACTGAAACCCAGAATGCTACATGCAAAGCAAGGAACCTACCTGCCATTTTATCTCCTCAGCCACATCAACATAAGACTTTTATTCTTTTTATAAGAAAGTTTCAAATTTTCACTTTTTAAAATTGATTTTGAAAGGACCTAAAGATTGGTGTTATGTGTCAGATAGCCAGAAAGTTTTGGCTATATAAAATAGAAATCCTCCCTTCAATGAACTTGGACCTCCTAACGCCATGCACAAAAGTCAGATCAAAATGGATTATAGACTACAACATCAGACATTAATCTATAAGGTACATCGAAGAAAACATAAGAAAATGCTTTACGGCATCAAATCTAAAAGCATCTTCAAAGACAACACACAGGCTGGGGAAGAGGGTAGGGAGGTGGGGACATTAGTGATGGGAGATGGGCAGGGTGGAGGAATGGGTGTTGTAACACTGTAGAACCAAAATTCAAACATGAACATCTTGTAAATGTATATCTAATGGTGGTATAATAAATATTAAAAAAAGAACAAAAAAAAAGATGGCACGCCACTCACCAAGCAAATGGAAGTAAATATAAGCAAATGGGATTATATAAAATTGAAAAGCTTCTGCACCTCTAAAGAAACAGTAACCAAGGTACAAAGAAAATCCACAGAATGGGAAAGAATAATCACCTAATACCCATCTGACAAGGGGTTAACATCCAGGATATATCAGGCGCTGGTAGCACTTCACAAGAAAAATAAAACAGCCAACCCCATCAAAAAATGGGGAGAAGAAATGAACAGAAACTTCAACAAGGAAGAAATTTGAATGGCCAAAAGGCATATGAAAAAGTGCTCTTCATCATTAACATCAGGGAGATGCAAATCAAAGCATCAATGAGGTACCATCTCACACCACAGAGACTGACACATCCAAAACACCAAGAACAACTGGTGCTGGCGTGGATGCGGGAGAAAAGGGACTCTTCTCCACTGTTGCTGGGAGTTCCGATTGGTCTAGCCCTTTAGGAAAACAATATGGTCATTCCTCTGAAAACTAGATATTGACCTCCCATTTGATCCAGCAATACCACTCATAGGAATATACCCTAGAGACCCAAAAACACATAGCAGAAACATTATCTGTACTTATTTATTCATCGCAGCACTATTCATAATAACTGGAATCTGGAAACAACCTAATTCCCAAGAACAGAGGACTGGCTAAAGAAACAGTGGTACATCTACACTATGGAATACTATGCAGCTGTCAAAAAAGACAAAATTATGAAATTTACCTGTGAATGGATGGACACGGAGACTATCATGCTGAGTGAAATTAGTCAGAAGGAAAAGATAGATATAGAATGACAGCATTCATTAACGGGATATAAATATATACCAGTGTTTTACTAAGTGTGGGAAATGGTAACGCCAGACTAGAACTCACCATTTAATATACACAAATATACTTAAATGAGATGCCTGGGAGGCATGGCGGGTTCCTAACCTTGGCCTGCCACCCCAGCAGAGCCTCACAACAAGCCAGACCACCCTCCCCTACTCCATGGGGCCTGCCATTTTCCACATACGGACTTCCCTCTCGTCACAACTCCACCCAGCAGACCAGACTATCACAGCCCGGATCATCGACACCCACCCTGTAGCAGTTTTTTTTTTCAATCCGGCCCAGGTATGCTGAACCAGAGACTCTCAGATATGAGGAAGAGCTGCTACTTGCTCTCCCTGTGCCCAGCTACTCGTGAGGTGCCTGGGAGACATGGCGGGTTCTAGTCCTGGCCTGCCACTGCAGCAGAACCTCACAACAAGCCAGACCACCCTCCCCTACTCCATGGGGCCCGCCATTTTCCCTCTGCGTCCACAACTCCACCCAGCAAACCAGACTATCGCAGCCGCGCAGTTCATCTATAAATGCTATATTTAGAGGTGACTACAACAGTATGCCACCAGCACAGCAAGCCTGGCAAACTGCTCGGTAGTATTTGATATGCCAAATACCAATAACATTTATATTAGGCCATTCCCTTGACCTAATATAATTGTTTGAGGCTCTTTATGTTCCTGGAGCAAGCGGATGTCTTTGGGTTCTACTAGCATGAGACAGGATATATGGAGATATTACTGGTGCCCACTCTAGCAAATAGATGATCAACGGGAAGATAGTGATAGTGATAGTGATACTTAAATGATAGCCCTTAATATCTGCAGCTAGCTGCAATGTGTAAAAGAAGAGGGAGAGAGATACAGATACAGAGAGAGAGAAAAACGAGAGGAAAAGGGGGTACCAGCTATTGAGGCAGCCGGGGTTGGGCAGGAGGGGATGGGCTGTATTTGTGGTGGAAATGGGGCACTGGTGGAGGGATGGGAGCTGGAATACTGCATTAGCATGAACCAATTATGAACACCTTTGTAATTGTATGCTCCACTGTGGTATAATTAAAAAGAATTAAAAAGCTGTTTAAAACAAATAGTAATACCAAATATTTCTCTTACAAATTTATCATATTTTATGTCTTGCTTCAATGCTATTATTCTCATAAAATAGAAGACAAAGAAACAGATAAAAATATATATAAACAGATATAAATATATATAGATTATATATAAGATATATAAGCTATATATATAATCTGTTTATATAAAAATATAAAGATATAAAGAAATTTGACATAAAATTTTTTTCTGATACCCCCGTATAATTTTTTAAGTTGTTAATTACCATGGATTGGCAGTGGGTAGAATAATATTTTTCACCTTAATTTATTTTAGATAGATGAAGATGACTTGAGAGCCTAAAAACGTACAATATACGACTACTAATAAGTTGAATGAAATCTTTCATACAGAAGATTCTTTTAGAAAGGAATGTTATATGTCCAACATGTATATATAAAAACATTTAGATAGACTTGTGCAATAAACATCAAGATTTGAGTGTTTTCTCTAGTTTTGCTTTTAAAGCTTTATTTAAATAATTTTTGCTTAATAAGAAAAATAGTTGGTCTCTATCTTTTCTTTTCTCTTATTATGGAACCAGAGAATTTTCAATCATATTTTTTCCAGCATGACAAATTGGGAAGTAAACTAAATAAATACTAAACAAATGTATTTGGTCTACAGTAATTGTCAATAAGGATGAATTCAAAATCTAATCATTTGAAGACAATGATATTTCTAGATAACTGGTCCAGCGGGTAGGGCGTTTGCCTTGCACGCGGCTGGCCTGTGCCAGCCTGGGTTCGATCCCTGGCATCCCATATGGTCCCCGAGCACCGCCAGGAGTAATTCCTGAGTGCATAGCCAGGAGTAACCCCTGAGCATCGCGGGTGTGACCCAAAAAGCAAAAAATATATATATATATATTGCAATCTTCTAAAATTAGAGAAATATTGCTAAATTTTGAGATGTCTGTGAGTCAAAGTAGGAATCAGGGACTTTGGAATAAAACAAAAGACAGAATCTTGGAGCCGGAGTGATAGTCCAGCAGGCAGGGCTTTTGCCTTGCACACGGCCGACCCAGGTTTGAACTCCGGCATCCTGTATGGTCCCCTGAGAACTGTCAGGAGTAATTTCTGAGTCTAGAGCCAGGAGTAACCCCTGAGTATTTCCATGTGTGACCCAAAAAGCAAAAAAAAAAAATCTTGAAGTCTGACTCTATCCTCATGATGGTATTTCCAAGAATCAGAGTCCATACACAATGCTAACTTCTTACAAATGCATTAAGTCAGAAGTCTATGATTGATAGTCAAATGCAGTTGGGGCTGGAGCGATAGCTCAGTGGGTAGGGCATTTACCTTGCACGTGGCCGACCCAGGTTCAATTCCTAGTATCCCATATGGTTCCCTGAGCACCTCCAGGAGTAATTCCTGAGCGAAGAGCCAAGAATAACCCCTGAGTGCCGCCAAGTGAGACACAAATAAGAAAAAAGAGTCCCAAATGCAGAATACAGATTTTTTGAGGTACTTCAAGAGCTTTCATTATAATTAAATAACTTTTCCTATATCTTAGAAATATGTTTGCTAATAACTTAATTTCAATTAACATATTTTCTTATTATCTGTGTACCCAAATAATGAAAACCTGAAACTTGGAAGCAGATGAATGGTAATTTTATTGCAGCACAATAGACATATTAATACTCTAAACTAAATTTTCCATTTCATATATTCATTCTTAAGGTCAAGTTATGCATACTGTGTTTTAAAGACTTTAGTATTATTCAACAATGATTGATATCGTAATCCACCTATTTATCACCTGGCTTACAAAATAGTTTTTATCAGAGTGAGCAAATCTAAGTATGGTGCTATATCTTCACTTTTTCTGACTGGCAACACTGTGATTTCATTCATGTGTGAAGTATTTTTAAATCTAATTATTCTTACAACCAGTTAGGAGAAAGGGTCATTATTCTAGCTCATTAGCTGTTTAATTGGAAGGCATCACAGTGAATCTGTGTTTTGACTCTCTAATTCCGATATTCAGCAGTGCCAGGACTGGAGAACTGTGTACTATGACTGCAAGAACCATGAACAGCATCTGCACTTCTTTCTGGCCTTCCTCAACTAATACAGCATTTAAGAAAGACTCCATGCACCATTTAGCTTCTACAGTTGAGACTTAGCATCGCAAATTACATATGTATTATTTTATTGTCAGCTGCAACAAAATTTGTGTTCTACGGACGTACATACATGTAAGTACACCAATCTCATCAGTGTCTACCTTGTTTCCAGATCAAGAAATGAGCTAACGGATGAAATAAAAATGATTTTATAGAAATGTATTGACATAAAAACAACTTAATCTTTACTTTTATATACATTTTAGTTAGGACACTCTGTATAAAAGGTGTATTTAATTAATGCTAATGTATATAATACATAAACATTAAATATAAAATATTCCATATAGTAAATTACCTGAAGATAAATTTCAACCAGTGTCAGCACAAATAGTATAACATGTGACTCTATTTTAATATATAAAATGGAAAAGTAAACTAAAAAAGTTTATGAATTTATATCAGAACCACAAGAGAGAACCATCAAATAGATCTTAACAAAATTTTATTAAAAACCATAAGTTTAGATAAACTGGTCCCAAGTTCTTTCATCATTGACTAATGACTTTTAATAAGTCACTAGTAAGACTTTAATAAGTCATTAATAAGATGAAGACTTTTAATAAGTCACTGCTCCAGTCATTGCTGGAGCAATTCCACCACTACCACACTTGCTAGACCAAAAGCTAGCTCATTCTGTCGACCAGTTTTTAGAACTAATTTTTTGGCCCTTCCTTATTCCCTTACTATGCATCGTTATACCCCACTTATGAGGTAGATCTTTCTGTAACAGACCCTGTTTCAGCCTGTATTCAATCACCAAATGTCTTCCACTTCCATCAATCTAGCAACGACTAGCATGATTTTGTCTTTTTGAATAGTTAAGTAATATTCCCGTGTGTAAATACTCCAGGGTTTCTTTATCCAGTCATTTTTCTGTGGACACTTGAGGTGTTTCCATATTTTGGCTATCTCAAATACAGCCACAAAGAACACAAAACACAAATACCTTTAAATAGTATTTGGACTTGGGATAGATGCTACAAAGGGAACTTCTGGGTCATTTGGAAAATCAATTTGATGTTGTAGTTAAAAATATCCAATCTTAAAATACCATACAAATATATCTTAAAAAGAGTCAATGTGTACAGCAAGGTGGGCATTTTCTAAAATCAATACTTAGAAATCTATGGCATTCCTGCATGCAAATAAAATGAAAGTGTTAATAATATAATAAACAGTTCTATCCCCAATGCACTTTAAAGCCATCAAAAATGATTGCTCTGGGGAACTGGAATAATAGAACAGGGTGTAGAGTGTTTTCTTTGTATGCGGTTGACATGAGTTTTATCCCAGGCATCCCATATGGTCTCCTTGAGCATTTCCAAGAGTAATTCCTGAGTGAAGAGCTAGGAATAACCCCTGAGCCTCATGGTGTGAACCTAAAAGCAAATGAATAAATAAATAAATAAATGAGTGAATGAATGAATGAATGAATGAATGAATGAGTGAGAGTGAGTGAGTGACTGAGCGACTGAGCAACTGAGTGACTGACTGACTGAATAAGTGAGTAATTAAATAAATAAATAAAATAGTTGCTCGGGGCAGAAGATATGTGCTGAAAGTAGGTAATGACCAAACATGATGTCCTCTCAGTATCTGTATTGCAAACCATAATGAACAAAACTATAGAGAACAAGAAATAAAAAAGGAAAGTTTCTGCCATAGAAAAAGGTGGTGCAGCCATCTACCAAAAGCCCACAGTCAGCATCATTCTCAATGGGGAAAAGATAAAAGCCTTCCCCTGAGATCAGGGACAAGACAAGTTTGCCCACTCTCACCTCTTTTATTCAATATAGTACTGGAAGTACTTGCCATAGCAATCAGAGAAGAAAAGGACATCAAGGGCATCCAGATAGGCAAGGAAGAAGTCAAGCTATCATTATTTTCAGATGACATGATATTATATCTAGAGAATCCTAAATTCTCTACCAAAAAACTCCTAGAAACAATAGACGCATATAGTAGAGTGGCAGGATACAAAATCAACACCCAAAAGTCAGTGGCTTTCCTATACACAAATAACGAAAGAGAAGAAAGGGATATTAAGGAAACTATTCCATTCACAATTGTGCCACAGAAAATCAAATACCTAGGAATCAACTTACCCAAGTATGTAAAGGATCTGTACAAAGAAAACTACAAGACACTACTCCAAGAGATAGAAGAGGACAGAGGAAATGGAAACACATTCCCTGTTCATAGATGGGGAGAATCAACATTGTATGGAACAATAAACCCCCAAGGATAGCTAAAGCAATCCTCGGGAAAAAGAAGATGGGAGGCATCACCTTTCCCAACTTCAAACTGTACTACAAGGCAGTAGTAATTAAAACAGCATGGTATTGGAATAAAAACAGACCTGTGGACCTATGGAATAGAATTAAGTATCCTGACACCCAACTTCAAACACATGATCATTTAATCTTTGATAAAGGTGCAAAGAGTCCAAAATGGAGTAAGGGAAAGCCTCTTCAACAAGTGGTGTTGGGAAAACTGGGCAGAGACATGTAAAAAATGAATTTAGACCTGTGTCTATCACCATGCACAAAAATCAGATCAAAATGGATTAGAGATCTCAATATCAGACTTGAATCCATAAAGTACATTGAAGAAAATATAGGAAAAACCCTCCACGACATTGAAGCTAAAGGCATCTTCAAAGGTGAAACATCACTAACAAAGCAACTAGAAGAAAAGATAAACATATGGGACTACCTGAGACTAAAAAGCTTCTGCACCTCAAAAGAAACAGTGACTAAGATACAAAAAGCAATCCACAGAATGGGAAAGAATATTCACCCAATACCCATCTGATAAGGGGTTAATATCCAGGATATATCAGGCACTGGCAGAACTTTACAAGAAGAAAACAAACAACCCCATCAAAAAAATGGGGAGAAGAAATGAACAGAAACTTCAGCAAGGAAGAAATTCGAATGGCCAAAAAACATATGAAAAAATGCTCATCATCACTAATCATCAGAGAGATGCAAATCAAAACAACAATGAGATACCACTTTACACCACAGAGACTGGCACATATTCAAAAGAGCAAGAACAACAAGTGCTGGCGTGGATGTGGGGAAAAGGGGACACTCATCCATTGTTGGTGGGAATGCTGGCTGGTACAGCCTTCCTGGAAAACAATATGGACTTTCCTCCAAAGACTAGAAATTGAACTCCCATTTGACCCAGCCATACCACTCCTGGGAATCTATTCTGGGAAAAGCAAAAATACGCAGTGGAAACACCATCCCTACTTTTATGTTCATAGCAGCACTATTCACAATAGCCAGAATCTGGAAGCAAACAGCGTGCCAGAAAAGCGATTACTGGATAAAGAAGCTTTGGTACATCTACACAATGGAATACTATGCAGCTTTTAGGAAAAATGAAGTTATAAAATTTGCCTATAAATGGATGGACATGGAGAATATTATGTTGAGCGAAATTAGCCAGAAGGAGAGAGACAGATAAAGAATGACTGCATTTATTTGCATGGCATAAATATATATGTACATATTATGATACCAATATCCAAGGTCAAGTGAAACATATATCAGGAGGTCTTTTCAAAGGTGGAAATTATCACAAACGTGTGGGAGTCAGAGGTTAGGTAAGACAGAAAATGGAACAGTATGCTAATAATTGTCGAGGGTACTAATGCCAACCTAGAACTGAGCATTAAATAGAGGCAAAAGGATACACATGACAACCTTTTAATGTATGTTCTGTAATCCATAGTCTGGACGGGAAGGAAATGAGAAAGAGAGAGAAAGGGAAAGAAATAAAGAACCTGCCATGGAGTTGGGCTGGGAAGGGGGGAGGGAACCGGGGACGTTGGTGGTGGGAGATGGGCACTGGTGGAGGGACGGGTGCTGGAACACTGTATGACCAAAACCCAAATATGAACTTTTAATTGTATATCTTTGTAATTGTATATCTCACCGTGGTATAATAAAATACTTAAAAAAAAAAGAAAAGAAAAAATTGGTGGTGGGAAGGAGGGGATGACAGAAGGTACTCTGGGGACAATTTTGGTGTGAAATGTATACAGGTGGTAGGAAGGGTGCTGGGACATTTGCAGCACTGAGACTCAATGATGAATAGTTTGGTAATTTTATATCTTGTGTGATTTAATTAAAAAATCATGTGTGGACTGGAATGACAGCATAGAAGGTGGGGCAACTGCCTTGAATGCAGCCAACCTAGGTTCAATTGCAGATGCCCCATATTGTCATCAGAACCACAGGGAGTTGCCCCTGAGTGCAGGGCCAAGATAAAATCTAGTACTGCTCGGTATGTCCCCCAAACAAAACAAAGATAAGACAAAGAGAAAAACTACATTCATGTATCAAAGAATGAGATTTAAAAAGGAGATGAAAGGCATCTAGTGAAAATAGATCTACCACTAAAAGAAAAAGTAACTATGGAAGTATTATTACTTTCATTCCATGTATTGAGAGAATTAATAAAATATCAATCCTATACAAAGCATTATAGAGATTCAGTAAACATTCCATCTTCCATCTTTAAGCATTACACTGTTAAGTGAATAAAATAAACTTGCCTATTTTAAGATCAATTTGTTAGTAATTATTAACTTGATTTTTAATTTAATTCCTTGATATCTAGCAATATAAAGCCTTGATATATTAAGTAATAAGCGTACTTGTATGAATACTATTCTGACTCCCACCTTCTATTGTTTGGTCCTCATAGTTCCACGTTGATACAAAATGTAAAATATACCCATTTTGTCCCCAAAAACCATTTAAATTTACAACCATTAGAGCATCAGAGTCCCAAAATATAACTAAATTTCATCAAATCAAAAAATCTTATTAAAATGATCTAAATCAGATATTAACGAGACAGAGATATTATTCATCCTGGACTCAAATGTTTGTCACCTCTAAGTCTGTGAAATTCAAAATACTTTTTATTTATTCTCAGAATGTAATGGCATTATAAGTGTGAGCGACAATTTAAATAAGGATGAAAATGGTTTGGGGGAAAAGGATAATTCACTAATTTCCAAGGAATTTTAAAATTCCTATAGGAAAAAATCATTCACTTTGTAGTTTAACTATTTCTATCCATGATCTCCTTCACTGAATCCATCTTTAGAGCTATTCATTTTCATGAAAGTTGGCATATGTTTCCAGCTGAGTTATCTTCTGATTTTATGCCTACTTCTTAATTTAGCATTCTTGTGCAACAACATGCTTTTTCTTTTATCTTCAGATCACACATGACATGGCTCAGGGCTAACCCCTGTCTCTCTTTACAGGTATCACTTGTGCCAATTCTCAGTGGATCACATGGGATCCCAAGGGTTGAACCATGGTTTGCAGCAAGCAAAGGCAAATGCCCTGCCCTCTGCCCCAAGTTGGCATTTCTTCCATTGCAATAATATTCTAAAGAAAACTGGGTTCTCCTACAGATATGTTATAAGATTCACTGGTTAGACCTGAGTTCATTCTACCTATTTTTCTTACTCATTCATATTTTCATCTCCTCTTGATGTTGTTGAAGGTATTTATGAGATATATTCTTAGTCCCTTCAAAAAAAACTTATGTGTCTTAGTTTTCTTTTTTTATTTTTCTTATACAATAGTAAAAAGACTGTGCAAATACACCACAAGCCTTTTCCTTTTGGGGTGTGCTTTATTTCCAGTGAATTTCCTAAGATTCATGAAATTATGGATTTTGCTTTTATAACAGCTACTTGTTTAATTTATGTCTTTAACTGTTAGAAGTAAAAAGGAAGCCAGGTCATTTAAATAACTTTTGTCTCATGTGCTCATCTAAATATCTAAGTCTCATTAGCAAATTCTTCTTTCCAGCTATTAAGACTGTTCTACTTAATTTCCTCCATTGTATCACAGGGATTCACTTTCCTTCAGTTTCCATAACATGTTCTTATGTCCTTCTATTCCTTAATAAATTTTGCCCTTAATGTCTCTATTTCTCCTGAGAGGTTACTTATGATGACTTATGTATTCTTTAACAAAATGTTTTCTCTGTACCATGTTCTTCACTTCCTTTTAAGTCTTCTTTAGTATAACTATCCATTTCTACACTGCTATTAATTCTTTTGATGACAACCAAGTCATTTTCACCAGTTTCCTTTAAATTTTGAATCTTTGTTCAATTCAAAGTATTTCCATATTTTGAAGTGCTTGTTACATTACTGTATTTAAAATTAATTTCTTGATTTTACAATATGTATTAGTCCCTCTTTCCTTTTTGCAGGGTTGGTCTCCCTCTCCCCAACATTTCATTCAAACCCCTAAGGCTTTTCATGAGGCAAACTCCTCAGAGATAATCAACCAGGTGGTAGCAGATTTGTCTGATAACTGGCTTCAGTGGCGCTGAGGGGCCCATGAATTCAGGGATAAAACTTGGAACCTGTCATAAGCAAGACATACACTCCAGCAATTTGAGGTCTTTCTCTGACTCTGCAAGTTTTTATTCATTACTTTTGTAAGGAACTATAACAAATCAGTGATCATAAAAGAATTATAGATGGTATTTTTATAGTTAGAAATATTGTATGAGTTTTTTTATCTAGGATCAAGGCATCAGCACCAGAGTGTTTCTGAAAAATTCAAGGGGAAAATAAGATTTTTATGATTATAGCAAGCCCACCAGTAAGTCCACCAAATAATCAAGATTTATCTTTCAATCTTAAAGTTTTTATCGCATCCGCAAAAGATAATGCATATATTTTTTAACCATGGTCATGGACATCTTAGGAATGCCATTATTTTGCCTAAATATATATAATTTTAAATAAATATAAGCATTCTATAATACACATGCTGGAATTTATTTTTAAAAATGCTATTACCCCAATTCAGGTTTTTTATTTTCTATATTTATCTTCATTTTAAGAACAGAGTGTTCTTTGAGAAGGAATTAAATGCAGACTGAAAAAAAAAGTTACATTCTACAATTAAGTTCTGAAAAGTAGTAATCATGCCATTTCCCTGTGTATATCACAGTGGAACCAAGAGTAAACTAGTCTTTCATTTTTCCTTCATCACTTTTTTGCGAAGATTATTTTTTAACTTTTTTGTTTGCCATTGTATTTTACTTTATTAAAGCTGAAACATTCAATTCAAATAAAACCTAGGGCATAGTTGACATCATTTTTCCAACCTGAATTTTACTGACCTATAACTGATGCAAAGTGTAGCACCTCTTATATAAGTGACTGACTTGAGGCCCCTTCACCTTTTTACCTTTTGACTTTGGGGCCTTTTAGCTTTTGGCTTTTGGCTCCTGTGGCTTTTGGCTCCTCGGCCTTTTGCTTTTGGCTTTTGCTCTTGGCCTTGTGCTCCATCTTCTGGGTAGGACTCAGCTCTGGTGAGATCCTCTCTCTTTGGTGGGAGACTTATACTCTTTTGTATGGTCTTAAGTTCGACCAGAGCTAAAGTTTTTTTCATTATATTGGAGTGCTGTGGAAGAGCTTTTGTACTATTAAAAGCCATTTTTTGGAACTGCACAGGACTCGTGGAGTTTTCATCTCTTCTCCCGGCGCCCTCGGAGGTAGAAGAGAACCTCTGTCCTGACACTGTCGGGGACCCCGGGCGGCGTTCTCCGACACCCAACCACTCTCAAAAAAAGAAGTCAGAGGTGTGCCAGTTGCGAATTAAGTCTTAAGATACTAAGAGGTAAAAATAGTATCTCATTCTGAAAGTCTATGAAAGAATAATTCCATTCCCAAATAATTCTGTTTGTTAATAGTTTATGAATTGTTTATATTTCTTGCATTCACATCAAATGTAGATTCTAATACTTGTGTGCAACTAAAATGTCTGAGACATTTAGTGGGGAAGAGACAAACAGTGTCTGCCAAAGAGGAGGTGGGGATAAGGGTTAGCGGGAGGGAAACTGAGAACATTGGTAGTGGAAAATGTGCACTGGAGAAAGGATGGTGTTGGAATATTATATGACTTAAGCCCAATCAAGAACAATTTTGTAACTGTGCATGTCTCTTTGTTACAATTAACATAAAATGAAAGAAAATGTTCTTAATGATGAGCCTATTCCAAATTAGGGCTAAGAGGTAATCTATTACACAGCACTGTACACACACATGTAGATGGTGTCCTTCACTTACATATCCTAAACATCCTATCTCTGTCTGTGGAGTATCAGAAAAGATGGGCTGTTTAGAATTCGAGGAGTCTTTAGAATTCGAGGAGTCTTGCATAAGAAACTCTACTGTGCTAAATCTTTGGGAAAATATAAAATTTAAGACAAACAGTCTGAATAATAAAGTGATGTTGAGTACAGTTTGTTGACTAAATATGCTGGTGAGAACGTGATCCCAGTTCTCTCTTCCCATACTATTTCTCTAACTTCCTCTTCCTCTGTTTTTTTAGTTGGAACTATGTATAATATGAATCACTTTGTGAAATTTGGGTGTGGGGGTTGTTTTATTTGACTTGATTTTGCTTTGGAGCAATAACCAGCTGTGTTCAGGGCTTACTGCCAGCTCTTCACTGAGGGATCATTTTTGACAATGCTCAGAAGAACATCTACTATGCAGGAATAAAACCCTGGTCAGCTACATGAAAGGCAAATGACTTATTCACTCTGTTGCCTCTATAGCTCCTGATATTGTATATAGTCATAAATATGCATCTGAATGTGATTTATTACTGGTTTTTGCCATTATCGACTGGATCCCATGGGATGTCAAAAGATCACATGGCCACCCACCTACAAGATGGTCAGACTTCTTTGTCAAGACCCAGAATGAATGGTTTGAGGATCTTTGTATTCCTGAGGCAGCCAGATGCCACTGGGCTACACTGGCACATGATAGGGTCAAATGGAAATATTACTGGTGCCTGCTTGAGCAAATTAATGAATAACGGGATGTCAAGTGATCAAGTGATGTGATTTATTGTATGACAATAAGTTATATTGCTAAATGATATCACCAAAGATGTGCATAGAGAGATGATAAATAGATTTGTTG
This sequence comes from Cryptotis parvus, assembly GCA_021461705.1. Taxonomy (NCBI): domain Eukaryota; kingdom Metazoa; phylum Chordata; class Mammalia; order Eulipotyphla; family Soricidae; genus Cryptotis; species Cryptotis parvus. The sequence continues at coordinate 96,594 of JAJIBD010022601.1, forward strand.
AAGTTTATACTGAAACTGCATCACAGATATGAGTTTTGAAAAGTAGTTAAAAGAAAGCTATTATCAATATGAATTCTCCCTTGGTATATCTCATGTCATAGTGCAGATGCCCCCTGAACACAGCAGGATCTAGTATCTTTATAAATAAATCAATAACCTGTGATTACTTTAATGATGTGATGAAGAAAATTCCTCTGCCTCAAACATAGAAGACTTTAAGTTGATTACCTGAAAACTGGTTTGTTTGAGATATACAATAACTTCACCTTCTTGATCACTTGATCACTTGAATTCCCATTGATCATCGATTTGTTTGAGTGGGCACCAGTAACATCTCAATATGGCCTGTCACATACTAGATAGCCCAAGGGCATCTGCCAGCTACAGGAACATAAAGAGCCTCAAACAATTCCATCAAATCGTGGAATGAGGTCTATAATTGTTACTGGTATTTGGCATATCAAATACAACACAGGTAGCTTGCCAGGCTCTGCCATGTGAAAAACTGCATAATATTATTTTACTTTTGTTTTATTTAGGAGCCACATCTGGTGGTGCTCAGGGGTTATTTCTGACTTGATGTTAGGAGGTGCCCAGTTGAAGAAGAAAATTCTATAATCAAGAATTAGTGTTGTCATAGCCTCAACCTGACAATCATCAGTTTCATTCAAGGTTTCCTTTAGTGTTTATGCAGGCTATCACTGCAAAGTCTTAATCATAGTAATACATTCCCAGATATGTTTATATATAAATCTCTATTAAGAAACTGAATTATATGAACATAATACCTCTTCCTTCGATGTCTAAATGTGAAAAAAATCTGCATGTGAATATTCCCTTTAAAGAAATACAGGGTTACAAAAGAATCATAAGCTTTAAGGGATAAGGAGTTTGATATGACAAAATCTGCTATAGCAAAATTTATACATTCTAAAAGATTAGTATTTTTTGCAATCATGTCTGTTTCTTATTTGCTAATCAACATGTTTATTTCACCATGCTTTATAAAACAATTTGTGCAGTAATTAAATGTCTAATTTTTATGACTGCTTGCTGAACACAAATGCAGTTTAGCTTAGTAGTTTGAAGTTATTATGTAGTAATCATAATTTAATGTTTTAAATAAAACAAATTATGGATTTATTTTTAACATTACATAAAGCTCATATCACAATTAATTTTATATACTTCAAGTCTAACAAATCCCAACAAACCATTTGCAAAGATATCTCTGAAGCTCTTCTTTTTCAAGGTTTATTATTTAAGGAAAATGGTTCACAGTAAGTAGAATTAAAGGGAAAAATTCTCTTTCTTGTAAGAACTAATTTTTATTGACTACCTACTATATTTCAACAGCTGTTGTCAATATCTGATATCTTCTGATTTAAGTCATATCAGAACTTTTCATCCACATATCATACTATATCGAATGTGTGAACAAGGTTTGGTGAAAAGAAATAACTTGTTCCCAGCATACTTTTCTTCAACTATTGACTGGCAAATTTTGTACTAAGAAAAAGTTAAGTTGCTTCAAACTTGCTTATCAAATGTTATTTTATTAATGGTAATGTGCACAAACACATAGATATTTCTAGCACAGCACGGATTGTGGTCATCACGGTCTCCATTGTGGAAAAATCATCATTTTAATAAAAAACCACAAAGTGAGGATAACCGCTTAGGTATTTTTTTTAAGTTTAATTTAGGCAAGCTGGGCTGTAAATAGGAGCCCTGCCAGAATGGAATAGAATAGGAGATTGCCATGACTTTCTTGCTATCCTTTTAATGATGCTTGCCCATTGATAATCACTCTATAGCCATGACTATGCAAATGTCTTGGTCTTTGTTATTAATATTCCTCCTAACTCTTTGTAATCTACCTGTTAGTGTAAACAATGTCTCATCTGTCAGCTCTAAGAGCTGATTAAATCTTCTCATTTACTGCAATATGGATGGAACTTCAGGTTTTCATGCTAAGTGAAATTAATCAGAAGAAAACAAAAAAGTACTGAATGTTCCCACTCAAACATAGAATGTAAAGAAACAAAGGTAGCAAATAGCACATGCTGAAACAGACCTTTACACAAAAACAATCAAACTGACATCACTAAGACAGTAGTGAGCTGAAAGGGTCCAATGAATTCAGTGAAAGAAAGTGGTTGCTTTGGTGGTGAGCTTGGTAATATTGTATTCGGACACTATTTAAACATTTATACTCAGTAAGTCAATGTTACTGAAAACTTTTTTTCATCTACTTCAACAATCTACTAGGTACTTTAATTTTTCTGGTCTAAGTTACTAAAAGGTCTGTAAACTCAATCTCTAGCACATGTGTACATGTTCTCATATGTATTCTGGCACATTTTTCTCATCGAATTGTTTGTAAAAAAGAAAAATGATGCCACTGCATTTATTTAAATGTTTTCTATAATATGGTCAAGAATAGAACCCAGATTTCTAGACCATTTAATAGGTACCATAGCAGGAGAGGAGAAGATGCCATAGAGTAATTAAGGAAAAGGCCTATTTCACCACCTTTATTTTAAAATAAAATAATGAGGAGAGACTTCTGATAGCATTTTTTATTTTAAACTTATTTATTACTTTTATAATAGTAACCAAAGTATATAATATTTATATGAATATTTACCATTTTACTACTGAAAGAGAGCAGCTACCACTCCTCAACCAGGGCAGGCCTACTCATGGAACGTTACCAATTAAGGGCCTGAGTGACCTTTTCATCTTGAAGTAACCTTTTCATCCTGTTATCTACAAAAGGCCCAGAACAAATTCATGTTAGAGGTTAGGAGACCCCAGCCCAGAACCTGCTATCTGGCCTGAATTGCCTGAATTGCATTTCTGCATGTACGCATAGCTGTTGCTGACCTATAATCCCACATGTGTGTCTAGCTGCATCAAATATAGGAAGAAGTATTGAGTTTGACCCAATTGGTAGAAAATGGTTACTTGTTACAAAGTGATTGGCTGCCTGCACGCAGACCTTGATGTAATATTTTAAATCTATTGGATGGTTATTCGTGGGCTTTTCTGTAGTGGTGGGAATTATCTCTTAAAAGATCCTCCCTGGAAGGGCTCGGGGCTCTTAGCGGCTGACTGCTTGTGGTCATGCTATGAGCCCGGTATACTTGAATATTAATAAAAACCCTTGCTTTTGCATAGGACCCAGTCTCTCAGAGGTTTCCTTGGTAGGTGCGGCATTCTGAGGCTTGCAGTCAGTCACCCCATCGGGTAGCCAACTCTTTCACTACCTGCATACCTCAATCCTTTTTCAATTTCTAACTTTTGGCCTTTTCCCTACATCTAACTATTCCAAAGAAAGGAATCAGTATTCCTTTCTTTGGATCCTTTCAACCTAAACATAATTTTTCGCTTTTAGGTCTTAGATCTGCTTATTGGAGCTGTATTTGTATATATGTATGGCCCACATGTTTGGAATGCATGTATAAGTGGTAAAACATTGTAAATCTAAAAGTCATATAATGTTTAGTGATCTGTAATAATTACATCAAATTCTAACTCCAGCATCCATAATTAAATCTTAATATATGAAAGTCAAACCCACCTAACTAAGTGTTGCTTAAGGTTACCACTGTGCTTAACAGCAGAGCTAAACAGTTACAATCACTGCCTAGAAAACTTGGAATTTTTGTTATAGTTTTTTACACAATTTATTTTTTGCTTTTTGGGTCACACCCAGCAATGCTCAGGGATTACTCCTGGCTATGCACTCACGGATTACTCCTGGAGGTGATCAGGGGACCATATGGAATCTGGGGATTGAACCCCAGCCGGCATAGGCCAGTCGCATGCAAGGCAAACACCCTACCTGCTAGGCTATCGCTCCGGCCCTACACAAAATGTCCACTCCAGACTCTTTATCTACACAGTTTCATAGAAAGATTCTGTTATAGCTCTGAACTAGTTATTCTACATGATGGTTGATGAACCAGACTTATAACCCTTTATTGATCCCATTTTTCCCTTTGTAAAACCCACTTTTCTGTTTTTTAATCCCCTACTCTATTTTTACAAGTTGTGATAACTACCATTGTTTCAGTTTACTTGAAGAAATGACTCTATCTAATTGACCTAAAAATAAAAAGTGTTTCATTGGGAACAGAGTTAGCACAAATAGTTAAAATACATACTTTGCATGTAGCAGTTCTGGGTTCAAACTTCCTACTAGATAACCTTCTATTATATCATCCAACATTTCTAAGTACCGAGGCTGGATAAACAAAAATCACTGCTTAGTGTAGCCCAATAACCAAAACAACTAAACAAAAAATAAAGTTCGCTCCCATTTCAGACATAATTTTTATTTTGTGTGCTCTCAGCACTTTTGTTCTTCATTTCTGATCTAAACTGGAATGAAGGATCTTGTGACGGCAAAGTCTATTGATGTATTGTTTTATCACGGCTTTCCCATATCAAAAAAATTTTTCATAGGGGCTAGGCATGATATGACTATTTGTTGATGAAAACAGTGAATCCTGACACATGAACCAAAATATTTAAGTCAAAATAAATAGCTTTTAAATAACAAAACAAAAAAAACATCTGTATTCTTTATTATCTCATTCATGAATAACGTTAGCTACAGTTATTGTTTTTATTTTGTGTATGAAAATAATCTAGAAGATTATTCAGTAGAGTTAATAAAGATAATTTTAGTCACTGTCAGAAAATATCATTATTTCCCTGGAAGTCATGTAAAAATGAAAGACTTCTATAATCTTAATATTACATGGAATTAATTTGTTTTCACCATTATTAATCTATTATACTTATTGTGATTTGTGTAAATAGGCATTAACATTAACATTAATATACATATATACATATATATAGAGAATAATATGCATCAAAGGGTAATTGAATTAATCCCGAAAAAATAGAATCCCCATTTACTAGAATTAGGTAACATACGTAATTCATAAATTGAATATGCTTATGACCATGCTCAATAATATGTTAAATAAATAAATAAGCATAGAAAATAAAATAATTCACACAAAATTATTATTCAATACTACATAATATACAATGGAAACACTTCAATAAAATATGAAATTACTTTATTAAATAATCACATTTATTATTTGTAATAAAATTGAACAACATGTATTTTTATGTTTCTTTATATCCTATCACCAAATTTATTTATCCATATGAAAAGTTACCATTTCCTTATTTCAATGTATCTTGCAATTTATGGCCATATTCATTTTAACTATACAATTTCTTTATAAATGCTATGAATATAAAAGAGGACAAAAGATTTTGTTTAAGACTATAAATAAGGGGGCTGGAGCAATAGCACAGTGGGGAGGGTGCTTGTCTTGCACACGGCTGACCCAAGTTCCATCACTGGATTCCCATATGGTCCCCCAAACACCACCAGGAGTAATTTCTGAGTGCAGAGCCAGCAGTAACCCCTGAGCATCGCCAGGTGTAACACAAAAAGCAAAAAAAAAAAAAAAAAAAGAACATAAATAAAGGAAAACATTTTAGAGCACTTCTGGGTTATAGTATAAATTAGTTATCTGAATATACATATCCTTTAACTATGGATATTGAGGTTTCAAGGCATTTCACAGAGACAAAAAAAGAAATTGTAGATCTATTTTTCTTATTTTGCTTTTTTGGGGGTCATACCCAGCAATGCTCAGGGGTTTCTCCTGGCTCTGCACTTAGGAATCACTCCTGGTGGTGCTTGGGGACCATATGGGATGCTAGGGGTCGAACCCGGCCAGCATGGACTGGCCGCCTGCAAGACAAATGCCCTACCCGCTGGGTTATAGCTCCGGCCCCAATTGTAGACCTCTTGAGGGTCTACCAAATGTTTTTATTCTATCAGAAAATAACTGGCTATATCCTTCATTCTGTCCCTCAAGGTGTTGCAGGTGTGGCCTCTGTCTGGCTGCGTGGACAGGTGGCAGGCAGGAGACAGACTTGTCTACACTCAGTGCTCTGCCTGTGGGCCCTGGTTGGATTGTTTTTCTCACCTCAACCTTCATGTTGGAAGTTCAATATATATATATGTATATATACACACACATATATGTATATATATAATGTATATATAATATATATAAACAATATAACCAAGCACTTTATTCTTGCTAATATTTCAGTTCTCTCCTTTACTACTCATTTACAAACAAGACACCAGTTCATGCTTCAAGTTTATCTCATCTCACAAATAACGTGAAATGCAATTTGCTGTTCCTTCATTTTACTGAAACACTTCCAAATATATCTAAAAATGATTCCTAAATCTAATTACTTTTTATTCTTTGGAGGGACACTCCCAACCTGTAGCCTGAGGGTAACTTCTGGGGAACTTAGCTCTGCTGTGTGGATCTGATGTTTTAAGCTGAAACTCAGAAAATATACCATCCCTGGGTTACAATAGTGATGTCGGAGGCACACAGGCTAACTGTAAGTGGTGCTCGGGAAGGTGACCTGGTGCCTAGGCTCAAACTAGGTTTCCGTGCTAGAGATCTCAAGCATATCAGTTGAATATTGCAGTTCTTTGAGTTAAGTTTTCTGAGTCAGTATCATTTCTTGATACATTTATGCACTTGATTTTTTCAGTGTTCTTGCCTGACTTTCCTTTTCTCTCTTTGGTTTTCCTCTAAGAATTCTCTTGCTTCTTCTGTCCCAGTACACTTCTCAGGTTCTGATGTAACCCCAAGGTTACAACATTCTCATCTTTCTCACTGTATCACTTCCTCTGGAAATAAAATTCCCGGCTTAATATTCTCTTCTTTGAAATGATTGGCAATTTTTTTATCTGGTCATTCTCTTTACCTGGCATTTTCTTTTTGCCTTATATTTTCATGTTGTTATCCCATGAGAAAAGTATATTTAACAAGTTTCCATCTAGAATAGCACTTCTGCCTTACCTGGCTCCATTCCTACATTCTTATTTCCATTATTATAATGCTATATTTCCATTTAACAAGTTTCAAGGACTCAAGGTTATCCTAATATGCTTTAGTTTGTGCCTGTGTTCCCCTGTATTAAATAGACTGCCAAATAATGCTTATGCTACTTCGAAAGAAAATTAGTGTACAACAGTCTCTCCTGTCCCGTAAGCACATCATTTTGGATAAAAGTATTCTTCATATGCCACTGCTCTGACCTTCCTAAAGTCTTTTTTCTTAAGACATGCTTGTACCATTTCTCCAGATTCCTTTCTCTAAAGTATAATCTTATCCTGTCTGTACCCATTCCACACAATTTTTTTCCTAACTCAAATAACTCTAGAGTCCCTCAACCATTGCGTAACAGAATTTCTCCACAATTTGATGAGCAAATTGTGGATATGTTTTGTGTTTCTACTTCAATAATACCCAGTATATTACCCCTAGATTTCAGACATTCAATACTAAATGTTAATCTTGAAATTTTCTTAAAAGGACAAAATACATTAATTGACAACCACAATTATTAATCCTTAATATTCAGTAAGGTTCAGACTAAAAAGAAAATAGGCAAATTCAATAAGATACAGTAAGCATAGGAGTGAAGAAACAGGAGGTAATGAAATATTTTAACACATTTTGTTCCTAATCAATTTAATGGCCTGGACGATAAAAAACAAAGAATAGAAAATCTTATGCAGCAAATAAGGGTATTAGAAGCATTGATTCAGGATCAACAAACCTCTGGACTGACAAAACTCTCACATATAGTCCACAGATGATTAAAAAAAATGGCCTAAGGGACACAAGACCCTGCAGTCAATGATGCCCCCCATACAGAAAATCAAAGGGGCAAGTGATCAGGCTACAGTTTCATAATAATTTCATAAAGGGCCAGATTCATTCTTTTAATCTAGAGAGTATCTGATAGGTTGATTCTTTGGTTTTAGTACATATTAAAATAGTTAGAATCCCTAGTGCTTTCTCTCTCTCTCTCTCTCTCTCTCTCTCTCTCTCTCTCTCTCTCTCTCTCTCCTCTCTCTCTCTCTCTCTCTCCTTACCATCTCCCTTCATATTAATCAAGAAGCTTACTAAAACGGGGGTTTACCTTAGGGAAGTTCAGGGCAAAGCAGAAAATAGCTTGTCTTTTCAATCACTATCAAAACTCATGAGAATCAACTGGGAAGCCCATAGGGGGTTTGGCTAAGAAAATTGTCTGAATCAAATTTCAGGCTGAATCTGGCCTCTAGGCACTACTCTGTAGGCTTCAATTAAGGGTTTAATTCGCTACTTGCTGCTGTAAATCATAGCAGGTCCCAGAAAAGCATTCTTAACCACAGCCCCTCCCATATAATCACCCTGGAGCAATAACATTTCACAGCTTGGACATAAAGCACTGACAGGTTTTTGCAATAAAATGTGACCTTTACTGTTAAAAAAATGTTTTACGACATCTGACAAACCATTTTCTTAATGGGAAGATATATATGCTCTTGATGAATTAAAGTAGCATAAACAATTTGATGTTGTTGAATATATGAACCACAACATGGTCCAAATGACAAAATTTGCATTTATACCTTCTAACATTTAGAAATAATGATACATCATTAAAAAAAAGAGAAATAATAATCTCCCCAATAACATTCTCAAGGAAACAATAGGGCTTTCTTTTTAGAAAAAATCTATCTCCTGTAGAAGCAGTCATGATTTTGGATGACTTGAACCTTCTTATTACCTTTACTTGCTAAGGGTACTTTGAGTAAAAAGCAACATGATAAAATGGCTTTTAAGTATTACTGAGTTTTACACTATTGCTTAAACTCATCCACCTTGTGTTTTACAGGCATTCAAGTGTGTGTTAAAATCACAGAACACAAAGTTTCAAATCAAAGGAAGATGAGAATGTTTCCTGGAAAACTCAAAAAAAAAACTAGTTTTTAAACACCTTCTTCTTTTAAGAAGAGAACCTTCAATAATAGGGGATTTTTTTGTACTACATCACACAAGTGTAGATCAAAGGCATTAAGAAATCCCCAAAGACGAGTCTTTGTAAGATCTTTGTAATGTTTCTTGTTAGAATTTATAACTGTGCTCCCCAAATACATTTCTAAAGGCAGATAGTAAAATGAAATGCATAGAAATAACTAGCAACAATTTGCTTGTATTAGAAATTTCCTTAAAATATACATTTGTGCATACTGCTTTTGAGCATCTTTAAATGGAATTATTTATGGTACCATGTTATTTCAGAGAAAAATCAAGAATAGATATTTTGAGAAAAATTTTAAGAATGCTTTTTTGAAATTAATTCCGGGGAAATCAGCTAACCTATATCTATACATTAAAGTCTAACTATAGAAATATTTATGAATCAACAGAAGTGACACTTACATTTACCTACAACATGGGAATCTGCAAATGATTTGGCAAAACTTGAATTACTAGGGAGTAGCAATATAAACAATTTCATTCATTGACTTAGAATTCCAATATTTTCTAAAATATCAATAAAACAATAAATCATTCATTGCTAGATTTTTAAGAAAAGCCTATGTCTTATTTATTTCCCCAATCTAGTGCGAGCTGGGAACAAAACTCATTCTCTGCTTACATATACAAATTAATTTAAAAAAATTCCATCTCCACTTCAAAATACATGTTCAGAAATTATGTATTTGAATTTCTTAGAGAAATAAATTACACATAAGAACAGATAATTTCTATTATTAATAATATTAGAGTCTCCATTCACAGCTTATGTCAAGCATCAACATTTCTATATTATTTTGGGGGATTAATAATACAATGTAACAGTTGCCACTATCAATTTTAACATTCTTTTATGCTATTTTTTAATTCTTTTTGAAGCATTCAGAAACAGTCAATGATAAAGCCTTCTCAGCAGGGAAGAGTGTTAGGGAGTAGTCATCTTGGTTCCCTGCAGGATTTTACAAATTTTTCTCTGCAAGAAATGTATCTTCAACAATCTCTAGTTTATTACATCTGCCCATAAGGCTCCAGAAATGCTCCTTTGCTGGCGGTAGGTCATAGTTTCTAGAACAACTAAATTAGTTTAATGATGAACCTAAAATATTCCCAAAGCCCCTAATAGAACCATATCATTTGAATATTTAAATACCACAATTATCTATTGTTTTGAGTAATACTTTAAATGGAAAAACATCCCTTAGATACAAAGAGTTTGCTAACATAAAAGACCACTTTTTCTCCTTTCCCAGTGCTTCTATCTGCTGACCCAACACTAAACGTTATTTAATGCCACAATGTATTATTAAATTAGATTTGATTAGATTACACCTTTCACTTTGCTCCTCATTTATTGACAGAGCTCAATGTCACATGACCTGTATTAATTTCATTCATTACATATGTATTCCGCTTTCTTCAGACCCTAAGCAAATTCATTGAAACCTTTATTTTCTTTACATATTCCTCTTAAGAAAACCTTGACAATCAAATGCATCAGTCATAATTTAATTTGTCTTGCTTAATTTGTGATTCTTGCCCAAGACATCCTCCATTCAAACTTCTAAAGTTATTTTTGATAACTCATTTTAACGTTAAGTACATTTAGTGTTTTTGCTGGGGCAAAGGGGGTGATAGTTGGATAAAGAATTAGTAGAGGGAGTAAGACCTTATATGTATCACCTCTGAGTAAGTCTCAGCACAACATGTTCCCTGGGGCTTCGCCAGGTGCACAGAGGCCTAAGACAGATTACCATGATCATCTCTGGAACAGAGTTCCCAAGTACCCAGGATAGGGCCACAACCTCAGAATCTTATCTGTAACTACCATCCTAGTAAACTGAGAATTACCAGGAAAGGCTCCTGAGTACTGCCTCCCAATACTTTAAAATAAATAAATCAATGAAAAGTTTCCTAATAGTTGTAGGAAAATCTGTATGTAGTTGTAGACCTCCATAAGTTTTTTTTTCTGTTAATCAAAGACACATTTGTGTAACAATTGAGCTAAATTCATATTAGAGTTTTGTTTACCTGAATAATTCTATCATCCTACTGCATAATTTTCGCTTCTTTCATTCCAAGGTTCCTTCCTATAAAGTGATCACCAAAATATTGTTAGGATGGGACTCTTAGTTTAGTTGATATAGTTTTACAGGAATATCTATCACAATTAGTGTTCTACTAATTATGATAACCTATCACAATTAGTGATCCACTAATTAGTATTCTACTGCTATTAAACATTTTGAAAATATTCTTAATATTCTAGAATAAATTATAAGTGTGTTAAGATATATTTTTGAGTCTAGGGAACATCTAAATTACATGCATAGCATATAACTGTAGTTAACCAATAGTGCTTAATATTAATGGACTATCTATAGTGGAGCAAATTTTCTATATGTCTTGCAATGTAATAGTAACTTAATTAACCATACTCCCAAATAACTAACAATTATTTTCAATGATATCTAGTTTGTAACTACAGTTAGGATACACAGTCCATCTAACACAAAACTTTGCTTGTTTCTTTGCATTCGGGGCCCTACCCAGAAGTGTTCAAGGCTTACTCCTGATGAGGCTTGGATGACCAAATATTGCTCGAGGGATCAATTATTTGTCAGCTGTGTGCTAAGCAAGAATGTTACCTGCTATATTATCTATCCAACTCTAAACATAAAATTATTTTAACATGATTTAAATTCCAAGTCACATCACATTTACATTACCATGCAGATAATTTAGATTTGAAAATAGAACTTACCATTGAATGCTGAATTATATAGCCATTAACATGAAACAAGCTATTAAACTTCAATTGTACTACTTAAGGTACCTAAACTATTTTTTTGTATTTTGCATTAACTGTAGGGGGAGCAACAATAGGGTTTTCACTTGTACATACATCTAATTTTATCAGCCATGGATTCTAGCTATTTTCTCAACCTGAGCTTTTCTGAATATCATTATGTTATAGACATAATTAAAAACTTAAATGTATGTTAAATCTAAAATTTACTAATAAGGAAAACTTAATAATTATATGCCCCTGGATTTTTAAACTACAAGTAAAATGCTCTTACCTTTGAAAATAGCCAAGTAGTCAATGGTGATTTTCTTTAAATTCATTTTTTCACATTTTAATACATATAAGTAGATTATACCTCTTTCTAAAAGAACATTAAATTTACATATTTCAAACAAGTGTATGGATGAATATGATTACTTCTTTACATGTGGAAGTCAGAAATAAGCAGAAGATACTAAAAATAATTTTCATTGTATTTTTACTTAATTTCGGTTTACATGAGTGAAATGCAAATACTTAAGGAAATGTTCTATATCTCAGATGTTGCTTAAATCCATAAAATGGATTTAAATTAGGCTTAAATGCATAAAAAGAATCAGTTCAAAAATAAACAGAATGAAACACTATCAACAAATTCCCAACTAGATTTTGGAATCTACTGTAAATTTTCCAGGTTTTAGTCTGGGAAAATTTGTACTGTAAATTTTCCAGATTATAGTCCTAATTTAATTATAGTATAAAATCTGTCCTCTCTTTTTTGGGTTAAATAAAAAATAATACTATAAAGTGAATAGCCTCTTCAGAGTGTTTTCAAGCTTGTTTTGGAACACATAAGTTGAGTATAAATGATCCAGCTGAAAAGAAAGGATATCTGAGCCCGAGGGTCATGGGTTTCTATGGAAACCTAAGTAAATTGTGTTTTAATGGATTTTTATTCATATTTCAGTTGTTGTCTTTAAATGAACACTTTGTTGTCTATCACAAATTAAGAAAGAGAAACAGCAAAAGGGTTGAGTTTGCAAATAATGTGTTCTGAAATTAAATTAAAGGTGTTAAAATAACTCAGTTCAACTTTGTGAAGGCAATCACCTCTTCTTAATGCTTCAGGAAAGGTGTTTATTCTGTGATATCTACTTATTTTCAGCTTTATAAGCGTAGATTCATAAAAAAGAAAATACTGTGACGATGTTCAGAAGTCTGAATAATTGTTCAGGGATTGGTTCCGCCTCTTTTCTTGTGCCTTCTGGGTCCCTATTTCACCAATAATTCAATACTTTATAAAACAGAGGGAAAATAGTACACGGCTCTTGATCAAAACAAATGTACATCACAATTAAAACCATACAGGTTTTGAGTTAACTGTCATTGTCTTTCCTTGCTAAATTTCTGGTTTATTCTCAAGTAACTAATGTTAATTTCAGGACACAGAAGGAATAATAAGAGAATATTAGATCCAGGTTGGGAAATACGATTTTCTCTCTGAGAAATCTCAATAAATGTACACATTCTTTCATTATTTCATTGTTCTTGCTTCCACAATGCCCGGAGTTGCAAGATTTAGGTGAAAGTGGAAGTATAAATAGAAAAAGTATGAAACCATTTTAATGCAAATGTGTTACAGGATATCATTTAAAAAAGAGAAACAAAACATTTTAATGGGGGGTCTGAGATAGGAGACTACCAGAAGAAATAAGGGAAATCTAATTGTGTGAACAATAGAACCAAGTTTGTGAACCCATAGGATCTTAAAGGAATCTTAAAGTCACAGTACTTGCCTCTCAAGGTCTATTAAGAGAAAGCATAGGGATTAGGGTAGGGGAGCTCCCAGACTGAGAGATCAGCTGACCACAAGAGCCTAAGTTATGTGTACATGCCAATACATGATGTATTTTTTTTTCACCTTAGAGCAAACTTCATTCACCAAACATAGTTGAGATTGTTGAAGCATATACTTCAGTTTTGTCCCCTCAAATCTGGAAATTTGGAAATCAGTTGGAAGAAAAACCAATAAAACTTTACAGTATGTGTATTCATTTAAAAGGGAACTCTGATTCCAAAGAAGCAAAGTAGCGTACAATGAGTCACATCATACATCCAATGAAAATCTGAGCAAGTCAGTTTCACAGTGATAAGGAACATGCATCTGCTATGATTTCTATGGAGAGAGCCAATAGGAATTGCCTTGCCAGAACAGCCTTATCACTGCAGCACAGGGGGTTACAGTACTACTGCTAGAATCATATAAACCCATGCATAAATCCTATGACACAAGACAAATTGAACCACCTATATCTACACTTTTACTTTTGATAAACAAAAGCACCCTATTATGTAAATGCAAGTGAAAGTAGTCAAATTATTACAGTTTTGTTAAATGCACACAACCACCATATGTAATTGTGTTCTAAGCCTATTGTTTTTGGTGCTTAGTTTCAGGAACATGGACATGGTATATCTCATATATATATATATATATATATATATATATATATGTATGTATACATGTTTATAGAATGAAGAGAATTTCAACAGATTACTAATGTGTCATGCGCAGTTAAGCGAGGGTAACTTAGGAGTAACAGAAAAAAAGTTTTTGTGGCCATCAAAAGGTTGAAAGGACTTTAAAAAAGTTTAAGGGACATCAAATCGTACAAAAAACAAGAAGATATAAGGATTATCATATTCAAGGAGAGGCCTATATGTCTACATGCTATTACTAGAAACAGGCCTTAAAGAAGACAAACGTCATCACTTTTCCAACTACACAGATGGCTACAGGTTTTGTAATTATAAATAAGCAACTCCCTGCTTGCCTTCTTTCAAACCCATGACACTGTTATACTGTAGTTATTCCAGATTTTTCCTCTCGGCTTCTTTTCCTGATCAGCTTAATTCCAACCTCTCTTCTTTTTTACTTATTAGTTCTTATGTATCTTCAATGCAATTATTAATTTACTAATGTCAGAAATCAGTATGAACTATATTTTTTTGCATTGGAGCACAATTAATTACAACTTAATTAGTATTCCATAATGCCTCTGAAAAAATCTCATTGTATGCTTGTATACGTAAATAGAAACATTTAAACATGTGCTTTACTTGGTAAAATATAATTTCTTTCATGAGAAATGTAAATGCAGAAACATTATATATTTAGCTCATTTTAAACTATAAATTAATATCATGATAGACCAGGAATATGAATATTTTCCTATAACTATGCAGTATAATACATTCTTTAAAATAGCTATAATTTGCATTCTAATCAGGCAATATGACATTTTTTTGAGATCGTCCATTAAACAGAACCAAAAGTATTTAGACAATGCGATGATTGGTGTGTAGTCAGCACTCTTCTAATTAAAAGTTTGTTCTTTAGAACCACGTGATAAAATGAAATGATATTGTTGATAGTATGGTCAACATACCATCAACAATATGTTGATGATGCGGGGGAAAGACCATGCTGGCTGGACTCAGAGTGGAGTTTTGGGCCCTGCCGCTTTCCTCCACCTCCATGCCAGTTGCCCCAGAAAGAGAGAGACCCACCCACACCAGACTCAGCTAATTTGCAACCCCGGAAGAGATCCAGACCCATCCACTTCAGACCCACAAGCTGCGCTGCTCGGCCGGCCCCATGTGGAAGCAACCCATGGAGCTGACCTCCCAGTAAGGGGCTCGGCCATCCCCTGGCCAAATCCAATATTGCTCCAAGGGTTTGCTCTCATGAGCAGGGGAGAGACCATGCTGGCCGGACTCGGAGTGGAGTTTTGGGTGCCTTGCGGCCGCACGATATTTTAATAGGACACTGAATTTTACATAAGGTTCTTCCCTATTTCTTTCACATTTATACATAGTAAACAGTTATAGACATGTTTTAACTGATACCAGTGAGCCTGGCAAGAAGCCAGAGCAAACCACACATCATGCAGTTAGTCATTCTCAACATCCAGACTCCATAATTCCTCAGAGTTCCATCCAAGAGAAAACCTGATCTTCCCACTTTAAGTTTCATCAGTAAATACTCGGGTTGAGAGTCTTCTACTGAGACTATACTACCTACACAGTAAAGCCTGGCAAGCTACCTTGTTTTATCTACTTTTTATGCCAAAGACTAGTAACTATTATGGACCTCAGTGCCAGAACCTGAAGAATGGTTTCAGGCTCCTCCTTTCCCTGTAGCAAGTAGATGCCCTTGGGTTGCACTTGTTTGTGACAGGAGTAATGGAGATGTCCCTAGTGCCCACTTGAGCAAATCAATGAACAATGGGAAGACAGTGATACAGTGATACAGTGATTGTTAATATGTGACACAATTTTTTTTGTTGGATTTTATTTGGGGTCACATCTGGAGGTGTGAGGAATGTTTTCAACTGCTTATTGGTCAGAAATCAACCTAATTGGTGTTTGGGGTACTAAGGAAATTTTGGGGTATTGAACTATGATCTGCTGAGTTAAAGGCAAGCACCTATACTATCTCTCTGTTACCTATAAAGATAGCTTAAAATAGATCTTGCTGAATCTTTTGTGTTCTTTTGGCCCTGTTATGGTCAGCTCAAGTTTCTCTATATATGTGTATTTTATTTTGTTTAAAGAATCAAGATTTTCTGTTTTCATTCTATTCTCTCTACATTCTCTCTTCACCCATACTCAAAATTTTTTATTGTGGCGTGCTCTAGTCCTCTATTTTCAGGCTAACTTTTCGTTTTTAGTCCTTCTCTTCAAGGCACACTCACAGACAAGGACATTTTTAAAAAGTGCACAACTCGTCACACATTTTAGTCCAACTTAGACTTCTTTTCAGATTTTCAGAATGAGGTCTCTAATTTGCTACTAGATAGTTTTACATTTCCTGTACATTCATCAAGCCAATTACCAAATCCAAAACTCACTTCTGCATGAGTTCTTCAAACTGAATCCTCCTGCTCACTTACTTAATCATTTTTAAACAAGAACTTTCCCATACTTATTATTTTCTCCTGGCATTACTGTATATAGTACCTAATTGGTCCTCTCACTAGCAATGTTTCCCCTTTCATATCCACTTTCCATATAATTGGCAAATACTCTCCAGTTAAACTGCCTTTCTGACCTTTTAAACCAGTTTAAACTATGTCAATGGTTCCCAGTGGTTTCCAGAATAATGCCCAAGCTCTTTAGTTAAGATTAAGGGATTCCTCCATCTTCTTAACTATGATTTTTGGTCTGCTTCTACAGGAGAACATATACACCTCAGAAATGCTGTTGCTCATAAATTTTTAAACAAAACGGAGATTCTTATATTATCTATTCATTTGTTGTTTACTATTTCTTCCCTTTCTTTTTTACCTATTTTTCCTTCCATAATTCTTCACAGATTAGTCATGATCAACCCTCTTAGGATAGTTTTCTACTTCCCACATGAATGAATATTTTGTGCCTCCTCATTTCTCCCATATTACCCCAAGATACTATTTATTGTGAAAGCAAATCTATTGTACTATTTTTATAATTTCTATGTGTACTCCACTGGACTGTAAAAAACGGATTCAGGAGCTATGTCTATTTATCCAATCAGTAATGAATTTAAGTACCTATTAAATACCTAAGATAACTAAAGAGAGTTACATATCTCCTTAATATACATGAAATGTATCGTGACCCACTGAAGATTTTTAGAAATAAATGCAGCATTTCCTTATTATGAGTATAGACATAAAATGTCAAAATGAAAATATTTCTAACACAGAGCCAATCTCTTTTACACAGCACAAATTAAAAAAAAAAAACTTGTTTCCAGGTGAGACTATGAGACTTTGTAATAAGAATACTAAACTTTCAGTTAAGTGTCAAATTCAAATAAAATTTTAATTTTTCCTGAAACTTATCTATCAACCTTATATTCTAGGCAGTGTAGACACAATAGAGTATGTCATAATTATTTAATTGAAAAAAATAAAAATCTGGTCATCAGTTAAGGAAGCAATTTCCTTTCACTATTTATTATCATTTTGCCTTTGTGGATTTTATTTTATATTTCAATCTTGTTATTTGCTATTCTGTGATTTTTACCAAATCAGAAGACTATAGAATCAGCCATTCCTTGCTTATCAAGGGCATTATTTGGTTCTGTAATAACAGCTATCTGTTTTCAAGAAGGATAAGTCAAGGATAAGCAGGAAACACAAATCCCTATAGTCTTTTGAGGTTTAATAGCTTCAAATGTGCATTCCTAGTGATCAGTTTATGACAATTGACCTATTATTTCATATACCATCTTTTATGAATTTGAATGGAGAAATAAATGTTGTGCTAGAGAAGAAAAGGAATTTAAACTATTGTTATGCTGTTTTTATAAAACACTTTATTTGATCCACCCTTTATATACGCCTAGAATTCTGTAGGCTTGACTTATCTTACTTTGAAAGTAATTGTAAAAGGGAATATTATACAATATTTAGGATAATTTACATGAATTAAATCAAAAGGCAAGCTCTTTCAATGTAGTTCTCCAGAGGAAACATAACAATAAAATTCTGAGGGCATTTTCTACCTCAGAATCATTGCCACTTATTAGCATGTAAACATATTCCAGAAATTATTTTCATTTCTTTACTAACATACTACCTTTTTAAAAAGCAAGTTATGAATAATACCATCTAGTTATTTTTGTCCAACAAAGGCAAGGGACCACAGAGAAAGATACCATGTCTACTAAGCTAGATATCTTGTAAATACCATTGTACTGAATATTGTGACATTTCTTAAACTTAAGAACAGAATTCTGTTTCAGGCAAGAGATAAGTTCAATTAGCACATAGATAGCAAACTGTACTTTACAGGAACACTATCTCTTCCTGCCTGAAATGACCTTTTATAAATTAAAGTAGTTTCAAAATTAAGTACTCAGATATTAATTTATTTTCTCACAAGCTGCCTTAAGAATATGTATGCATAAAAATATTCATATATACATAAAACCATATTGCACAGAACATAGAAATCCTTAAGCAATTATTCATATGTCAAAGTAATTTACCAAAGGATTTTTTAAAGCTTTTCTTCCAGATCTGAAAGTGAGAGCACCTAAATATTTAATTTAATATAAGTATAAAAAATACCACTGAAAATAACAATTACTTTGCCCAAGATTCACCCACTTTAAAATTTTGTATCAAAGATATGCTGTTAATACTGCTTGATATTTAAAATGTAAGAACTGGACCTTTCCATTAGCTGATTCACCAAAAACACAATTATATTAAACATCTATTTTTATCTCAGCAATTGGTCCTAAATAAATCTTCCTGAGTACATTTACTCTGTATACTACACAAATTAGATTTAATATATTATGCAACTTGTGATGAGTTTAGCTTTTATAATGGAAAGAATTAAATAATTACAGTGGCTATGTAAGTCATATTTTTTGAGTGAAAACTACCCATTGATATGGAGAAAAGTCTCATTAAAGAATTAATTGTTGTTTATAATCAGAGAGAACTGTTACTTGGTCTTTCAATATTCTTCTTAACTAGAACTTTTACACCTTATACAAGAATATTTTGTCATTGATGAACAAACAAGCCATATAATAATAATATTTTACCATAGTTACTAAAATTCAATTATTAGTGAAAGTATTTATGCTATATTTATATTGTTGTTTTGCATATACCTATAAATGTATTATATAATCAATACAAACAAAAGTATCTTATGTTCCAGACACATTTTTGCCATTAGGAATACATTACTGAATAGAGAATGATCCTTAAATAACAGAATTTACTTTTCTCTATAAAAGAACAATTGTGCTGGAATTTATTAACATTACTTATGCAATCAATATTGCACTACATTTTATTTCTTTATGAAATTATTTATTGAGAGTATATAACGTCATCCAACAGATACTGAGAAACACACAGAAAATATTAAATATTGCCTGCAATGCAGGTATTTAGAAATGAATGAATATGATAGATAAAACTATAGAACTAAGGAAGAACATAATATATTGACTCAACATTACTCATAACTGAAAATAAAAGATTAAAAATTTTTGAAGAAACAAAAAATTCATAAAAAACATGAGCTTTATCTAAAGAACTGGTATGTAAATAAAATACATTTTTGGGTTTGATACTTAAAGATTAGAATAAGAAGTAATCAAGATATATCATTTTAAATAGTATGGAGAGAAAGATGAAATGGCCATGGGCCATTATTACTGAGCTAGGGATAGTGGTGCTGGATTAAGGGAAGAATATTATGAATTTTCCATATAATATTACAAATTTAATTGTCACACATGAGGCATTCGTAAATCAATAACAATCTTTAAGTTTGTAATATGAGAATAGATTAAGGACTTATTAAAAATTTTATTTGGCATAACTTTTAAAAATAATTTTAAGCATGTTTAAATACTCAGACATACTGCATTCAAAATATATATTTTAGTCACAATATAAATGGTTAGCATTTGATATTCAGTTCATACACTCATGCGCATTTATATGTATATATGTATAGACAGACAGACAGGCAGAAGACAGACAGACAGAAAGACAGACAGATAGATGACAGACAGAAAGACAGACAGGCAGGCAGGCAGACAGACAGAGAGATAGATAGATAGATAGATATGACTACTATGTTGTGAAATATATGATACTTATGAAAATAAAATACTTTTTTATTTCATTTTGGAACTATTGTGTGTGTTTCTCATACTTCATAGCTATGCATGTTTTTAGTTTCATATCACAAGTTGGTTTCTGCATACCCACAAGAGTACCATTATTTAATGTCAAATAAAAGTAAAAACCCAACTATATTTTCCATTTATATAGATCTTGAGAAAATATGAAAGTTTCTTCTATTTATGGATTCAAAAAACATAATTTTATTTATTACTTATTCAAAAACTATACTGGAAAAAAAGACAGTGTGGAAAAACCTGCTTACAAATATCACACATGTAACATTTTGACAGATTGTTCTGAGAGTTGTTTTATATTTTCCCGGTAGTCGTGATAATAGTTTAATTTCAGGGACCAGAGAGATGGTACAGTATTTTAAGCACTTGACTTCATGCATTCAACCCTGGTTCTATTTCTAGCGTTGTTTATGGCTCTGAGTACTACCAGGGCTAGATCCTGAGCACAGAGTCAGAAGAAATGAAGTGAGAAATGATCACCTAAGCTTTACAACTGTGCCCACACTCTCTTCAAAATAACTCAATTTTGTGTGTGCTGGACTGTTATGGAACCATGTAATGACTATGCTGAGAGCTTAATCCCGGTGATGCTCTGTGGACTATATGTGGTGCTTGAAGAAAATCCCAGTTGGAACTCCCTACATGCTATAATATCTCTCAGAAAACAACACAAGTAGCTCATTAACAAGTTGCAATGGGATCAGATATATTCCCTTTATGGTGTTAGATTTAATCCATGTATCGGCCTTTAATTTAGCTGACCAATTTAAAGGAGAAAAACTAGTTCATAATGTGTCTAATTTCAAAGCCTTCTCTCTCACATATTGATATGTTCATTCCTCTATGATGACTATACCCCAAATACATAAATAGTGAGTCCAAATATGAAAATAAATACGCATGAGAAATAAAATATTTTAAAAATATATTGGACTGTAATGATATCACAGTGAGCATAGTGTTTGCCTTGCTTGTGGTCAACCCAGGTTCCATCCCTGGCACCCCATATGGACTCCAAAATCCATTAGGAGTGATCCCTAAGCACAAGCATGAAGGCAGGATGAAGTTCCAGCGCACCACTGTGTATACGTAACGTATACAACACTTACTTTTCAAGAAATGCATTTGATGTTACAAACAAAAATTACTAGAAATAAACTCCCATCAGTTATTTCACAGTTGAAAAAAAGTATAAAAATATCACTTTCAAGTATTTCACTGGATAAATGATTTCTAAACTATTACCATGCTTCATTTACTGCAAAATGCTCTAATTAAGAAGCTAGAAACATCAGGATGAGATAAATTTTAATTTAATGTGAATATGGATTCTTATTTAAAACTAATAATTTTACTTAAACCAATGCCACTGTTAAAGAAAACATATAGATACCATAAATCAAACATTATCCCAAAAAATTTACCATGGCTACTAAAAATCTTACACCACTGGTAATATTTTATTTCTGTCTAACCACTGAAATAGTACAAATCTACTTTTATTATCTACAATATCGTCTGAAATTACCTGCTCTTTAAGCAAAAGAACTGAATATTAAGACTGTTCATGTTTAAAATGAACCACAAATGTCATTTCATGTTTATCTAATACTTCTATTTTCAAAGACAAACTCATCTCATACTGTTTGCAAAAGTATTTACATTTTAAAGCTGATACTGTTTAAAGAACACTGAAAAGTTTTAAAACTACAGTCACTGGTTTGAGATGCCATAGGTTTCATTAGTGACCCATATTTAATCCTCATCTTTTCTTTAGGATATTTCCTATATTACAATTCTTAAGGTTATTTAAATTTGTTTGGAGCTTCAGAGGTTAACGAATAAAAAAAAAAAGAAGTTAGCGAATGTTTGAAAATTACTTCAAGCTCTAGCAAAATCTTCTGAATATATCAGGAGGCAAAAACTTTCCATTTTTTGGGGGCCGGAGCGATAGCCCAACAGGTAGGGCATGTGCCTTGCATGAGGCCGGCCTGTGCCGGTCTGGGTTCGATCCCGGCATCCCATATGGTCTCCCGAGCACCACCAGGAGTAATTCCTGAGCAAAGAGCCAGGAGAAACCCCAGAGCATTGCCGGGTGTGACCCAAAAAAGGAAAAAAAAAAAAAACCTTCCCATTTTTACTTCAAAATATAATTTGTTAAGGAATACATTACTTGAGTTGAGATAAGAGAATTCAGAACACAACCCCAAATATATGAAAATACGAACAGAAATGGTCAGAACATTATGGCTGTTGACAGAGAAAAGTTGCCAAACGTGGTCAGAAAAAACATAGCAGGTAGAACATTTGCTTGCACTTAGTTCACTAGAGTTCAATCCCAGTAACCCTCTGGTCACCCAAGTAGTGCCAGGATTAATTTATAAGTGCAGAGCTAGGTATAAACCCTGAATATGGCAAAGTATGGCCCAAACACAAAAAGGAGAGAGAAAGAAAGGGTGTGTGTGTGGGGGGGGTGTGTTTGTGGAAACGGGCTAGAATTAAAAAATATACATTGTTTACATATGTAAGGAAGGGAATTTTTAAGAGTTCTGCACTAAAATAAGCAGTATATGTATCAAGCAAGTTATCACTGCCAAAATTGCAATGGATTATAAATTTGAAATTCTAAAAATTTATCAAAAATATACTGTTTGCATAGCAATTATTCACTACTAAGTTTTATTAGATTTAAAAAGTATGTAATTAGTTTTTAAAATAGCTCTTGCTGTTTGGCCAATGAAATGGCTTTCATGATAATTTCATGTTTGGAGTTGATGTCAGTATTTGGTCAGGCTTTATTTGGGATCCTCAAAAAGCAATGAACAATTAAGACAGTTCAAAATTATCATAGATCAATACTACAAGGACTCATTTGA
Organism: Cryptotis parvus; assembly: GCA_021461705.1. NCBI lineage: Eukaryota > Metazoa > Chordata > Mammalia > Eulipotyphla > Soricidae > Cryptotis > Cryptotis parvus. The sequence goes on from JAJIBD010022601.1 coordinate 119,928, forward strand.
TCTTGGACTGATGTAATATATAGAGTTAAAGGACATATACTAGTTCTAGCTGGGAAAGGTGATGCCTCCCATCTTCTTTTTCCCGAGGATTGCTTTAGCTATCCTTGGGGGGTTTATTGTTCCATACAAATTTCAGGAGTATTTGGTCAATTTCTTTGAAGAATGTCATGGGTATCCTTATAGGGACTGCATTGAATCTGTACAGAGCTCTAGGGAGTATTACCATTTTGACAATGTTGATTCTCCCCATCCATGAGCAGGGAATATGTTTCCATTTCCTTGTGTCATCTTTTATCTCTTGGAGCAGTGTCTTGTAGTTTTCTTTGTACAGGTACTTTACACACTTGGGTAGGTTGATTCCTAGGTATTTGATTTTCTGTGGCACAATTGTGAATGGAATTGTTTCCTTAATATCCCTTTCTTCTCTTTCATTATTTGTATATAGGAAAGCCACCGACTTTTGGGTGTTGATTTTGTATCCTGCCACTCTACTATATGCATCTATTGTTTCTAGGTATACTACAAGGCAGTAGTAATTAAAACAGCATGGTATTGGAATAAAAACAGACCTGTGGACCTATGGAATAGAATTGAGTATCCTGACACCCAACCTCAAACACATGATCATGTAAACTTTGATAAAGGTGCAATGAGTCTAAAATGGAGTAAAGAAAGCCTCTTCAACAAGTGATGTTGGGAAAACTGGGCAGCGACATGTAAAAAAATGAATTTGGACCTGTGTCTAACACCATGCACCAAAATCAGATCAAAATGGATTAGAGATCTCAATATCAGACTTGAATCCATAAAGTACATTGAAGAAAATATAGGAAAAACCCTCCACGACATTGAAGCTAAAGGCATCTTCAAAGGTGAAACATCACTAACAAAGCAACTAGAAGAAAAGATAAACATATGGGACTACATGAAACTAAAAAGCTTCTGTACCTCAAAAGAAACAGTGACTAAGACACAAAAGCAGTCCACAGAATGGGAAAGAATATTCACCCAATACCCATCTGATAAGGGGTTAATATCCAGGATATATCTGGCACTGGTAGAACTTTTACAAGAAGAAAACAAACAACCCCATCAAAAATGGGGAGAAGAAATGAACAGAAACTTCAGCAAGGAAGAAATTCGAATGGCAAAAAAAATATGAAAAAATGCTCATCATCACTAATCATCAGAGAGATGCAAATCAAAACAACAATGAGATACCACTTTACACCACAGAGACTGGCACATATTCAAAAGAGCAAGAACAACAAGTGCTGGCATGGATGTGGGGGAAAAGGGGACACTCATCCATTGTTGGTGGGAATGCCAGCTGGTACAGCCTTTCTGGAAAAAAATATGGACATTGCTGCAAAGACTAGAAATTGAACTCCCATTTGACCCAGCCATACCACTCCTGGGAATCTACTCTGGGAAACCAAAAATACGCAGCGGAAACACCATCCCTACTTTTATGTTCATAGCAGCATTATTCACAATAGCCAGAATCTGGAAGCAACCAGAGTGCCCAAAAATCGATGACTGGATAAAGAAGCTTTGGTACATCTACACAATGGAATACTATGCAGCTATTAGGAAAAATGAAGTTATACTAGTTCTAGTTTATTTGTACTTAAGCAGTGGGACTGTTTGACAAATGAATGTCTTTAGCAGGCATATAAAACAGATTTAATATATTTCATTCAGCATTCTTATGTTAGACCATATTATTATGTGAAAACAATAATAATTATTAGTCTCAATAAATAAAACATAATATTGAAGAGAAACGGACTTCTTAAATTTAATGAAATTATTTTATAGAAAATGATTAACTTTTCAAGGATTCATGTTTCTGTCATTAAATATGGCAAATTCATATTAGATATAAATGCAGTTAATTATTTTTCATAAATATTTTAATATGTTTTACTGAGCACATTTTCCTCTAATGCTAATAGGTTTTATATAGAATTATTTCAGTGGAAAAATATAAGGGAGGTAAAGATATAGTAAAAAGTATTCAATGCAGGCTGTTATGTGGACTACAGAGAATGCTCTTCGTGCTGATACTGAAATTCTTTTGGTGCAGATTATAACTAAAAAAGAGAAAATAGTTCATGAATGAAAAAAAAATAGTCCATGAGATGACATGCATACACATTGCATATATTCTATCTTGTATATAACAAAATGCTGCTAGCTACAGTTACATAAAGCATTTACGTGAATGGATCCAATTACACACACTTTAGACTCTATGGTTATGACAGCAGTGTATTAATTTAAAATTGAAAATGTTGATAAAATTGGGAAAATAGACTATTCAGTAAAGAACAAAAATGATTAAACATGCATACATTTAAAGCTTTCTGAAAATTTTTAGCAGATGGATCCTTGCATTTTAGAACCTACATACAATGGGATGTATGTGATTAAGCAACATGTTCTGCAATGTACATGAACATGAGTTACCGTGGTGTTTATTATTTGGCTGCACTCACTTTAGCATGTTGTGCTTTTAAAAACTCTCTTAATAAGAACTTTTAATGTGTCATTACTGTGGAGTAAACTGATTTCAAGGAAGTAAGTAATTAATAACCTCCACAGTCTATAGCTTCTTAATGTTCACTAAGAATTTAAAATAGCTAGGGAGTTTATATAAATAATCACTTAGCCAATGATATGTACATAGGTTCATATTTAAATTATTTATTTTGTTTTATTACAATAAAGATGAAAACAACTACCGAAGTAACCATACATATGAATTAGATATAACCAATGACATTGTTACTCTGGGAGTAAATAGAGGATCTTACAAGTCTTAGTTACTATCTTTAGGCATTAATCTGTACTCCAGTGACTTTTAAGTGTATTCAATTTACAAGATTTCCCTTAAAAAAAACTTTTAGCATTTTTAAATTACATATCAGAGCTAATGAAAATTTTAATATTTAGTATATTCAATGCTACATCTTAAATCTCATGTAATTTCAACATTTATATAAGTACATCAGAAAAATACGGCTTCTACTGAATTTAGTATCACTGGATTAAATTCGAGCCTCAAGAAAAAGAGGCTACTGCTTTAAAATCACTGAGAATCCAAAATGAAATGAATCTGCAGTTCTATTTCAATATCTGGTAAATTGTCCTATATATCAGCATTTGTGAAAACCAAGGTGACATTAACAGGGATTTGGTGTGGGTGCCAGATCCACTTAACAATCTTTCCTGTGCCAGTCTTAATAATTTTAAATCCAAACAAGTAACATAACACTTTTGCTATACTCACTTCTCCCTTTGAAGAAGTTGGCAACATTCTATAGACTTGTCTTATTTAGTTATAGCAGCATTTTTCTACATCAAAGATCAGGGATATTGTTAGTTATACTTTATGAAGATACTAATAAAGGGGAAGTTTATAAATTTTGTAGGATGTCAATAAACATTGCTCGGTTTTGTGGCATATATGTAAATCTATAAATATATATGTTTATATGTGCACCAAGCATTTGCATCGAAAGAATATTTTTGTTTTTATGAGAGAAGAGAGGAAAACAATTAAGTCAATAAGGAAGTACAATGAACTGATTACATTGAATATTAATCCAGGAGGTAAAACAAAACAATAATTCCCATTTGTTATACAAACCCTAGGTAATATGTAGTATTCGAAAATCTGTGCATACCAATTACAAGTTTCGACTGTGATGTTATTCTTGCAGCCATTTACTTTAATGGCATAATCTATTTGCTCCAATAAATGAGTCACAAACCTCAATTTGTAACATAGGAAAAAGTCCTTGGCCACAGAATTCCAACCCTAATATCTGGCTATGAAACCAACATCATTTCACTTTCTTTAAAATGGTCAATTCTTTGTCTCCCATTTCACAGCGGTCTAATAAAAAGTCCAATGAGACAGCAGAAATAAACTTCACTTTAAAAAAAAATGGATGGATCTTTCTAAATTCTTATGGGCTTGTATAGAAGACCGTTAAACTTTTCCAGTCCATGGTTTACTGTGCTTATCAAAATATCTTTTCTGCCATTATTTTCTCATCTATTTTGCACTACTGCAAAGCTATAATCACCTACCAATGATGCAAACACACTAAAAGAAGGGATGCTCTCTTACTAGTCAAATCAAATAGAGCCAGTGTAAGACAATATTCCTTTTACTATACTTTTTCTGATTTTGTGTTAGCATTTTCTTAAAGGAATGTGTTTGTTTAAGACTATCATTATTTCAAACTTAATTTTTTAAAGTCTCTTGTCTTCCCTTTATAATAATGTCTGGAATGACAGGATAGGGGGATCAGGATTCCAGAAGTGCTCAGAGTTGGTGCTAACTAGTTATGTTACTAGTTAGAGGGGTGCCATGGAGTAGGGGAAAGAGGAAAGGAGACACAGTATATGAATATTACTATTAGATGAAACACTAATTCATGTGTCTAATGAGAAACAGAGCGGCCTTGAGGCAAACAAAGCATCTTTAAATGCTGCCTCGGGTAGATGTTGGTTACCAACTTCCAGATGAAGAGAATTTAGGCAAGTTAGTTCTGCTAGCCAGTGGCTCAAGGTCAGCAAATTGAACTTCAGCTTAGTTTTCTCCAGAACTCTAAATAAATATTAATCTAGATGGGCCCTGACTGCATGATTTGTGGCTTAATCATATGTGTAATCATAAGCAAGCATGTTGTTTTCAAATGTGCACTCGGTTTCACCCTGGTTGTGTTGCCCACACCCAGCCCTTTATACATATCCGTTTCCACGTTAGAGAACCCTGAATTAGTCCTCACCCCAGAGTCCAGTGCGGTCTCTGCCTTGAGGGTCTCGGTACCATCATGCCTCTGGTGCACCATGGCTCTTTAATAAATCTCTCTACCACTATCTGCACGTTACACAGTCTTGTTCTGGAATTCTTTGCCCAAGGAATGCAAATAACTAAGAACAGGGGAGCCAGAGCCCTGTCATTATGACGTGTGGTACTGTGGGTCAGATTAGAGCTTTTCGTTTTCCTGCCATAACAACCTTTGATTATATCTCAGCCTCCTGACTCATGTTTCCGTGTGCAATGCTACTAATTTATCTAGGGAAAAGTCATGCTGTTTAGGACCACTCGGAGTTTGGCGAGGGGCAGTGGGGCGGAGAGGAGGGCTTACTGTCACTCTAATGAATGTTCTAAATGCTTTGACGCCTGCTTCTCATACCTCCGGGGTCAGGAATAAGAAGCTCTTGGTTATCTAACTTGAGTTTGCCTGCTATAGAATTGCCTGGGTTGCCGCAGTATGGAGTCATAGCAGGCAATCCCCAAGACTCAGAAGCAACTCCCCAAGGTCCACCCCTAAAGGAAATAAACAATGGTTTCAAATACTCACAATCCTTTACAAATACAAAAAGATAAACAAGCTTGGTTTGTGTTAAAATTTTTAATGATATTTTATTTCCTAATGTGAATAAGGAAGGAAGTGGTAATTTCACACACGGAATTCACAATTAACACTGAAAGACACATTACTGATGTTTAAAAAAATGGAAAATCTTATTTAGTGCCTTTCAATTTGAAAGGCACTTTGAATAGATCAAACAGATCTCCACACAGTAAAACTTAGGTAAGCTAGTATGGTTTTGAAGGACAGAAAAAATTATTTCAATGTTCACATATGCAAAGCCGACTGCTGAGAAATTATGCCACAGAAAAGAAATTATGCTTGAAAATCATATAATCATCATTCAATTAAGAATTTACTATTTGAAGGTTTTGTTGTTGGTGTTTTGTTTTGTTTTGGCAGCCATACCTGGCAATACTCAGAGGTTACTCCTGACTCTGCACTCAGGAACTATTGCTGGTAGTGCTCAGGGGATCATTCAGGACACCAGAAATCAAACCTGGGTCAGCTGCGTACAGAGCAAACACCCTACCTGCAACAGCATCTCTCTGGGCTCCTACTGTTTTGAAGTTAACTTTGCAGAGCTTTATGAAGATTCACTATTCTGATTTTGAAGCACTCAAATATTGCATTCAAAATAAAGAAAACGTCATGCACTGATGTAAACAATGTTAACAAAAATTCTAGTTTTTTTGTCCTTCTTGTTTCTTTAAAGTCTTGTTATGAGAATAAATCACATGGTGTCACTCTCTTTTTGCAGGTATCTTCTGAAAATGAAGCATCAAAGATTAATATTCTTATTTAAAGTCCCCACTTTAAAAAACATGTTTTGGAAGAATGAGTATAAATTAGAGAAAACCTTTCACAATTTTCTAATGTAAAAAAAAATTAAGACTGCATGATTATTCTCTGGAGCTCACAGCTAGCCTACATATTAACTCCACCCTGCCAAAAGTTAAAAAGAACATTTTTGTCTGAAGGTCAGATTCAGAAAACATGCTTTCAATAAGCATTTTTGTGGCTTCAAGTATATTATCAAAAATTTCATTCTCTTCAACATCATTAGCTCAGATATTCTTTGATGCTTTGAAATGAAACAGCTGCACTAATAAATATTCCAGAAAATGTTTACAACAGTTCAAAGTGCGTTGAGACATTGCAAAATAATGTCTGAATTATTCTGATAATGCCATAGTTCAAATAACTATTTATATTTGACAGATCTTTAAAAAAATATTTTAAAAATACCTTTAAAAATCAGTACAACATAAGGATTCCTACAATGTATTTTCATTTCTTTTCAGCTTCAAAAACGTACATTTTAACTTTATGTCCAAGGTTGCTGTTTAGTCCCACTCTACTCACCAGAAGATCAGTTTATTATAGAAGACAGAACTCAATTGAGTTCTGTCCTCTAAAATAATACACTATAAAATGATTCTGTAATGATTCTGGCAAATTTGATTGCTATATGCACTGACATTGTAATTACCCCAGTTGATGAAAAGATGAGGGGCGTTCAGATTGGCAGGCTGCTGATGGGGCTGATAGAATGACATACGTTATCAATACAAGCCGACGAGTGGAGGGGAGAGAACAAGAGAAAGCAGTGTGAAGTCTTCACCTACATGAAATAAACATATAATCTCCTGCATCATTTCCCGAATATGGCACAAATATGAATGAGAAATGAAGCTGATCTGAGATGCCATCGGTTCATAATCCTGCATTCTGGGTTCATAGTCCCAGTTCGAAAACATTTTCCAGAAAGGATTGCCAGTGACTCTCCACCCAGAGAAAAGGTCTTTCAATCCCTAGAAAGGGGCAATTAGTTACAAAGGAAATCTTTGCCCCTCCAGTTTGTCCACAGCTTGTCTCTCCAACTTCATCTGACCCTCCCTCCAACTTCTACTGCAAATTTAATTATGTGCTGTATCACTGCAATACTGACTACCTCCAAGAAAATACTATTGTAATGAAAGGCAGTTGACTTGAGTTATAAAGTAAAACCTGTGCACATGAAAGTGGCAGTTAGCAATCTTGTGACTGAATGTGACACATCATTTAGGAACTGCCAGATAGGGATGAAGCAGGGGGCAAGGCCTGGGAAAAGGTCTGGAGCATCTCACACCCCTCTCCCTGCATGCCGTTCTCCAAGTACCTTTGCATTTAAAGAAGACTAGTATTATAATATAATAACTTTGCATTTTTTCTACTTGAAGGATAAATTCCACTGCACTGAAAAAACAACAAAATCTTTATCAATAACTTTTATCTATTAAAAGATTTATAATAGGCAATGTGATTAAGTCTTGTTTAATTTTATGTGTTAGGCAGACAATATTAGGGTACCCCACCCATGCCAAATTACCAATATCCCTCCAATTCTGTCCTCCAGGTTCTTATCTATGTATGTCCCTCCCATAGCCCTATGACTTTCCATCCTGATAATCCTGTCTGAAACCACTAAGAATCTGTTTTCATTGACCACTACTTCCTTTCAAATAATTTGTGGAATTCAATAGAAACACAGTTGTTCTATCATTATCACTTAATGAAGGGGCCGGAGCAATAGCACAGTGGGAAGGGCATTTGTCTTGCATGCTGCTAAAGCTGGTTCAATCCCCAACATCCTGTATGATCCCCTGAGCACTGCCAGGAATAATTCCTGAGTGAAGAGCCAGGAGTAACCCCTGAGCATCGCCAGGTGTGACCCCCCAACAAAACCAAAAATGAAGCAAATATGTATATATATATATGTATATATATAACAAAATTAAATAAAGTACTGAAATTATACAGTTAACCTGAAAGTACTTAATCTTAGTTATTTGAGAATTCATATTGTTCTGAGTGATTTAAGTGATATAAGTTATAGTTGAACATTAAACAAAGCAGGAAACATATTCTAAGATTAAACATTTTAAAGCTTAAACTTTAAAGTTTAAGCTTTTTAAAACAAACTTCTTAGCTTAAAATGTGTTTTAAGAAGCTGTAATAGGGGTCGGAGTGATAGCACAGAGGGTCGGCATTTGCCGTAAACATGACAGACCCTTTTTGATACCAGCATCCCATATGTTCCCCAAGCATCACTAGGAGTAATTCCTGAGGGCAGAGCAAGGTGTAACCCCTGAGCATCGCAGTGTGTGACCCAAAAATAAAAAAAAGCTCTAAAAATAATTACAAAAGAAAATTTTCAAATATTGGAATGTCCTTTTAATATGAGTATTATTCTTTAGTAAGAGCTCATAAGTTGACTCTTGCCATTAGTAATGACTTTTGAATATAATTTGCTCTCAGAAATTAGTGACTGAAAATTTCATACAGAGTAGAAATGAGAACGACAACTAAATCAAGTATATGATGCATTCTAAGTTGAACATTTTGCCATATTCCATTTTATTATTGTTAAAATCCTATCACTGAACAGAAATGCACATTTAAAATAAAAAATATTGATCTTGTGAGAGTTTAATCCATATTAGAATCCATTTTTTCTTTTATAAAACCTAAATGGGCTTAACACTGAAAAGTCTTTAAAATGTAACTGGCAACTCATCTTAAAATCTTTGACCAAGAAGTAAAATATTCTATAAACTCATTTTATTTTATACTCACATTTACTGTTATAGACAGATAGAAAAATATTAGCATAAAATATAGTTTCTGCTTTAACCCAAAACATATATGAGTTGAGTGATTATCTAAGAATATGCAAATTATCTTTCCTATATTTCCTTAGCAAATTCCTTTTTTTCATCATAAAAAAAATTAACAAAAGATCTATGTGTTAGCAAAAAGACCAGGTGACCAGTATGTGTCACCCTAACATGAAAAAACTAGATTTTGATTTAGCCCTGTAGATCTCAAGAGAAACTGTTACCAAAAACCAAGAATTAAGACTAATTTAATTTAAAGTGAGTGAAGGTCTTAGAGGCAAAAAATAACTACTTGAGAGTCTTAGCTCTTTGCTTTCCTAATGCTATAGCAATAGTGTCTCTTTTCATGATACAGCCCAGTGCAGTATGGGGACTCGAAGGCCATTCAGGTTTATTAGTGAATATATCTTCTCTACGAAAGTCACCTTTTCCTCTTTGAATAAAGAGCCATCTTGTCATTTGAGAGAGTTTCTCATCTTCTTGACGTTCAGTATTTTAACATGGGGTAAGCAATTCAGGTTTACTCTTACTTAGAATTCATAGCCTTGTGGGGCAGGAACAAAGCACAGCAGATAGGGTGTTTGGCATGCTTGTGACTAACCCAGTTCATCCCTATCACCTCAGGTCTTCAAACCCACCCAGTAGTGATCGCTTAATGCAGAGTCAGAAGTAAGCCTGGAGCACCTCTGGGTGTGGCACCCTCCAAATAAAAGAATTTATCATCATGTAAATTATTCACATTTATGTTATTAAGTTCATTTTTTGTTCATTAATAGGTATAATGTTATTTGATTTCTTATGCAACCTCAAAACCAGCTATGGGAGTGGAGAATTTTCCCAAGCCTTATTTTATGTTAGAAATTCCTTATGATAGGGTGGAGTGATCCAGACTCCCCACTCGTCAGAGCTCCACCTAGCAGAAGAGCTGATCACAAGCCTGGCCCGTCAGAGACCCACCCTGCAGCAGTCTTTTTTCAAGCCCAGCCCAGAGCCTCAAAAGAAGCCAGAGGAACCCCCACACCATTAAGGCTGCCATTTTACACATCTGTACTCCCCACTCATCATAGTTCCACCCAGCAGAAGAGCTGATCACAAGTCCGGCTTGCGTGACCACTTTGGGGCTGTGCAGTTCATCAATAAATGCGTGAAATTAGAGGCGACTACAAGAGTATCCCACCCACAAGGCAGAACCTGGCAGGCTACTCGTGTTGTAATTGATATGCCAAATACCAGTAACAATTATAGACCTCATTCCCGTGATCTGATGGGATAGTTTGAGGCTCTTTATGTTCCGGGAACAAGCAGATGCCCTTGGGCTACACTGGCGTGTGAAAGGACGTATGGAGATGTTACTGTTGCCCGCTCGAGCAAATCAATGAACACCGGGAAGACGAAGTGATACAAGTGAAAGGGTAGAGTGATAGTTCAATGGGCCAGTCACTATCCTTGCATGCAATGAACTGGGCTTGATCCCTAGCACCCTCAATGTTCCTTAGAACCTCCAGCAGTGATCCCTGAGGACAGAGTCAGGAGTAAGATCTGAGCACTGCCAGGTAAGGGCCAAAAAAAAAAAAAAAAACAAATAAACAAAAAAACCCAATTGATGTTCAAATGAAAGAAATCTTCACTAAGATTTTCTAATACTGATATCTATTGGCAACTTCCTTTGTCACCCCCAAATCTTCACACAGCCCTGTTTATTAATATGCCTTAGATCTCAAATGGTAGGACTAACAAGACTCTTTCCCTCAATTTTTCAAAATAACTAGTTCCCCAAGTAGTTCTTTTAGATAGAAAATGATATATACCTCCACAGAATTTGCTCAGTTTCTTAATAATTTAAAACTAAATTTGCTATAGCATTTAAGTTTCCAATAGTAAAAAGTACGTCAGCAATTGCAATGTTTCTATGGCAACAACCGCATGATAATGCCACTCCTGGGATAGTAGCCTGGATTCTACATGTTAGAGAGATATCAATCATAATGGAGCCTGCTGGATTGAGAATTAATGCTCAGACTCTATAGGAAATTTGTGGTTGATTTGAATTTCACAAACAATGCGAATGCGAACAGTGTTACTATAGAGATTCCAGGTAACCGCAGTGAAAACAGGATTTTCTATACTTGGCAGCATCACCTCTTAATGAAAGCACCATATTTCTCAGCCTGACTTTGAGAATATTGATTTTGCATTATCCATCTAAAACTGAATCTACTTATGAGAACACCTTGAAGGAAGTTGGGGTCTGCTATTTACAAAAGAAACTTTGCCTTGAGATATCCAGAGACCTAAGAATTGCACTAACAGACTTAGTGGATATAAAATGTTCTCTGAAGCTACTATTACCTCAGTCAAAACTCCATTAGCATTGACACCTCTCTGTTCAACAAAAATGCTATTCCATTGGAAAGGGAAAGAGTCCAGAGTCAGATTTGGATGGAATTATTGGCTGTTTAGAGACTAACATCTGCTGAGCCCCAATACTCCAGCTGCCCCGGAAAGCATATTTCAAAAGTAAATCTGTCCCATTCATTTCTTCCGGAAGTGGGCATTCAGAGATTGAAATCAATTAATGCTTATTTGTAACTCATGTTAAGTCTACGATTTAGAAACTTTAATTGACAGAGAAAATGAATAACTACAATACACTTGGAAGCTGCATTACATTTTAAAACAAGTGAAGATAATTGTAAGTGAAAAATGAAGGAAAACTGCCTACCTCAGTAAGTGACTCATTAACCTTTCACCTTTCAAACCCAAGAAGAAATTCTGATAATAACCAAGCTGCTTTAATGATTCTTCAAGATCATAATGAAATTGAGCTGATAGTCTGATCTGGGGTATTCTTATGTTTTCTGCAACTTAGCCTTGCTTTTACAATAATTTGGTGTTCGAACTAATTTTGCTTTGCTTTTCCTTTGAAAAATGAGACTGAAGAATGAAGTAGAGGAAAAGAAGAAAGGGAAAAGGGACAGAAAGAAGGAAGGAAGAAAGAAACTTCCTAAGATTAAATTACATTTACACTTAATTTTGAACTGCAAATACAATTTTGTCCTGCTCTTATTTTTATTAGGATATATATTTAAAAATATATATGTGTAATAATAAAATGGAATTTTGAATGACTCAGGGCTAAAAAATCCAAATAAAGCTATCCAAATATTGGGCAGCATGACAAGACACTAAATATTCAACTGAGGCTATTAAAGAAACAATATTTTAGGTGAAAAGGGGACTTACCCAGCTTGCTCAGGGGATACTCCTGGCTCTATGCCCAGAAACCCATCCTGGTGAGGTTTGAAGGACCACATGGATCCCAAGAATCAAATGCAGTTTGCCATGCGTAATAGTGGCAATCTACTCAGAGTACTATCTGTTCAGCCCCAATTTTTATATTACTTTTAGTGACTCCCTAGTCATGCTTTATGATCCAGGGGGCAGTGTTGGCAATCCTCAAACCCACAGTGCTCTGCTTACTTCTCACGCCCTCAGTGCAGGGCACTGACAGAAATATAGCGGTGCTTGGCGGCACCTGGTCCACACATCAAAGCACTAGACTAGGAGTTTCCATTCCACCCATTCAAGGGTCACTTTTGTGCTAGGTCCCCAATTCCAAGAAATATTCCAAAGGATTTTCAGAATTGCCTTAAATATGACCTACAACTTAACCAAGTTCCATAATTGAAGCCATAAAATAACTCTGATCAATCACCTTCAGTCACAAACTTTCCTCCATCTGGTAGTTTCCTATTTTATCATAAATCAAGTTTACATTTTAGAAATCAAGACTTAAAAGTATTTAGATTTGAAAGAAAATTTCATAGTCATTTAAGGTAATGTCAAAAAAATTACAAAAGTTTTGAGTACCTAAGCCTTTATTAAAACAAGTTTTTAAGCTGCCCAGAGATTTCAAACTAGTATGGAAAAAAAAAAACACTTACACAAGACTTTCAGTTATATTAGTTAAAAAAACAACACTATGATATTGCTTTATAGTCAAAAAGTACAGTTTTGTTAATTATTAATAATTTTTTCTAAGATGCTATAAAATAATTCAGTTAAAGGAACAAAAGACATAGGGATTCAAAGATGTCAATTCTGGTCTGTGCAGTTTTGTCCTAATCCAACATTATTGTAGTTCTTGGGTTTTGTGGATTACTGACCTACCATGTGTAATGTAAGAAGTAACATTTTACAAGATTATTGTTTACAATGATTTTAAACATACAAAAAATACATTTTAAAACACAAAAAAAAATCTCTAGGCAGTAACACAAAACATGCTTCCAAATGCAAGGATGTTGAAGATTTCTGCATTCCATTAAGAAATTCACTCAAACATCTTCATGACTAAAGGACTGGAACAAATAAAGTGTGTTTTAGTATTTAATTATCTCTAAACTCAAGATTCCAGGGCCAGAGTCATACACAGAGGATAGGGAGTTAGCCTTGCATGCACCCGTCTCGGGTTCAATCTCCAACATCCCATATGGTGTCCCAAGCACCACTAGGAACAATATAATTTCTAAATGCAGAGCCAGGAGTAACCCCTGAGTATTTCTAGTGTGACAAAAAAGCCAAAAAAAATCTAAAAAAATCCTCCAGATAAATTTACTTAACACTATTTGGTAGCTTCTCCTATGAATCTATGAAGACAACATTAAAAAATTACTTTCCACAGCTTTCTAGATGGGGGAAAGAATCTATAAAAGAATGGTTTTTATAGATAAACCATTTATAGATAAACCAAAAGAATGGTTTAAAAATACATATATGAATAGGTATTTTTAAACCACTCAAAGCTACTCATATGGATAGAATATGAGTCTAACACTTCATAAACACTTAAAGAAAGTATGGTTCAAATGTATACTTTTTAATAATAGATTTAAAAGAGAAAGATGTAATTAAAAAGCATGGCATATAATGGGAAATAAAAAAGAAAAATAGAATGGACATTTTACTTGAATGAAAAATAATGGAAAATATGTCCCCTAAATTTATTTTATGTATTTAATGAATCATAATTCAAAGCCATATAATTTTACAATACACAAATACTACCAATAAAAACATATTAAGTTTTAGAAATGAAAGTTAATTTGAAATGAAATTAATGTATTAGATGAAAAGAGCTAAACAACTTGGTGGATAGTTAAGCATTCTTTCAATTGTCCTTTTGAATTATGAAACTTAAGCTTTATTATTATTTTTTGTTTATTTATTTATTTTGCTTTTTGGGTCACACCCGGCAATGCTCAGGGGTTTCTCCTGGCTCTGCACTCAGGAATCACTCCTGGAAGTGCTTGGGGGACCATATGGGATGCGGGGATCGAACCTGGGCCGGCATGGGCCAACCGTGTGCAAGGCAAATGCCCTACCCGCTGGGCTATCGCTCCGGCCCATGAAACTTAAGCTTTAAAACATAAAAGTTAAATAGAAAATTTTTCTCTCTCAGTAGTAAGGAAAAGAAATACGTGATCCTATGGTGTGATGTACACACCTAACAAGCTGGCAAATGGCATTACCTTGAAATCCCCTACAGATATAAAGATATGTAGAGCCAAAAAATCTAATTTACTATTTTCACATTTTATATTTCACCATTTTAATGGTTTTATGGACAATTAATCCAAATTGTATCTTTGGTCCTAATTTCCATGTAGGTGAACCTAATTATGCAAATTATTTATAGCAATTAAATTATTAAAGTAAAATATGCTGATTAATTGGGCAATCTCTTTGTAGAACATTGTTATTTTTGTTAAGTATAGATTTAGCCCCAAGAAACACAGAGACCAAGCTGCTAAAAATTTAGAACTTATTATTTATCATTTGTTCCTAGTTAATCATATACCTACTTTCATAAGGATAATCTTATAGCCAGATTCATTCAAAAAACAGCCCAACTTTTTGTTCTTCATCTTCTTTCTGATATTTGAATATACAGAAGAAAGCATTTTGAGTTTAATATGATTATTTGTTTTTGGCAACCACACAGGAAGCTAACTAGAGTAATTTGTAGTGTACAAATTTTACAGTTTAAAACAAATAATGAGAGAAGCCTTAGCCAAACAATTAATGAAATGACACAGGACGTTATTTTCTTTCACAAATACCATTTAACATTCTAATCTTATAAAAGATGACTCAATATATTAAAAAATAAGTATATGTGAGATGACCCAATCTTTAAATTATGCCATAAATTTTAATGAGCACAATATGCCAAAAATGGCATCTCTGACCCCATGCTATTGGCTGATTCTCACCTGCTGTATAATAAGGTAAAGCCAAATTAAATATTGTGCTGATCCAAGATTCATTAGCAGGAACCGTCAGCTGTGTAAAAAGCTCCCTCCCATGTATCTGATCAGTACCCTGGTGCATACTTGTTGAGCTTCATTTACAATATTGTCAGAAAACTAAATGTATTTTCACAGCATCTTCCAAATCTTTAATCAAGTAATGTCTAACCAAGCCAAAAGCAATTTCTCAATTCTTTTACAATTCCTTTTTTCTCCCACTAGGATATTTATGAAGATGGCAGATAAAATGACACACCTCCCTTGTACAGTGGAAGGATATCTCTAATCCACATATTACCAAATGAAAAGATCAAGTGTCATTCTTCACTTCAAGGGGAACTTGAAGGTAGGATTTGTTTTATTACAAGGTTCACTAATGCCAACTCTAAATCCCCATTCTTTTCACTGGAGTGTTAAAAAAAATCCCTCTTCCATTTGTGAAAAGGAAGCTCTCACAATACCGATGCACAAAATGACATTTATTGACATTAAAAGCCTCATCAGTTATTTCTCAGCAGTTTTTATTCCTTTCGCAGAGGGTGCAGTATACTGTTTGCCATAAAGGAAAGTGGCACTCTTTGATTTAGCAAAGTCTGGTCTGAAATCAATGCTTCAACTACTTTCTTTAAAGGTGGATATTTTCCAAATGTTGGATTGAGTCCTGTGGATAGCTATATGGGGCAGAGATGAGTTTGGTATAATGTAGAGTCAGAAAGAGTTTAAAAATAATTGTTTTGCACATGAATCATTAGTACTATATTTCTACTAATATTATCCTCAGCTATAATATACTTCTTGGTTCATATATTCAACTCACATTTTGGAAAAGTGTATACACTTTCTCAAGTATTTCTCTGTCATACTCAAACTACTCAAACTATCTTAAAAAAATTCAAGCCACTAACAAATCATTCATAAAGTTGTTACCTAAACTTATAAGAAACTCCCAAAGACATATGAATCTTATTTTTTTTCTCTCCAACTCTTTCTGATGTTCTCAATGTTACATATTAAAGCAACAAATAAAAACATATTTGCTAGAGTCCTAAGAAATAGTCCAGAGGGGAGAATAAATCAGGTTACCTTATCCCCTAGTACATTTCCAGGAAAGTTCAATTTATTATTATTATTATCATCATGCCAAATACCAATAACAATTATCGACTTCATTCCCATGACTTGATGGAATGGTTTGAGGCTCTTTATGTTTCTGGAGTGGGCAGATGTCCTTGGGCTATCTTGCATGTGACAGGACATATTGAGATGTTACTGGTGCCCACTCGAGTAATCGATGGTCTACGGAAATTCAAGTGATCAAGTGATTATAATCATTATGAATTATTTTGGTTTTGGGGCCCAAACCAGGTGCTCCAGCATTACTTCTGATACTCTGGTCTTACTCCTGGCTATGATCTTACTCCTGGCCCTGTAGTAACAGATCACTCCGGAGTGCTCAAGCAACGAACTGTATGCGATGACGGGATCAAATCAACATCAGACATATGCAAGACAATCATTTTCATTTTTATACTACCTCTTTGGATCTATGTAGCAATTCTTTATATTTGTTTCAACTTTCTAATAAAATTATGGATATGACTATTCCTTTTTTTTTCTTTTTGAGAGGTCACACCCAGCAATGCTCAGGGGCTGTTCCTGTGTCTGCACTCAGAAATTACTCCTGGCGGTGTTCGGGGGACCATATGGGATGACAGGGAATCAAACCCAGGTCAGCCACATGCAAGGCAAACGCCTAACCACCTGAACTATTGCTCTGGCCACTGATATGACTATTCCTAATAATGAAACTAATACATAATTTTACTTATTTCTCTTCTAGTAATTATTGCTAAATTAGATAAAATAGTATTTACATTTTTGAAAGTAGTTAGATTTACAAAATTAAAGTGTAAATTTCATTTAATTTAAAGTGTAAATTTAATTTACAAAATTAAAGATACGTGTTTATACCGTATCTCTAATATTTAAGGGACAATGACTGCTTGATTATCTATCTATCTATCTATCTATCTATCTATCTATCTATCTATCTATCTATCTATCTATCTATCTATATCTTATCACACACCAGAAATATTATATTTGTAATATAAATTCATCACTGCATTCTGACATTTTTCAATTATGCTAAATTTATTTATCTGTTTTTATTTTTAGGGACACAGCCAGCAGTGTTCAGGCTTAGTTCTTGCACTCAGGAATCTGCACTCAAATATAACTCCTTACGATGCTCAGTTGAACATATGACATGGCAGGAATTGGATCCAGGTCAGATGCGTGCAAATGAAAGCCCTAACCACTGGACTATATCTCCATCACTACCATATTAGTTGTTCATTATAAAGTTACTATATTTTTCTTTTTTTTTTTTTTTTTTTTGCTTTTTTGGGTCACACCTGGCACTGCTCACGGGTTTCTCCTGGCTCTACACTAAGGAATTACTCCTGATGGTGCTGGGGGGGACCATATGGGATGCTGGGGATCGAACCCAGGCCGGCATTACTAAACTGTGTTTTCCTGTTACTCATAGTCGTTTAGGGGAATGATAGTTGCAGTTCTTAAGCAAAGATTTTAAAAATTGTTAATTTTAAAAAATCACAAAAGCAAAATTGTTTTTATTATTACTATTGTAGAATAATTAAATTCTAATTTCATAAAATGCTGTACAAATTGAAAGTCACCTTCATTACCTTATTCATTTTAAAACAATATCATGTAATATGTTGCCATTAGTTACAGTCAGCAGACACAAAAACTCTGCATCAGAGAAATGTAGTGACTTATTCACAATTAGCCTGCCAAGAAGCAGTAGAATTCCAATGCAAACCAAAATCTTTTATTTCACAGTCATTCCAAATTTCATTGAAATTTCTATGCCATTGCCATTAGCACAAATTATTCTAGATTTGAAAATACTTTTTTGTAAAATGACACATGTTGTTTCCTACTGCAGCAAACCTTCTGCATCTGTGCATGTCAGAGCCGAACTCTGGATCATGAAATGTTATCATAGACCATGCTAGTGTTAGAGTTGGCGAATTATGACTATTGTTGAAACATATGACAGGAATAAAAATTTTAGAAAGTAGATGCTTTTATTATATCTAATATATACCACTTAGCAGCAATTACTATGATTTGCTTACTGAAAAAAAATTAAAATAAGAAAAATACACAATCTACTTTGTGTATTGTGGCCAGAGAGATAGTACTTCATTAGAGTGTTTGATCTTTATGCAGTCAGTCAGTGATCTTTGTATTTTTCCAGTGAAGAATGTATACATTTTAGGGACTGGAGAGATAGTACAATGGGTAGAGTATCTTGAACTCAGCAGATAAAGGTACAATTTCAGCATCCCATATAGTACTTAGAGCACTGCCAGGAGTAATTCCTGAGAGCTGAGCCCGGAATAAGACCAAACCATTGCCAAATATGAGCCAAATAGCAAAGTAAAACTATAAACACCGGGGCCAGAGCAATAGCCCAGTGGGTAGGGCGCTTTGCCTTGCACTGCGCCGGGGTTCGATCCCTGGCATCCCATATGGTCCCCTGAGCACCGCCAGGAGTGAGTCCTGAGTGCAGAGCCAGGAGAAACCCCTGAGCATTGCCGGGTGTGACCCAAAAAGAAAAAAAACTATAAACACTTTTTTCAAAGCATAATAGTTCTCAACAATTAAATAGCAAAAGAAGATATCTACAAAACCAGGAATGTTATGACTACGTCCCTCTTACAGAATCTACTAATTAATGAAAAATAGTTCAAAATTTTAATCTTTGCACACTGATGATTACTCCAAGACTCTAAAGTTATAATTTGTTTAATTGATTTTATTTGAAACAAAGGATTTATGAAAATCTCACAGGCTAAAAGAATATGTGCTCTCTTGGGAATTCAATAACATTTTGTTCACAAATTATTAGACATTTTTCTTTACTTATTTATATTAAACTATAATTAGTACATATTTGCATCAGTTTCCCTTCATGTGTAATATGTATGCCCGTTGACAACAACATGGATATGTTTACTCTTTTCAACAGCACCCTCTATTGATGCCCACAGTGCTCCGTACACAGTAATCACAAACTATATTTTCATTCCACTCTTTGGCCATGGCTCTCTTGTGGAACACATAACCAAGGTTATGTCATATCAAGGGGTCATGTCACTTCTATATTAGCTCAACTACCCCAGGTAGAACCAGCAGAGTATTTAAAGTGCTGGGTGTGTCATTATTTCAAAACCATTTATCATAGAATCTGTGCTCACCCAAAAACTCCTCATGAATCTAAACCAATGGTTTCTTTTCATGGACTTTTGGGAGACAGATATTTCAATTTTTATGTGACAAGACTCTTCTTTGATACACAGGAATCATCTTACAGAAACTCAAAAAGCAAAAAATGAGCATGATGACCTTCTAAGCAGCATGAACCTCGGCGGACTACAGAAGAGTACATTTAGAGTGGACTTTGGGAGGGAAGGACTGTTTCCCAAAGATTGTTATTGCTTAATGAGATCCGTGACCGCACATCCATTATGTGGGATAAACATGACTCCCTGCTGGCTCCCCAAAGCCTGCCGACAGTTGGTGGTTATGATGTTAACTCACTTTAACACCCTAGAAATGTTTTTATGTCTTTTTCTCCTATTTCCACAATATTGGAACAAGACTTGAATTCACCATTTAGAAAATATAATAGCGAGATAAAAATGATCTAACTTGACCATTTGCTGGAACACTTGTGTGTTGCTACTATAAATTATAATGCTTATCTGGGGAAGTCATTTTTGTTAATTTTTCTAAAATTGATTTGAAATACTATATAAACTTACACATAAAGATTTTCAAACACTTACTTACATTGATAGGTTAGTTTCCTTTACTTAAGGAAGTACACAATTAATGCTGTACAAATATTGCCTAGAACTACTTGCTTTAATTGCTCTGCAGAGAAAATATTGTAACATCAATTTTATCTTTAAAAGACAAAATAACAAAAATTAACCCTAATTTTGACTTCTATGTAAAGAGTAGTTCTTTCTTCTGAGGAGTGAAATATGCCTATTACACATTCCTCCTAGTCTTTTTACTAAAAGTAAACGTATGATTAAATAATATCATTCAAAAGTAATACCTAGCTCAGATTTTTCTAAAGCTGTATAGAATGATCTGTGTAGAAAAATACACAAAACTAATCCTTGATTTTAGTCTTCATTCTGATTTTCTGACAGAAAATCTTTACTACACAGACTCTGATGAGAAAGCAAACTATCCTTTATGTAAATTTATCATTAGGAGCACTGAACATTTACTTGGCATGAAACATTCATAACATTCTTTCTCGGGGCGGGGCATTATTTTTTCTACAAGCATAAAAATATTTGAGAGTATAAAAGAAACAAATATTTTTCTCCAGGCCTACTTGTTTATATTGTTTTCTAAAGGAAGTTGTGTTTTCTAATGCAAATCTTGTATGATCAAAAAAAATTAAAAACTTAGAAAGCTTTGTTTCCAATCATGAAGAGTAAAGAAGAAATCTCAGTAATATAACAGTTACGGAAAAACTATTCTAGGTTGGCATTAGTCTCTTTTTTCTACATTCAGATTCACCATAATGGTTCGTCCTCACAGGACACCGAAGCATAAAGACTACACTATAACTTGAAGCGCCACCAAGAAGTAAGCACAGGCAGAACTAAGAGAGTTATGTAAAATATAACTAATATTTTACAAACTAATATGCTATGTAAAATTGGTCAGTATGCTTAATAATATCTCTCAAGTGCTACTTTTAAAATTGGAGGTTTTTAGATAAAAAAAAATCTTGTGACCAGAGCATAGTACAGTGGGGTAGAGCTTTTGTATTGCATGTGGCTTACCAAGGTTTGATCACTAAAACCCATATTGTTGCCGGAGCACTGCCAGGAGCAATTCCTGAATGCAGAACCAGAAGTAACCCCTGAGCAAAGCCCAGTGAAACCGAAAAAGAAAAAAAAATATGAAAAGAAAAATATTTTACAAACTAACAATCAAAATGTCACTTTGAACAACAGAAAGAAAAAAAAGTAAATAGTAACATACCATAGAGCAAGAACAAGAATATACACTGAAATGCAATCCTCAACAAGCATCTTATTTCCTATAGCAATATAGTTCATGAGTTAAATTTGAAATTTGGAGTTCAATCTCAAAAAACATTATATCTACCATGCATAAAGGGAGATTTTTCTGTGGATTTGACTATTCCAGAGTTGTCATATTATATTAACTATACTGAGAGCTGAAACTCTTACTGTTAAGTCATTTCTCTTGCACTTCTTAAGTGTTGCCGCTGCAATGACCTGTACTCATGTCTTCCCCACCTAAGCACACCTTAGATTGTGGTACTTTTGATAGTTAAAGTTGGAAAAAAATGAAGCCCCTCTAGACCAATGTAACCCCAGGCTACAACCCGAATTTTATCAGGTAGAGTTCCTTTTTTTTTTAAATTGTTATTAAAGATTTAATGTGAAAGAATGGTAAATAGCATTGTAACACTACTTAAATCTTGGGAATACTGCTTCCCCCTTGGCATGTGTCCTTATTTTTTTTAATTTATTATTTTTGCAATTACAAAGATATACAATTAAAAAGTTCATATTTGGGTTTTGGTCATACAGTGTTCCAGCACCATCCCACCACCAGTGCCCATCTCCCACCAACAACTACCCGATTCCCTCCCCTTCCCCAGCCCACCTCCATGGCAGGTTCTTTATTTCTTTCTCTTTCTCTCTCTTCATAGCCTGGAAGGGAAGGTAGAGTCACTTTTGGATATCCTTTTTCTCACTGTTCTGCTAAGTTTCTTTGCAAATAAACACAGCCATGGTTTCTTCCAATATGATAGCAACAATTTCTTAGCAGTATTAGTTATACTCTGCAGACAGTGTATGTATGGATATAGTAATGCACACCTAATAACTGTTAGCATCAACTAAGCAATCATTTTGAGAATTTTTTCTTTTTATATATTTTTTTTCTTTTTGGGTTTCACTGGGCATTGCTTAGGGGTTACTTCTGGTTCTGCGTTCAGGACTTGCTCCAGCAGTGCTCTGGGAACAATATGGGTTCTAGCGATCAAACCTGGGAAAGCCACATACAATACAAAAGCTCTACTCCACTGCACTATGCTCTGATCACAGGATTTTTTTTATCTAAAAAACTCCAATTTAAAAGTAGCACTTGAGAGATATTATTAAGCATACTGACCAATTTTACATAACATATAAAGAGCCAAATTTACATTAGAATTCCACCTAACTACAAAAGTTAATCCCCTAACAGGAATTTAAAGTTCTTTATAAATAACTGAAAATAGTTCAAATGCAATAGCTGTACCTTGAATTATAGTCAAAACAGAACGCAATTTCCTAGGGGAAATTCTAAGTTTTAAACTGAGCATATTTTGACACTGGATATTGTTTTTAATTTTGTCTTATAATAGTTATAACATACTTCCCTCTGGAAAGGTTTAAGAAGAGCATGTTCCATGCATATTGCATCTATTACATCAGCCGAAGAACCAATAACCCAATACATGAAAAGTCAATCTTTTTTTTTTCTTTTTTGGGTCAGACCTGGCGATGCTCAGGATTTCTCCTGGCTCTGCACTCAGGAATTATCCCTGGCGGTGCTCAGGAGACCATAAGGGATGCTGGGGATTAAACCTGGGCCGGCCACATGCAAGGCAAACGCCCTACCCAGTGGACGCATCACTCTGGCCCCAAAATGTCCATCTTTAATACGGATTCTTGAATAAACAGTGTTGCTTACTGTTCATATAATAAATATTATTTTAAATATTTCCATTGTACACCTTTTTTATGAAAGAATATTATTAGAAAAATACCCTTCACTACTACTACTACTAATATATATATATACATATGCATATATATATATATATATATGTGCGCATTAGCTAAGAGTAGCTACTATGAATACAACACCTTAGAGGAGCATTCTTTCCTTTCCTTTCAACTTTCTTCTTTGATTTTTATTTATTGGATGCTTTCTTTTTTTATTGAATTACAGAGAGTCAGACAGTTACAAAGTTGCTCATGATTGGCCTTCAGTCATATAATGTTCCAACACTTGTCCCTTTCACATTGTACATTTCTCACAACCAATGTTCCCAGTTTCCCTCCCCGACCCTGCCTGCCTCAATAACAGACACTTTTCTTCTCTGACTCTTTCTCTCACTTTCTCTGTCTCTCTTTCTCTGTCTCCCTTTATATAGTCTAGCCTACCTAACATTTAATTTATTTTAAATTGCTGATACTAGTGACAAGATGAACTAAATACACTATAAATTAATCACTTGTATCACTCTTGTATCACTTGTCTTCCCATTGTTCATCGATTTGTTTGGTGGGTGCCAGTAATGTCTCCATTTGTTGGGAATGAGGTCCATTATTGTTACTGTTTTTGTCATATTGAATACACCATGCGTAGCTAGCCAGGCTCTTCCGTGGCTCTGCATTCAACGTGGGGGCCGAGTCATTTTCTATGTCAGACCATCTACCATCCAGGGCCCACGGGGCAGAGCCCTGGGTGTAGACAAGCCTGTCTCCTGTCTGCCACCTGCTGATGCAGCCAGGCACTGTAGCCACACCTGAAACACCTCGAGGGGCAGTATACATTTATATATATATATACATTTACATATATATAAATGTATACATACATTTATATATATTATTGTATATATACATTACAATTGTAATATATACATTATATTAATGTATATATTACAGTTATATATATATATATATATATATATATATATATATATATAACTGGAAGAATCATCTCAATAGATCAAGGCCAGGAAAATTTCTAATGGCCATGTGCAATATGAAAGTTAAATGAGGGGTCAGTGAGATATTACACGGTAAAACACTTGCCTTGTACAAAACTTTCTTTAACATTGTGCATGGCCTCTTTACTACTGCTATGAGCAATGTAGCACTACCAAGTACACGTTTGTAAAGGCAAAGATAAAGAACCTCATAACCAAAAACAATTTCATAAGTAATGATTGCCTACTAGTTAACAAGTATGATATTTAGGGGAAAATAGGAAAATACAAATTGATCCAATGAGGTTAAAATTTAGAAATAAAAAATTAACAATTTTATGCTATAAAATTTGTGCTTGCCCTACAGAATTAAAGAATTATTTTCAGTCTATACCTGTCAATAATCCTATGCATGTGTGTGTGTGTGTTTTATACTGATTTCTTATTGCCAACATTCTAATGATAACAGTAGCCTTTTGAATTGACATGCTCTAATTGTTCCTTATGTGCACACCTCTTCTTTCCAAAATGCTTCAATTCTAATGGGGTCTATTGCTCAGGAAAGACTCCATGGTTGGTATTTAAGTAGAATGAGACAAGAAATATTTCTGTACTCACAGAATCCACAAGACCCCCTCCAAGCAATGATTGCATTAACATGAAACAATATGTGCTAAAATAAAACCCCAGTGTAAATTAAAGGATTAAAGGCTTCTTTGAAGTTGGTTGTAGCCCCATGCTCTTATTACAAAATTTAATCAAACTAAATGCTAATAAAAATAAGTTTGTCATTATCCAGCAGGAGGAAAAAAGGTCCCTTCAGTAGTAACAGAATGCAGCTTCAACGCATCTTGGTGAGGTGGGAGTCTTTATGCATTATTCTACTTCACCAGGCAGGAAGTAGACACAGAGAGAGGCTAAGTGACTTGCCCAAGGACAAAGAGTGAGTCAGATGCAGAGCTGGGAATTGAGCCCATTTTTCCTGGTTCCCAGCTTACAGCTTTTTTCAGCAAGCCATAATGCCTTTCAGATGGATCATTTCCTAAAATGTATTAAGTTGTTAAAAATTCAATATGGATGTTACATTGCTTTCTAACTAGCTGTGTTTCTCACTACCTTATTAGATCTATACTCAGAAGCTAAACACGATGGCCGGACCATTACCATCTTGTCTATATTTTTGAAACTATATGCCACTGAAATCAGGAATATCCAAACACCATCAAAGATAAATCAGACTCTGGAAAGTTATATCATGCTTGGCTCTGTAAGCAGTTGGGGAAGGAATACATGGTAAGAGAAACTAAAAATGAAACTTCAAAGTTAAGCTTGAAATCATCATGAAGAACAAGGCATTTGCCTTGCATGCAGTCAACCCAGGTTCGAGTCCCCGATATTCCATATGGTACCCCGAGAACCACCGGGAGTAAATCCTAAGTGTAGAGCCAGGAATAACTTCTGAGCATGGCCTGGTATAAAAATGAAAAAAAATATTAAACACAGTTAACTGTTTTGGCATAAGATTTTATGTTCACTCTCTACCCAAAATATGTAGAATCTATATAAGAATAATGTTTCACCTGCAGGTATGATCCAATTCAGTAAAATCACTCTGTTTATGACTTGGTTATGCTTCCATAGTATTTTCTTATCTGAGTTATATCAACTTCTCAAGAGTAAAGATACCCTTAAACTATTCCCTCTCACAAATCTTCTGATAAAAAAAAATGAAAATGTAAGGAAAGATTATATCCAAGACCAGGCAAAATATGGATAAGGAGGTCTTGTCAGTGGGTGGAATCTATAACAAGTCTGTGGGAGTCAGAGAAGGTAACAGTGTACTAATAATTGTTGGAAATGATAACACCAGCCTAGAATTAAGCAATGAAGGTTGGGCAAAAGGATATACATAATGATGTCTAAATGTATGCATTGCAAATCACAATGTGTAACAGAAGGAAGAGAGAGGAGAGAGAGAGAGAGAGAGAGAGAGAACAATATTATAAAGTGCATGCTATAGAGGCAGGCACGGAAGAGGAGGGAATCACTGGAAATTGGTGATAGGAAATGGGCACTGGTGGAGGGATGGGAGCTGAACCACTGCATGACTGAAACCCAAATATGAACATCTTTGTATATCTCACACTGGTATAATAAAATAAAAAATAAATGTAAATAAATAAATAAAAGCATTTTGAAGATCAAATGCCTAAAATTATCCTCAACCTAAATCACACTAATTCAAAATTAATTAAAAAATAATCAAGAATTGTCTGAGAACTCTATTGGAATTAAAGTATAGGAAAACATTTTCAGTAACATTAGAAAATATTATTACAATTTAAATGTTCTTACAGTTATTTATTACCATTAATGTAATATTATGATACTTGAGTATTCCATTAAATATGACTGAAGTTTCAATAACGTATGAAATTTCTCCCAGTAGTGATTGATTTCTTAAAAGTAACAAAATACTTTCAACATTCGACACAAGATGGACTTGTAGTGAATCATACAATATTATAAAGTAATAAAAGGCTGAAAAAAATCAGGATACGTCAAAATGGTGAAAGAACCAATTTAAAAGTCTACAATGGCCAAAGGAGAAACAATTTGAGTGAAAATTATACACAACGATAATTTTAGATTATTACACACATTATAAAATTCCATCTGGTACTTATGTGATAAATAAAATAATACACTTTCTTACAGAAAAACATAGTGTCAATGACTATAAAGAATGAGAATTTCTACTCACATTTTTAAGACAACCTCTGGTCTCACCAAAAATGCGACAAGTGTAAAGCTATCCTTTGATACCATATATTGTGAATAGTATTTTTTGCCTGTGGTACTTCAATGAAAAGTATATAATCAGGAACAAAATCAGATAAACCCAAATTGTCGAACATTCTACAAAAAATCTGAGCAGCATTCTTAAAATGAAACCTTTCTATGAAAGTAAAGTACAGCCAGAGTCACAGAAAGGAAGTCTGAGGAGACATGGCAATAATGTTGTGCTAAATTCTTGAGTAATGATAAGAAAGAAGCAGATAATTGGTTAACAAACTGACAAAATCCTGATGAATTGTAGAGTTTAGATAATAATAAGTATATATCATAGACAACTTGTTTTATTTTGATGGTTGTATTTTTAGTTGTACCATGTTGTAGCATTAGGGGAGATGACTTGAGGGTATTTAAGGGAATATATATATGCATGCATATATACTTATATACATGTATATATGTATGTATGCATATTAGCTTAGATATGTAGATATAATCTTATATAAATGTACATATATAAGTTTATATATGTATCTTAAAATATGCATATGTTAACCTGAGCATTACCAAACAGCACACCTGAGCACAGAGCCAGCCCTCAGCTCTGCAGGTGAACCCATAACTGCAGGTGAACCCATAAAATGGTAAATATATACACATAAATAAAAGTTGTTTGGATACTGGGAGTTCTTTGAATATTCTGTTTGGATATAGAAATTCTTCTGCAGACTAATCTATGAAGCTAAAACACAAAGCCTGATTCCTTTTAAGTAACAGTTTTCCCAAGAGATGGGAAGATTAAATGCAACAAAATGTGATTCAATTTGTGTTTCAGAATGGAATTTGGTCTAACCAGGATCATCTTCCTACCACCCTCATGTCTCTCTGCTCTTTGCCTCTCCCTTTAGTGCATTTTATTCCCGCCACAATTCAGTAATGTTCTATGTGGCACAGAAATTTTCTTTCTTTTTCTTTTTTTTTTTGCATACAGCTGTTACTTATCACATGGATTAATTTTTGGGAGACTGGTGGAGAGCTTGTGCTTTGAGAATCATCTGTGTAACATTTCCTAATCATATTGAAAGAGAGGTAGAGGGAACGAGAGAGTAGCAATGGCAGTGAGGGGGAGAGAGAGAGAAAAAGAGAGAAAGAGAGAGAAAGAGAAGAGAGAAAGAGAAAGAGAGAGAAACAGAGAGAAAGAGAGAGAGAGCGAGAGAGAGAGAGAAGAGTTTCTGAGATGATGTTCAGTGGCACGTTCCTGCCCTCACAATCTAGTCTAAAAATACTGGACCTTTTTTCAGGCCATTAAGAATTTTCTCTGAATCTCCCTTCTCTCCCTGGATTCTGCTCTGTATTTTACAAGTGAGTGGAGGTTGTGGTGATGAAGATGCAGGGCAGTACTGATGTGTACTTTGCGTCTATTCTTCTCAAAGCCAAAACTTGTTAATCAGACACTACAAATTTCAAAGCATTGTGTTAAGCTCTCTAGGGCCACCTTTTGTCTGCAATGAATCAAGAAAAATGACTTTTCACTGTAACCTAGTCCAAACTCCTGTTAATGCTGTAACTCAGTGATTGTACAGAGGATCACAGGGGTCAGCCTGGGTGTTGAGTATATCAACCTTTGATTTTTGATCCCTACAATATTACTTTTCTCCTATGTGTGTTTTCTTTCTTATTTTGATGTGCAGTGTTTAAAACTTCAATCCATAGAAGTTAAACCCCCTGGCCTTCCTTGAATGATCTGAAGTTCTGGGACCCTGGCACACGTCCACACAAGGCCACCATCTGCTGCAGCTGAACATCGTCCACCCCTGCACCATGTGGGTGTTCTCTAATTTACATGCCTCCAAAGCACCTTCTGACCACCCTGGGTGCTGTATGCATTTGTGTTTGCAAAACTTGCCCTATATCTTGGCCTTTCATTCATAAAGGTTAGTCAAATATGTCTGAGTGTCATTACTTAACATTCAGAGCAAAAGAAATCTCAACAGTCATTCCTCTGAGGCTAAGGAGTTCAGATAGTCAGAGCCAACCTATTTCCCTCTCTGAAACTATAGCAGAAGAAAAGAGAGTTGGCTATCATTTTTCTCTTGCTGTGTAAGGGTGGAAAAAGAGGGAAGGATTGCTGCTTAAGGTCCTTTTATATGATTTTCCACTTTTTAAGGAAATGGTATTATTCTTATTATAGATTTGAGCTCAACTCGCACATAGTGTCTCTCGAGCCTGGGTTTGAGATGTAGAGATAGAGCCATTACTGCTATATTTCACACGGAAGAGAGTTCTAATCCTCTTTGGCATTCATCTCTAAATCTTGGGGAACTCAAGTAGCTTCTATCTCAAAGTTTATTTTTGACTTAAGTGATTTTCTTGCTACTGCTAGGTTTTCCAGGTGCTTGCCAGGCAGCTTAACTGTTATCTGAATAAGCTTTGTTTATTTTTCTTGGCTCTTTATAACAGGTTTAAGTCTGTTCCAAGGGGTCAGAACATTTCCTGCCCTAATGCTTTTATTCTGATCATGCAGTCAGTAATTATTTTCCTGCTTTACCTAAAATATAAATAACCCCCTTATGCTCATTTTGAACCTTTTCCCACAGGACTTTTCTTATGAGAGGTTAAAAAAAGCCCCTTGACTAGACCTCCATGTGAAGTGAGCAGAGTTCTAGTCAGGAGCATAAATCATGTCTCATACTTACAAATATACAAGTAACCCTTCCCTTCCTGCTGTTTTCAATTACTCAGATTAATTTATTTTCAAACTTTTTGGCACCCCTCTGCTAAAGTACCCAGCAAACAAATTTACAGTGAGTCCCTAATTAAATATTAATGTGAAAGCTTCCAGCTTCAAATTCCATTTGGTTCAGTCACTCTTAAATTTAATAAAAATTTGGTGTTTATTTCATATTTAACTTATTTCTGGATATAATGTTGATTTTAGTACTGGAATATGGGAGCCAAATTATTAAAAGGGGCTTTTGACAACATGAATGATAAATGGTCTGAACTTAAAGTTACACACAAATTAGATTTCTGCACATACATCTAGCAAATGTCTTCAAAACTTGCACATAAACTCTTTACAGATTACATAAATCGATTCAGATAGTTAGCTTCCACATTATATTTAAGCATTTCTAAAACTGTATGCATAAGCTATGTAATCTTTATTTTACTCTAAAGCCTATGTAGTATTATTTCCTTCTTTAAGCTAAAGACATATCATGCTTGAAAACTAAGAAAGCTGATTGTCTACTTAAAGAGTCTCAGGTAGTTTCACTAGATCAGCTGGAGCTTTAATTTCACTAGGAGTCTGTTTACAACCGAACGTAAATGAATGACCAAAGGATACTCCTTCAGAACAACTAAGCATGTGTTTTGGTCAGAGATGGCATACAGGACATTAAAAAAACAAATGTGTTTGTTTGAATGCCTAAGTTCATACATTGGAAAGCAGCTTTGAATATCAAGTTTTAAAACCGAAATACTATCAAGGTAGATGATAGCAAAATGAAAGTGAAAAAGAGCAATGAAAAAATCAGAAGGCCAAATTCAAGCACATTACTATTTAAAACATTTCCTTCAAATATTGCATTCCCTTCTGAAAGATCCTAGGAATGCTTATGTCTTTTATTTCTCATCAATTTTAAATCTCTTTGCTTGTTTTGTTTTCTTTCTCTCAATTTTTTGTTTTTAACTCCAACAAGAGTTTAATAGAGCCATCACGTTTGTTTTGCAGTGAGAAAAGGCAAAAAATGAAAGGGGATGGGGTGGGCATCCCAGAAGGACACAGCGTTTTCCTTACACACTGCGGACCAGCATTTGATCCCTAGCATTCCATATGGTTCCCGAGCACCGCCAGGAATAATTCCTGAGTGCAGAGCCAGGAGTAACCCTTAACCCTTCAGCTCTGTTGGGAGTGACCCCAAAAAATTAAAAAAAGAGTAAAAAGAACAAGAGCAACGAAAAAGTCCTATCAATAAAATCTACAAGCTGCAAAACTGAGAAATTTGTTTTATTATTTTTTTCTGGATTTTTTAAAAATTTCTACCCCAACCTAAAAATCAGGTGATATATTTATAGCTATAAATAGGCTATGTGTTCTATGAATTATTTAATAGTAATATAGAATATGTATTTTAAACAGACTATAATATTGAATGTGTAGGTAAGTACAGAAACAGAATTCAGCAATCCTGACTGATCAAGGCTACCAGTTACGGATTCTCTCCTGGTCAGTTACGAACTATCTCCTTTCATCACCCCATTTTCTTTCCATGGATTACTTAGAATTTTCTATGATGATAATGAGTGCAACCAATACCGATTCTCTTACAGCTCTCCCTTGAATCAAATATTCTTAAACAGGTACTTGACAGTACAAATTCTTGTCAATCATGTCAAGGATTTCAGAGTAACAAAAAGAGTTATTCCTTGAAAAGTATGAGAATTTACATAGAATGATATGACAATACATTCACCTATACTACAGCTTGAAAATAGTAGAAAAACAGATAAATGCTGTCATATTTACCAATGTCTGAAATGTTAGCAGAAATCTAACAATATTGTTAGATTGTATGTTATGTATGTTAGCAGAAATCTAACATAATATTGCGGGTTAGAGTTAATCAATTCTATTCTAAACAAATAAGTGACTGATTTAAGTAATGAGTAAAATGACTATAACAATGCTGAAATACATTACTGGGTTCACACATAGCCATACATGACTTATATGGTGGAATTTAGCAAACAAAAATAAGAAAGACAGAAAATAGAATGTATTCATCTTAAAATAACCTAGAACATCATTACGCACCCCTGAAGATAATAGTTTGAGATTTCATTTCATGCTTTAGCCTTATATAATACTGCACTTTGTTGGGAAATTTTTTCTTAAATTTGGGATGTGAGTTGCTCCTCTAAATTGTCCTCATCTATACTATTATTCATTTTATTGAAGTCACCAAGATCTCATTTTCTATATCAATTGCAGTAACCTAAATAGCAGACTCCATGTCTCTTCTAGTCCTCCATTCAGTGATGAATATGATCTCTTAAGTAAGTTATGTCATGCCACCTCTATTTAAGCACACAATTACTGCTATGGTAATTTAAACAAACTATAAGTGTCACAGCTTGGTCTGCCTGACCTAGTCTGACTTTATCCTAAATAGGTGTTTTGGATTTCCCCACCTCTCTCACCATTCACTTCAGATACAGACATTCTATTTTCTCTACAAAATGCTGAATTAATTACTTTCTCTCTAGGACTTTGATGGAAAGTTTCTTCCTCAAAAAATTATCTCTTTCCTCTTATCATTTTTATTTCTCACAAGTGCCTTCCCTCTCAAAAATATATTCAGTAATTACCAACTCCCGTCCCAAAGGACTTATCAGGATTGCTTGAATTATTCTTTTCACCAACTTTCAAATTGTCCACCTAAATATTTAGGTAGTTAGCAATACCACTAGCAAATAAATGGGGGGGAGTAAAACACCCAAGCAATTTAAAGAATGCCCGACTGAGTAGGTAGGTGGCAGACAGGAGACAGGCTTTTCTACACCCAGGGATCTGCCCCGTGGGCCCTGGATGTTTGATAGTCTGACATAGAAAAGACTGGGTCCCCCTGGATGAACCCAGAGCCATGGCAGAACCTGGCCAGCTACCCGTGGTCTATTCAATATGACAAAAACAGTAACAATAATAGATCTCATTCCCAATGAATGTAGACATTACTGGTTACTGGCTCCTGCTCAAGAAAATCGATGAACAACGGGAAGACAAGTGACAGGTGACAAGAATAAAAGTAAATATAAAGACTAAAAAGAATTTGAATGTTCTCAATTCTTATTTTTGTTTCTTAATGATACTTATAAAGCTTTTAACCATATAACTTTTGTTATATGGTTTAACTGGAGTGTTCTGATTCATTAACTTGGTTATGGTGAGGTGATACCTTCTGTGATATAAGTATGACAATACAAGTAAATGATGAAAGAGCCTGAAATCTAAACTAATTTTAGTTGTAAAGATAAAACTATCCAATTTTAGTTGTAAAGATAAAACTATCCAAAATATAGATATACAGTAAGCATGATATACAATGCTTACCTTATGAGGCAAAAAAAATCATCCATGGATGATAGACTGTATAGTAAGTATAACACTGGTCTTGCTCGTGAACAAAATGGCTTCCATCTCCTCATATAGTCCCAGAAGGAGTGATCTCTGAGCAAAGACCTACCAGTGAGCATTTTGCACCAATGGTTGTAGCCCAAAAAGTTTAAAAAAGGAAAAAAATATTTTAAATAACCTAGAATATCATTACTCATCATCACCCATGATGTAGCATTATTACTGCATTTTCAAACACAATTCTGAGAAAAGGGCACTTAAAATTAATAGAGATGAATAAAGTAGATATTTTAATAGGCATGCTTTCTATTTTTAACAGTTTTCATATCTATAAAATATACTACTAAATGACCTAGAGTATAAGCAGAGTTCTGAGATCATCTTAAAGCCTAATCATTTCAAAATCTCAAGAATTTACACTTCAGCAAAAGTATGAGGTTCTTAATTGGCTTGCTGACTTGATCTATGGGGATACGAAGTTTCAAAAAAATTATTTCTGATAATATTCTCTTGCTTCACATCTCCATTTCTTTATATGTCCTATTTCTATGAAAACAGATTATTCAAAGCCAGTTTCTGTTGCCAGTTTTGTACCTACAGTTTTTCTTTTTCACAAATATCTTAAAATACCCTATGAATACTCCAAAGCAAGCAACGACAACCAAGTTTCATTTCTCTTCTCTCCCCTCGTTTTAAGTTCTCTATTCTCATTTCAAGAAGAAAGGGCTAAGATGACAAATTGTCATTAAAGAAAAACTCAGCGGTAGAAAAATTCTTAAGGAATTATGTATTCGTATTTCTAAAGTAAAGCTGTCTGGGATGTCTTGAAGGATGTCAATGCAATGTGGAAAAGTTAGGAAAGAATGTCCTATTGATTGTAAGAATAAAACAAGAGCCAGCCTATAGTACCTTGATCTCACCTAAAGAAGAAGAGTATTCTTTCGACTAAAATGAGGTCGTATTTCAACAATACATGGCTTTGGTCTGAAGGCTATGCCAATCAGGACAATGAGGTGCAAGCAACTCAGGAAAAAATATCTCACTGTTAATATGAATGCACTGTAAGATAAAAATGTAACACCAATATCTCAGTGAGGAATTAAGTTACATCTTCTTCAAGAAATTGCTTTACTATGTAATTTTTAATCTCTTGATAATATTAGCGATGATCTCACAGGGAAAGTACTTTTTCAGCTCACCTTCTGTACATAATATTTGGATAATATAATTTACATGCAAATACAAACTTTCAAATAAACATGGTTATATTCAAGCTTACATATGAGAAAATAAGATTTAAAAACTTAATGGTGATTATAGAAACTGAAATTACTGTTTATTGTTTCTATGGATAAGTACAACTTTGACTAGTGTATTTTATGACTTCTTTAAAAATACCTGAAAAGTACCAAATATCAATATCTCATCATTCAATAAAGATGAGTGTGGCAAATTTGTTGAACAGTAAACATGGCCTCTACCAACATAACTTAATCCTTCCTTTTTCTCACTATGATTACAGAGTATAATATATTATATATTAGAGTCTATGATTATAGACTCTGCCATGTTAGGAATCAGTGATAAGTTAGTAGACTCAGTTATTTAATCATGCCATTGCATTATTTTTAGCCTTAGATGAGCATATAATTGGGGACTTAAGCAGCCAATGTATTGCTTGTAAAAGCTATTCTGGCCATACTTACAGACACACATATCTGCTTTGTGTTTAATCAACAAAATGGTCTTTATTGGCTGTCCCATATGTTGAAAGTCTATAAAATACCATATCAGATGTATTTTAATTAAAATATTTTATTATAAAGTTAATTCACTCAACAAATAAATCAAACTGAGTAAAACAATACATTCCTACTAAGAATTTAATAAGATTACAAAAGTACAGTGATCTTTGAGCATCAGTAAATCCAGAGAATGCATTTATTCTAATACTAATTTAAGTTCTTATGCTATCCCATATAAAATAATTTTAATAAAGTAATTGAATTTGTCTGTTGGGTTATACACATATCAATGTATATATATAATTTACTGTACAAAGCATGGATTTGAAACACTATGCTTAGATCTTTCAGGAAACGCTGAATCTTTTCAAAAAATTCAATATTCAACATTTCTGCAAGTTTTTTTTACATTTTTACAAGATCTCGATAGCTATTTATTACCTAATACCTAGTTCCCTTTTGTCAACCTTTGTTAGTCATGAATCACCTCAAAATAATTAGGTCTCTCTAAAGGAAGCTTAAATCAAGAGGTGGGTGGGAACAAAAGAAAGAGACAAACAGACGAAGTTGGATGATATTTTTCAAGATCAAATATCTAGATTTACTTTTGATGTGTTGAAAATTTTCTGAGATCTAAAGGTCATTTTACAATGTAGATGGTTTCAATGTATTTGGAGAATGAGATTAACATTTTATTCAGATGAGAAAGTACAAAAGAATTGAAATATTGTTGAACTATTATTGCAAGCACAATACTTCTTCCAAAGTGAGGGTGTAAATACCCTCTATGCCACACATGTAACTTAGTCTAAAAAGCAACTACAAAACCTGAAGTTGTAGGCATCCAGAAGATGGCTCAGTTGCTCAAAGTGTTTTGCTGGCAAGGGTTTGGCTGAAACTTTGAATCATAAATCTGCTGAGGTGACCTGACATCTTCACTCTCCTGGGCCCACAATAAGGGAAAGAGAGAGAGAGAGAGAGAGAGAGAGAGAGAGAGAAGAGAGAGAGAGAGACCTAATTTTTAGTAACTTCAATGTTTTTTAAGACTTAATTTTTATTTAAATACTAGAGAAAAAATTTAAGTGACAATTATACCATCTCCTTTCAAATAAGTGGATAATAGTCCACTGGACTTAATTTTATAATGTAATGTATTCCTATCACTTTAGTTGTACTGATGGTACTCTGTGCATCTGAAGAATAATAATTCATATAAATATTTAAAGCAGTTCCACAAAAAGGTGCGCATGTTGGTCATTTAGCTTAAATTTGTTCTCTCTCTGCCACCAAATTAACTATCCAAACTAAAATACTCTTTTGCTCTTTTGCATTCATTATGAATCAAGATAATTTTGGGTTAATATTCCTAGGTTAAATATAGGAGGCCAAGAACTCCTCAGGAAATGTATGAAAGGATTGTGAGCTACCCAGAGTGCTTGTAATACATTTCTAAACATGTTTGATGCATTATCTATTCTGCATAGTGCATTATAAAAACACACTTTGCTCTACTTTTCTTTAGTATTGCAATACTAAAAAGCAAGCCTGTTTTAGGTGCTCTCCATTAGGTGTGTCATGAATGAAGACAGCTAATAAACAAATTTGAAATGCAGGTTGACATTTATTTTCTCTAATATTGGATTTGTTGGGAAAAAAAGAACAAAGAATTTCATTCAGTAGAAAACATGTTACTAGTATAAAATATTTAAAAGCTTCCTTTTATATTTTAACCCAGTATTTTATGCTAAAATTTTAATTATAAAATATTTATTGACAATCTTCAATTTTCAGGATACAGTGTTTTCTGATTTTAATGCAATGTTATTTAAACATGTATGCTATAATATATGCATGAGTGTATGCATGTTGTGTAACGGAAGTTCAACTTACTGCTAAATTTGTGTAACTAATGACATGTGTGGATATAATCATGTTTAACTTTCAGAGCTAATTCTACTTCTTTGAATGCCTTTATCTAGATTGAAGACAGGTTTTCCTTTGTACAAGAATTGTTTTGACAGACAACCATAGACACTAGAAAAAAGATCCATCAATGCCTTTGGTAGGTACTTTTAATGCACAGAATTCCTATAACCAGGAAAGTAAAAAAAAAGGACCATATATTTCACACAATGTGTGAAAGTTGATAGCATAATTAAAAATAATCATTCGGAAAAGTTATATAGAATGGAAAGAAGCTATAGAGATTTACACATCCTTGTCATATAGTAATCCTCATAGAACACAAAGTTATGTGCAGTTTAAGAAACTTTCCTTTTTATTATTGTAAGTGAAGCAAGGCTTACTCTTTTATTGAATGGAACTAGTTTAGAAATAGGTCTTCAAGACATAACATTGGACTCTCCAGAGTGGAAAAAAGGAAGCAAAGAAAGAGTCAAGCAAAAGAGATAATTGTTCAAGACAA
The DNA here is from genome assembly GCA_021461705.1 of Cryptotis parvus. Taxonomy (NCBI): domain Eukaryota; kingdom Metazoa; phylum Chordata; class Mammalia; order Eulipotyphla; family Soricidae; genus Cryptotis; species Cryptotis parvus. The sequence goes on from JAJIBD010022601.1 coordinate 157,262, forward strand.
TGTGAGCTTGAAGAGCAAATGCTGTCCAGATAACTTTAAATGAAGACTAACTTTATGGTTTTCCCTAGGCTAGGAAAAGAAATTGGCAAGGCAACAGGCAGCAATCTAATGTCCTGGATTCAAATACTTTCACTAATGAAATTCAAGCATGTTTCTACCTTGAATAGTAAGCAGCATTTAGAAAGTGTCATCTTACTTTTGAGAATACATTAATTATACCACATATTATCCACCTATTCTAAGAAGCATTCCAAAACATTTTTAAAATATAACTCATGTTAATAATCTAGTATAATTGTTATGTTTTCAGCGATACCTTCAAGTATCATTCCACTTTTAAATATATAATTATATGGATATACTAAATTGTTTATAAATTAAAAGCATTTTAATATGATACATATTATGGAATCTGAGTAACTTTATTTTAAGGGTATATTACGTGTCTAAGGGTGTTGACCCCTTTGAATACAAATTTGAATTCAGTCTTCTCCTAAATTTATTATTTGGCTTTCAGTTAATCTGTTTTCAGCAATATAATTTCCTTCTTGTTTTAACACTTTTTCCTTAATTTTTCATTGATGCTGTTTCTTCATTCCAGCTTCAATATGAGCTTAGAAAAAAGAGAAAAAAGGGAAAGAAAACCAGAATAGAGTAGTTCCTAAAGAACTACTCTAAAGTAAACCTAGAGATCAAAGGGGATGCTTTTAAATAAAACACTGACTCTTATCATATATAAGAGAGACAAGGAGAAGTTCAGACAAATTAAAAAGAGAAAAATAGGTTACCTGTCATAGGCATATTTATGTACATATAAGCTTATTACAACAGCATAAACTTAAAATATTTGAAAATGTTTCCTTGTCTGAGCAGTCAAGAATTTGATCTACTCAGAAATACTCGCTGTTAGGTATCTTGACTCCTTTTCTTTTTAGAAGTTTGACAATTTATACTTCCTTTTAAGTCTTAAATTTTATTAAGCGATACTTTGATTTGACATGACATTGTTATATGACACACCAGTTGCTCCCAGTGAATATGATTTCTCCATGTTTTTCTGTAAGAGTTACAAAGATGTTTCCTTCTTCAAATATGATGAAATCTAATAAGAACTGACATGTCCATTAGCTTAACTCTGCACCAAATCAATATAAACTAAGGAAATAAACATTATGGAGTCAAGTGTAAGTGGATGTATATAAAATGAACTGAAACATACAAGTCAGTTTCAAGTACCTTTTTTTCATTTTTAACTCATAAATCCACAAAGAAATGCAGGCGTAGAAGGTAATACAGTAATCTCTGTTAATTTTATTCAGTTTAAGTAGATATTCATAGACCAACAAGTATTCAGAGAAGCTAAAATTGGTTTATAATTTTGTGGCAATAAGCTAGCTCTCACACTAAGAAACACACCTGTATAGTTCACATGTCCGCTCTATTCTACTAGGACAGTTGACAAGAACCTGTGCGGACAGCTACACCTAATTAACCTCTTTCTTAAATTTATACTCACATATCTTCCATTTCGGCACTCCGCTGCGGGAAGTTTGTCATAATGCAGCACAACCTTCTTTTTTAACTTTCAACATCTATCATTTTTTTGTTTTTTTCCCCTAAATGGGTCACACCCTTTTCACTTTTTATAGCTGTGACAATTACAGCTTTTTTTCACTAGCAGCTTTGAAAGTTGTGTTAAATATATGTAACAGTGGTAAAGTGTTGGTCTTTATTTTTACTTACAAAACTGTATATACCTTATATAGTGTTTCTTTTTTATATGTTACGTCTTATAGCTGACATTGTGAAATAACATAAAACCATCTTACTTTCTAATTTTTGAAGAAAAGTAATAATTCTTTTCATGTGCCCTGTGTATATCTTATGCCGCTTTCCTCAATGAAACTAACCAATCTCAGATTATATTTTGTTTATCATAGAAGAGAATGTGGGGTTATATGTTTAATTTTTTCATGCAAAATTCACTTTAGGTCCTCATTACATTCATAGCAGCAAGTGTCTGTTCCCTATCAATGAAAATACAGTCACTGAAGACTTGCTCTGGTGCGGTCAAAGTTCAGGATACAGAAGATTCAGTAAGAAAGAGCCTGGCCGCAGTAAGCCAGCTCTGCCATTACATTAGGCTGCAAACAGGGCTGAAACCTTCATTCTGTTCATTTGCACAGGTCCAACTTCAAACGTTCTTCATAAGAAAGCCCGAGAACTGATTGTTCCAGATCAAAGTTATCACCATTTCATGTCAGAGCTGTGCACTTCCATTTTATCAGTACAGTGTTCACTGTTCCATACCAACTTCAAGGCAAGTTAAGGCAAGTTCAGAAGCTATACAGTTAAGTGGCAATGTTCCGTTCAAATGATTATCAGTCTGATAATGCCACACTTTTAAAGGAACTCATATTAGTCTAATTACTGGTAAAGGAAATGGTTCGCATGTATACCTGTAATGACTGTAGCTGGTTCAAGTTGAGTCACAACACCACAATTCACCCCCCATTCACTTGCTATAATGAACAATTTGTGAATTTACATTTTGCTTGTTAACACTAAGATCTAGTTATCTTTCCATCTTATCTTTGTTTTCTAAATAGACTTTATATAAGGCCATACAGACTAAAGTTCTGATTTTTAATGAGATTTCTGTTGTACTTGAAGCACTTAACCATTCCAGTGCCAACGACCCAAATATCCATCTACTGCTTTTATTCTCTCTCTTTCTAAGACCCATTCAACTGTTGTCTAAGCTATACCAAGTTACACAGGGATTTCTGGGTTTCCAGACGGAAAGTTTCAGAATCCCGCTTTGCAACCATCGCCAACTTCTCTCTCCCTGCTTTCTCCTCTAAACATTCCCTTTTAAACTTCTACCATTCAGCGACTCTTTGAAATGAATATCAAGAGCAAAACGCAGTGATGGGTTAGCATCTCAAGTACCACGGATCTCGCTGTAGACCTCCACATTAAAAATAAAGAAAAAATGAAAACCAAAAAGTCGGTTCAAGCAGGCGCCTGCCCCCGGCAGTGCCCTGCAAGACCTCCAGAGCCTCTGCTGCTCACAGCGCTTTCTCCCAAGGCAAACAAGCTCCAGAAACGAAAGGGGCTGGAGTGGGCGCTTCCAGTCCGCACACAGCCGGGGTGCCGCAGGTAAAGAACTTCCAGCAAGAGCTAAGTTGAGCGAGACTCCACCTAAGGCGGACACACACCCGAGCCCGCACCAGCCGCAAAGCTCCAAGCGTCCTCGGGGAGGCAAGTCCTGCCCAGGCGAATCCCCCAAATCCCAACGTCTGCAGCGCTGGGGATGCGCGCACCGAAACGCGCAGCCAAGCGCAAAGGCTCCCTGGCTGGGGGCACCAAACCGGGAACTGGTCACCGGCCAAAGGGGAACCAACAGCGAGGGTGAAGGTGGGGAGCTGGAATGCGCCGCTCAGGACCTGGGCACCTGCTCCAGAGAGGCCCCCTCGCCCCTCTCACCCCCAGCGGCCCCCCCACCAACACGGCGCACCCCGACCCAGCGGCGCGGGGCCGCAAGGACTTAAGTTTCAGCACTCACTTATCGGCCAGCGGCGCCCAGCAGCGAGAGCCCAGCCCGGACGGGGGGAAGGGGGACCCGGGCGCGCTTACCTCGCTCGGCTCCCACGGTCAGCACCTTGGCGCTGGGCAATAATCCCGAGAGAGTGAGGACGGCGAGCAGAAACTCGGACATGGTGCTCTCCCGGCGAGGACTGCGCTGGACACTGCTCGGCCCGCTGGCGGCGGACGCAGAGGCGCCTCGGAGCCCCGAACGGAGCAGCGTCATTTCCAAATGTCACTGGGAATTCTTGGGCTGGAGGGAGCCCGGCCGCTCCGTCTTCTCCTGCCTGGAGCAGGATCTGGAAGGTGCAAGGGGATGCGCGCGTGTGGCACAGGGGAGAGAGAGAGACAGTGAGCGAGAGAGCGTGTGTGCATGCGTGCGTGCGTGTGTGTGTGAGTGTGTGTGAGCGCGAGCCCGTGTGTCTTGACTTTTCAATGCAGGGTACGTCTGATCTTACATCACGCAAGAGGGGCAGTGAGAGATGCCAGCGGATGGGATTTTACTGATTAATCACCGAATCCAACACACTCCCTTCACCGGCTACATCAATCACCTCTATTACTTAGTAAGAGGCGTTGAGCACAACAGGAAAATACCCCCCGCGAACGGAGAGCGACACAAATCACAATTATTTCGGTCCCCTTGAAGGCAAAGTAACTCCAACCGGGGGTGCTAGAGGGATTTGGGTCTTTAGGGAAAGGGGGGATAAGGGGGGACTTCTGCATTGGGCTGAGCCAGCCAGACGCTTAGAAAGCTCCGCAGTTAACAGCTAGCTCGAATTAGCCCAAGCCATGGGTTGCTTTTCTAGGCAAAGCGGATTTGTTGCCTTTTGCTCCCTGAAACCTGCCTTCTCGGGGACGAAGGGCATGCCAAGTAACTGGGCTGCTCTCAGGGAAATGGTATCCTCAGCTCTACACATAAACAGAGAGACAGAGACACACACACATACACACACGCGCAACGTATTCTCTTCTGCATGTTCCAATAGTAGGATGAAATGCACTTGGGGGCCAAAATGCACAATTTAGTGACTCAGCAGAATCAATTCCCCAAACAACCCGAAAAGTCATTAACCATTAACCGTTGCATAAGAAAGGGATGTGGATAGCAAAACAGCTCCTCCCAAGCAGCCAACCTTGGGGAAAAAATAAAACAAAACTGAAAATTTGTTTTACTATATGTCTCTTTCAAAAGACATGAAAAGGACTATTTAAAACTTCTTTAGCGATTTTAAGATGGGCTGTTTCTTGTTTTGTTTTCTTTCTCTGCTGAATAAAGTAGAGGTGTAAAAACTTTCCCAAATCATCAGAGGCACAAAATAAATCAGAATTATAGAAAATAAAAGTTGCTTGTATGTTACTTAAGTTTTTGAATGTGATCGTCACGCACCTATATAAAAAATCTGCCACTGTATTAAAAATAACTAAGAACTAAAATCTCAGAAATATTAGTACTTGAAGGTTTACAGGTTTTGCTTCTGACAATTCTTAAGAATTGTTTTCCCAAAACAAATGTTTTTATAGGGAAAAAAAAAGGTTTGGTATTTTAAAACCCCAAATGGTCAGGCATTAGGGAAAACTATAAGAAAATAATAAAACTAAGCAACAGGATGATTGGGAGATGAAAGAATGATATTTTAACACATCATTCAGCTTACTGGCTGAGACGTTAGAGATGAAAGCTAGCATTAGAGTGAGCTGCTATGAGAGTTAAATTATGAAGAAACAACTTCGGATGCTCCTTTGGAAGCCATTAACTGGGACAGATCAAAGAATACAGAGGTGACTATGAGGGACTCTGCCAAGAACATGTGAGAGTCACCCTTTTATCCTCACTGAAGTCATAAAATATATTTTTTGTCTACTTTGCCAAGTTGAAAATTTTAAACAATCTTTGTAAATCAAATGACTTTAAGTCTTATTTTAAAAAATATGCATTTCATCTAATTTTGTCAGCATATTGTTTAACCTAGTCACTTTTCTATCACTTCACAAAAAAATTATTGGACCTCTCATTAAAAATGTCATTAACTTTGAAATAAAAGCCAGAGTTCATGGAACACGTGAATGAGGATGAGCAGGGAGAGGTTGAAGAACATATTAAAATTTGAATATCATTCAAGTGAATAAATATTTCTCTATGGTTCTCAGAACTGAGCTGCACTCAGGGATCACTCCAGGTGGGCCTGACATCTATGTGCAGTGTTCAAGATCATACCCTGGTCAGCGTAGTGCAAGACAGGTATCTACTCATCATCACCATCTCCTGGCCTGAGTTCTTGATACTATTAACTTCATCTACTCCACAGAACCAAAGTGTTTTCTTGACCCCAACCCGTTTTATCAACTTCTAGAAAATATGTATTTTGTAAAACTTGGCATTAAAGTCAAGAATCTGTGTGTCTGGAGATAGCTCAAGCAGAAGAGCAATTGCATATGTGAGACTGTAAGTTGGGTTCACAGTCGTATAGTCCCCACACACCACTGGAGTTGGTCCCTAATTACATATAAACCAACCACAAGAATGATCACAAACCTTACAAAATCATTTAGATTATTTTAGATTATTTTCTTTTCTATACTCTCAACAAAATATCACCCCAAAACTTCTCAATCTCAAAATTTGCTAATTAGATGACATCAACCAGTAACAGAACAACTAACTTTTCTTTCCATGTACCACAGTGTTCTGATAAAAGATGGTGACTCATTCACTTTCTCAATATGTTCCAGTTTTAGATTCTACAGCACCATGTAAAAGGAAACTAATAGGCAGATAAATAGAGAAGCAAATACCCAACACATGGTATTTTTCAATACATATCTCTATCAATATGCTATATTCTAAATACAGAATTAGAGTGAATTAGAAAGGGTCAAAAACATATAATCCAATACCAATCCTGCCACCAAAATAAACTTTTTATCCACTTTTCCTCAGGTTGCCAAAAATACAACTATGAATAACTTTACAGATCACAATGCCTAATTAAACAATTATAAACAAACAATGAAGCCATAGAGATAGTACAGAGGCTAAGTTGCTTGCCATATGGTGTCCCCTCAACCCTGTCTCAGAGCAGAGTCAGGAGTAGCACATGAGCACCTCCAGGTGAATCTCAAACCTGAAGGGGAAAAATAAAACACAGATATATTTTATTGTTTGACCAACTGTTAAACTACCCTCATCACTTGATCACTTGACATCCCATTATTCATCGATTTGCTCGAGCAGGCGCCAGTAACATTTTCATTTGACCCTATCACGTGCCAATGTAGCCCAATGACATCTGGTTGCTTCAAGAATACAAAGAGCCTCAAACTGTTCATTCAGGGTCTTGATGAAGAAGTCTGACCATCTTGTAGGTGGACGGCCACATGATCTTTTTGACATCCAGTGGAATCCAGTAATAAAACTACCCTCATAGGAATGAAAATATTGTCATATTGGCCATGCATATTGTTCTGAATAATAAAGAAAAATAGAATTCTACTTTAAAAATTCAATTGCAATATGTGATTGACATGAACCAGAGAAGTGTTATTTCTCTATCTATAATGTCCCAACCATTATTAAGGTTCATAACCAAAGTGAAGAAATGACAGCGATGATATTTAATATGAGCTGTTATCAATTTGAGACTTCGTTTTAAATATGTGAGACATATCTCTACTAAAGACCTAAATAAAATATAAAACCTACTGTAATAAATTGATGAAATATGGATATCTATTGTGTGATTCTGGGTCCAGTGAATTCTACAAATACATTGAAATGCATGCCAATCAGATACTTTAAGACAAAATGAATGTTATAGACATTGACTACAAAACTCAAAAATACGTACACTACACTTAAATATAATAGATATAAATCTTCTCCAAGCTTAAATAAGGCTAGTGTTAAAATGAAATTGGATAAAATTATTCTCATATAGCCACTCATAGGTGGCAGATGAATGGCGTTCTCTTTAATATATCCCAATAAATTACTAATTTATCAAGGAAAACTCTTATTTTAGCTTTGACAAAAATTAAAGAATACTGTATTTGCATTTAAAATTAAGTAGTTAATTCTTATATTTAAATAGTTCATTCTTATTTTTATTATGAATTAAAAACAAAAACCCAATTTCTAATAAATAGTTTTCATCATATGTAATTTAAGGGACAAGGGAAGTAATAAGGTTTATTATTAGTGAAGAGGGAATAACGAGAATTACTGTTAAAATTGTTTGTTCCTGTGGTCTATTATAATTTCTCCATTCTCGTCAGTGTTATTAACACTGACAAGTTAAATAAATTAATTCATCAAAGCATAGATTGTTATGAAATCTCTCATTGAGATAAATTAAACAAAAAGTAGAATCAATCATTCTTACTTTCTGGTCTAAAACAAATAAAGAATATAAATTATTGTTCAGCGATAATCTGAAATTCCCACCAAGAGTTATTTTGCCTATAGGCGATCAAACACAAGATTTCACTGCTGCTAATTTAATTTTGCTTGCTGCATTGTGCTTTTTTCCTTTTTGGTACCAACTCATCTCTACACACATGAAATTCACTGGAAGAAGAGTGGGAACCTAAACAATCAGACACTAACAGTCTGTCTCATGGAAGTGATGTGTGTGAAGGAGAACTGGCCTTACTTGAAGTTGCTGAGGACTAGTATAGCTATCATTCTAAGGATTGGTAGGATTCTAACACTATCATTTGCACTAAGCAAAACAAAAATAAAAAAACTAAAGGTTTGTTCAATTAATTTTTCAAAATGTAACAATCAAAACACAATTGTAAAGCTTTTCTTCCAAATGGTGCCATAAATATTTGTTAATATCCTGATTCAATTTGACAGGAATATTTTATAGAGACTTATAAATAAGCTCATTACAACTTTAAATACAACCATCTATGAATAGAGAATAGAATATAAACTTGAAAAATACAGTGATTCAATAATTTAATTCAACCTAGTAAGTAAAATTGTACTTTGATAGATAAAATTAGTATCTTTATATCAAGTACATTGAGATATCTGTACATTTTTTTTTTTTGGGTCATATCCGGTGATGCTCAGGAGTTTCTCCTGGCACTGCACTCAGGAATTACTCCTGGCAGTACTCAGGGGACCATATGGGATGCTGGGGATCGAACCCAGGCCGGCATGGACTGGCCGTGTGCAAGGCCAATGCCCTACCCACTGGGCTATCACTCTGGCCCTGTAAATTCTTTAATATACACATATTACTATAAAAACCCATCTTATAATTAATTATAAAATTTAAGACAGAAATAGAAAAACTTACTAATACTTTATTTACTTAATTGTACATTTCTTATGAGCTTTCTTGGTTAACATTTGATGGTAGGCAGCAAGTAAGCTTTACTTATTTAGACAGCCATCAGTTAAAAATTATTATTCCATATAATAATATAGCATTCTCTGTAGTCATGACTACAAGAGTATGCTAACCACACGGCAGAGCCTGGCAAGCTACCATGTCATATTTGATATGCCAAATACAAGTAACAATTATAGACCTCATTCCCATGACCTGATGGAATGGTTTGAGGCTCTTTATGTTCCTGGAGTAAGCAGATGCCCTTGGGCTCTACTTGCATGAGACAGGACATATGGAGATGTTAGTGGTGCCCGCTCAAGCAAATCGATGATGAACGGGAATACAGTGAAAATAATATAGGCTGACCCCGAGCAATTGTCCAACTTTTAGGGCACTTTTCTTACATGTAGCCTACAGGGTTCAGTCCACTGTATCCCCTGCACCTTTTAGGACCTCCTGAGCATGGCCAGGAGTAAAACATTTATGCAGAGCTAGGGTAAACCCTGAGCACTGCCAGGTGTAGCCCCCAAAGAAAACAATATTAATAACAATGCTAATAAAAACAATAATATAGTCTCAATTGATTAAATATCCTTTTCTTTTTTGAGTATGTCTTCAGAAGACATAAACAACAACAAAAATCTGGGGGGTAAGTGGAGGGAAGAAGCTAAGGAGAAATCAGACAATTGAGAAATACCGTGACTCACCAAATCATTGTAATTTTTCACTCTGTGGAAATAGCCCTTGCGTTAAACCCAGTTGCTGATTATAAGATTTGCTGCTTTAGGTGCTTTTTGACATTGAGATCATTGTGGTCAAGATGACCTCCTCTTACAGCTTTGACAACAACAACAAGAAAAGTATGTTCTGTGCTGGAGTTTGGTTGTTAGTAGCTTCTGGACAAGATACATTTGTATGAATAAACGTCCAAAGTCTTTTTTTATCTGTATGCAGCCACTTCATTCAATGGTTATGTTTCTGCTTCATAATTTAGAGAAACCTCTTAGACTGTTCATGAGAAAAGCATCCAAATCATCAGTTGTAGTTACAACAGTTTACAGGTGCAAAACACCTGAAAGACCAGAAAGGTGGGTATTTTGAAGTCATCAGTTTTGTGAATGTCAGTAACAGCCCTGGAAAAAACTTCTATTTTTTTTGCATTTTGCACAGTTGGTATCCCTTTATATTTTTACCCAGCTCAGAGGTGTGGTTGCCCAGAAGGTTTAAATTCATTCATTCACTAAATAGATATGTATTATATATCAGTCAGTGCCTTCTGCGCCATGTAAATAACTGAAGAAAATAGACATGGTGCTTGCACTAGTTTATCATCTAAATCAAATGTCATTTCTGTGCTAATGGACTGACTTTACAGGATCTTGTAGGAATGATGCCATCGTAAACCACAAGTATGACACTTAAAAGACTAGAGTTGAGGATATCCTCATAAAATCAGACTTGCATCATTCCTAGAAACTATCTCCACAAGTAAACTTGTAGTGAGAAACCTGTTTCTGTTAGAAGTAAACTCTGAACAATAAATATATCTTCAAGTATATAAGTCTGCATGCCAGTACTTAGCTAACTGAAAATCATATTTTCTTTAATCTAGGACTTGATAGCAAATTCATAAATGTTCGAAACAGATCAGCTAGAAATGCTGTTGCGGTCCTACATATTCCTTTGTGTTCTGGAGTGACATAAAGTAAAAAGATCAAAAAGGGACATGTTAAAATTCTGCTTTCGTTATTCTAGAAGTCTACTTTTATTCATTTAGAAGTTGTATATAATACCTTTAGTATGTTTTAACAATATTATTTTATTATTATAATAATAATTATTGTATTTATCCAGGAACATTTCATGAACTATTTTTCTATTTATAATTATTTTCTGTTTTGCATCAATATTATATTTTGCTTTAAGTTTTTTTCATATAATCTTTAGAGCTACATAGTTTCTAACTTTCCAACAACATGTAATTTTCATAGTTTTTTGCATACAAATCCTTAATTTATCTTTCTGCATATCAATGTCTATTCACTTGTTTTGGATCTGTTTAATGTTTCTTAGATAATTTTCCCTGTTTCTTCTGCCACGGCATACATTCCTCTATCTAAAGTATCACTGTATCACTGTCTTCTCGTTCATCATCGATTTGCTCGAGCGGGCACCAGTAACATTTCCATATGACCTGTCTCATGCAAGTAGAGCCCAAGGGCACCTGCTTGCTCCAGGAACATAAAGAGCCTCAAACCATTCCATCAGGTCATGGGAATGAGGTCTATAATTGTTACTGGTATTTGGCATATCAAAGATGACATGGTAGCTTGCCCGGCTCTGCCGTGTGGGTAGCATACTCTTGTAGTCATCTCAAAATCTAGCATTATTGATGAACGTGGGCTGCAAGCAGCTGCTGCGAGCCGGGCTGTGATAGGCTGGTCTGCTGGGTGGAGTTCTGACGAGGGGGAAGTCTGGATGTGGAAAATGGAGGTTCTCATGGAGTGGGGGGTCATCTGGCTTGTTGTGAGGCTCTGGTGGGGTGGCAGGCCAGGACTAGAACCTGCCATCCCTCCCAGGCGCCTCATGAGCTGCTGGGCACAGTGAGAGCCAGTAGCAGCTCTGCCATATATCTATCTAAAGTAGAAGCAATAATATAACAATTGACATAAAAAGCAGACAATGTGATATCAGAATCATGTTATGTACAGTTTTAATAATATAAGTTCCTGTTTAAAACATGAAAATTAATCTCTATACTGTCTTTAGTTGTTAATTTATAATTGATTTTTCCCTTATGGGAGAGATCATTTTTCTTCTGCTTATTTCATTTGGTAAGATAAATAATAAACTATATTTTAATTATGTTGTCTGAAATGATCATCATAAATTAAATAAAAAATGAATTAAATTTAAAAGTGAAAACATCAAAAGTAAAAAAAACAAGATAAAACAAGCTTTCTTTTTTTTCAAAGTAAACCTTGCTATGAAGGTTTTTCTGTTTTTTTGAACACAGTGCTTGTTCCAGAATAATTACTAAATAAATGTATACTAAGTAAAATTGTACCTAGTGCTTAGTTTTTACATTTTTAAAACATTTTTACTGAAGAAGACTTTTAACCAAACTTTCCTAAAACATTTCTAAATAGAGAAAATAACTTTTTCTCAGGTAGAACAATCTCTCCTGCCCTCTAAAATTGTTATTCTCTTATGAAAATTATACTTCTTAATCATAATAAAAACTCAAATGCATAAAGGAGTTTTTTAGTCCAGAACAGAATGCCCTAATTTTGTTTCAAAGCTCTCTTTATGGGAAGAAAAATAGTGACATTTTGATCTAGATGTATTTATCAAGATTTTTAAAAATGTATGATTTTAGGCCTGAACACTGGAGAAGTTAAATTATAGTCGAACAACTATTAAATGCTTTTACGTCTTTCCATTGCTATATTGTGCACTATTAAAAAAGACTTTACAGAGGTATCATTCAAATCCTTCTGCAAAGTCTACTACATAACAACAGCAAAGTGTTAAGACAAAAGTTTTTTTTAATATATAAATATATATATGTACATGTATATGCATATATAATAAAATCTAGAAGAGAATAATAGTCATCCTTGGCATAGAATGACCTAGGATTGTTATATTTATATAGTCTTTCTTTGCAATTTATACATTTATAACTATGTAAGAATTTTATATTTCTAAGAATATTTTATATTCCTACTTTCTTCTTGACAAGTGAAAGTGAATGAAAATGAGAAATGCTCCTTATTGTAATTCATGTGAATATTGATTTGTGATGAATTGGAAGAAAATCATATATAGTCACAAGTTGGTATATGATTTAGTTGGCCTATATTAACAGGTAAGGAATATTAGAATATTAATCAAATTTAAAATACTTATTAAAATTTTTGTATCGGGCATTTATATAAAAAACTTAAGACATAATTTGAACATTTCTACAATACAAAAACCACTATAAAATATACTAGAAAAAGTATAACGTTCAACACTTTGGAGGCTGGAGCAGTCGCACAGCAGGGAGGGTGTTTGCCTTGCATGCAGCCACCCCAGGTTCGATCCCCAGCATCTTATATGGTGCCCTGAAAACCACCAGGAGTAATTCCCGAGTGCAGAACCAGGGAGTGACCCCTGAGCATCCCCAGGTCTTTGTACCACAGAAGGTGGTTCTCTGTATAATCTATAATTCCGTACATTTTTAATGTCAATAGTCAAAATTACAATTTTAAAAACATGGCCTAGTAAGTATATTCATGGAAAACTGAATAGAATATTTCCACCAGTCTATCCCCCAAAAAAAAATGACCTATATGTCTTTAACCATGATAAATGCATTTTGTTCAATAACCCATGACTATAGATTTTTTTCTTCAAGTTCAACACTTTTAAGTTTTATTAAAAAATAAATAAACTCAAAACATTTTGAGGAATTACCGTTATAAAAACCAAACTTATGACAATATATATTTAGTTAGCTATGATTCTATGGGGAGCTTTACTAATTCCTATAAAATGCAACAAGGCAATGGACCCCGTGCTCATATACAAACCTGTCTAAAGTTATCTGCCAACCAAAGAGAACGCGAACAGATTCCTTACTGCAGCACTATAGTGCTAAAAAGCTAAGGGAGGTTAGTGATGAATACGCAACACGCCCGTCCTAAAAGTCAAAGGCACATGGTAAGCTCACTGGTGGAAAATAACAGAATTAAAGCACGTGTTCAGTGATGAGCACAGTGAAGCCCTTCCGTTGGGGGAGAAAGCAGGGAGATTCCTATCTGATGTGCCTAGTGGTTCTCATAGAACTTAAAGGGAAAGCATCTAGAGGTTACTTGTAAACGCTGCTGATGTAGAACTTAGTAAAGCAAGCAAGTTAGTTTTGAGCTAATTAGTTTCAAAGCCTAAATGAAACTTTCCCCATCGCATTGCAAAGGATATATGTTGAATCAAGTGCATTATTTAGGTATGAGGCATTCATTTAGGCAGGCGTTAAAATAAAATCTAACCATCAAACTGTGGTGCTTTGAACTAAGTTCTGGTCCGCAGGTTGCTAAGCCATATTGCCTACCGCAGGCCTCCTCACAACCCGTCCCCAACTATCTTATTAGTTACAAATTCTCCCTGCGTATGGCAAGAGTAACTCCTCCTTAGGAATTTTATTTTAAAAAATAATCTGATTAGTTTTTCATACTTTTGAGCTTAAAGATGTAGAGAAAATGAGGCTATGGCGCTACTTCTCACTGTTTTATACCACCAGATTTCTCCATAAGTGAGGGATAATTAGATAATTAACCATGACATGACTATAACATTAAACAACAAAAAAATATCAATGGACTCAGCATTATTAAACTCCTTCAATCTTTATGATTTTCCATAATAAGGCTCAGATGCTATTTAATCACAACTTTTACTATCCCTTTTTCCTTAGGAGAAAGTAGAATAGTGACATGGAAAGGATTATTTCTTTTGAAAAAAAAAAAGTTTTCTATGAAAAAGACAACACAAACTGCGCCCACAAGAACTCTTTTCCAAGCATCAGTCTGACTAGGAAAAACAGAAGCTTCAGTTCATGGTACTTGAGTGCCCCCTTTAGGATTTTTTTATATTTTTCTTCATTCAGCAAGACAAACCTAAAACCGGACTCCATCTACTTTTATTAAAGTAAAACTAAAGTGATTATAACACATTTTGAAAAAAGTAGTTCACTTTATATTATTCCTTCCTATATCTTACTATCTAAAATCAGAAAAAGCTATTATTCAGTTGTTTATTTGCATTCAATAAAATTTTACCTAAGTTTTGTTTTTCCTTTTCTATTTTATTTCTGCATTCATAATATCATTAAATTCTATATAAAATATCATTTTATATAAAATAAAAATTATTATGTTTAAATAAATGAATCATTTCTTCAAATATTAGAAAATAGCTATTAACAAGAAGTATCAGAAAATAAGAATAGAATGTTCTACTTTGTAAAGTGGTCCAAATATTAATCTATCTGAAAATAAGATAATCAGATTTCTTTTTTTTTTTCTTTTTGGGTTACACCCGGCGATGCTCAGGGGTTACTCCTGGCTCTGCACTCAGGAATTACTCCTGGCGGTGCTGGGGGACCATATGGGATGCCAGGGATCAAACCCGGGCCGGCATGGGACAGCCGCGTGCAAGGCAAGCGTCCTACCCACTGGGCTATCGCTCCAGCCCCGCTAATCAGATTTCTTAGATTTTAACTTAACATGTATCAATAATATTGGATTTTAACAAAATATTACATGGACATTCTTGAAAATTTGATATCAATGTTGTGGTAACTTGATTTTCTTATTTTCCTTTTATTATTCTTTAAACTATTTTCATTTTTATTTGATGGACTAGAATTAAGAACTGTGAACATAAAGAAAGCACATGTAAATTTAGATATGTGTGCATGAATTCTAACTATAAGCAACTATATCTCAAATTCACTCTGCTTTATCTACCTAAAAACATATAATGCTATGTGTCAAGGCTGAGCCTTTGTTATTATATTCAGAGTGACCCACTATAGTGACAGCACTGTAATGAATCTTTAAAAATAGATTATATGTTCATGTTCTAATTAATGTATTTTAAAATTCAAAATATTGTTAATGTCCTTGAGCAATAGAAAAAAAAAATCAGCTCAGTTATACACTTGTAGTTAAGAACTTTTGGTGTGGGTTTTTGTCATTGTTTATTTGTTTCTTTGTTTTATGCCTAGAACTGATTTTTTTTTCAGAATGAGAACTATATGGAGGTATTTCAGCCTAAGTCAGTGAGAAAGGAATGATATAACTAGGAAGGTAAAAAACGCCCTTGATTCAGGCCAGACGTTTGTTCAGGCAGTAAAACACATTTGAGCACATGCAGGAGAGACTGTGTTCCCTAAAGCACCATAAAAAATGGCCCCTACCAATAACAATAATCAAAACCATTTAATTTCCTTCTTGATTTTTCGGTTTCTGCCCACAACATTTATCCGATGCTTGTTACTTGAAACACTTGATTCTTTGTCCTAGGATTACTCCAGCTGAAAGTCATGCATGGTTCCTATTTTCCAGACCTGTAGATCCCAAAAGAATATCAGTTGAAGAGACTATTGCCAAATATTCTGCTAAATGCTTTAAATGAAGTTCTATATTATGAGGAATAGAAGCTTGAGTAAATGCATAAGTCACTCCTATGGAATGAAAATGATTTGACCAGAGTAGATATATTTTAGATTTTTCTTGGGTATTTTTGCTAGAAACAAAAGCAGGAACAAGTTTTCTAGTAGAGAAATAGTATGTTTTAGGCTCTTAAAACTAGATAATAGAGATGATCTAAAATCAATGAAGGCCAAAAGTTGTCAGAATATTTAATACTTTGGAAGGAATATTAAAGAATTTGCACTCCTGCGTCTGGTGAGATAGTAAAGTAGGTAAAGTATTTTAGGATTAGGATGCAAGGAAGCAGCCAACCTCGATTCTATATCTAGAATCGCATTAGGTCATTGCAGTACCTGCAGGAGTGATCCCTGAGAATAGAGCCAAAACTAATCCCTTAGCTGAGTGTGACCCCAAAGCTCCAACCCCCAAATATATTCACTTTTATCTGAAGGGGATGAAAATGCACAATATTTCAAGAAACATACTGGAATAACACAAATCCATTCAATATGTAATTGTATAAAATGAAAGTGTTACATCCCTCCTGCCCCTGGAGATGTTGCAGGTGCGGTTGTGGTGCCCAGCTGCATTGGTAGGTGGCAGACAGGAGACAGGCTTGTCTACACACCCAGGGCTCCACCCTGTGGACCCTGGATGGTGGATGGTCGGACATAGAAAAGACTGGGTCCCCTGGGATGAATCCAGAGCCACAGAAGAGCCTGGCGAGCTACCCGTGGTGTATTCGATATGCCAAAAACAGTAACAATAACAGACCTCATTCCCAACAAATGGAGATGTTACTGGCAACACTTGAGCAAATCGATGAACAACAGGAACACAAGTGACGAATGACAAGTTACATCCCTCAGAAATGGCTGCTTCCTTGCATCCTAATTCTAATATGTTTTACCTACTTCAGTCAGAAATTTCTCATTTCTGTGGTGAATAAAGATTCACCACAGAAAAACTAGCCAACATTACTTATGACTAGTACAACCTATAAGATTATGTATGATTATGCTTATCTATTTAAGATAATTTGAATAATCGTAGAAGAGTTTATTGGGTTATTCTTTTCTTTTTATGGGGAGCCACATTCAGTGATGCTCAGTGCTTACCCTCGGCTGTGTGCTCAGGGATCACTCCTGGGGTAGTCTGTGGGCCCACACAGGGTGCCATGAACGGAACTCAGGTTGGCTGCTTGCAAGGCAAGCTCTCTACGAACAGTACTATTGCTCCCACCCCTACAACAGTGAATTTAATGTCCCAGTACTAGGTCCTCCTAGTGGTTTACTTAGGTTTATAGTTTCTGTTCTGATTTCTACTACCTATCATTGGTTTGGCCAATCAGTATAAAATTCTTTAAGACACTGTACAATTTCTATAAATAAGTAGTCTCCAATTGTACAATTCATTATTGAATCATGCAAATATCTGTTCTCACTCTCCAGACCCTTCACTTGTATTCTGCTCATGGCAATTTACCAGGGATCATATTGGAATGTGACTGACTTACTCAACAGTTAATCTATTTAATGATGCTGTATAGTCTAGCTAAATCCACTGTCTATTGAACCGTATCCTATGAAACATACTGCAGTCCCCAAATGAACAGATGACTCTAGTTGGAAAGACAACATGCATGTGCAAAAGACAGTAGGAACCAAAAGTGAAAGACTGCATCTAAGTACTTCAAAACTAGGAGCAAGAACAAAATGGTAAATACAGTAGATTTTGGGAAAAGGGTGGGAAAATCCTGCTGTTGTTAATAAAACTGTCCAAATTAGAATTTTAATTAATCTCAAGTAAAAGGAAACAATCTTAAATAAGTGTGTGTGTGTATGGCACACACACACACACACACACACACACACACCTGCAAATCCACAAATAACAACAGCAAATGCCAATGTTAAGGACAAAAGCAAAGCAAAATAGAAAATACTTTGCAATGTGCTCTGCAAAGAGATTTCAAAACTATGCTTAGGCCTTTCTAAAATATATTAAAAACAGAAAATAAATTGGAAAATCATTGGTATCTTACATGGCCACTCTCCCAAAAATTGCATTAAGGATTGTAAAGAAGTGAAAAGAAGTATAAGTTCATGTATTTTGCCTAAGTCATTATTGGAAAAAGATGAGCCATTTTCCTATTGTTGGCTAAATTTGCAACCTTCAGTTTCAATTAGCTGCTCAGTCCAAAGACTGCTTTATTGTAAGCATTTTATTCACTTATAATATTCCAGAATTTGTGAAGTACAGAACAGTTCATTTCTTTTTTTTTTTTTTTTTTTTTTTAAGTATTTTATTATACCACCGTGAGATATACAAATAAAAAGATATACAATTAAAAAGTTCATGTTTGGGTTTTTGGTCATACAGTGTTTCAGCACCCGTCCCTCCACCAGTGCCCATCTCCCACCACCAACATCCCGGTTCCCTCCCCCTTCCCCAGCCCTGCTCCATGGCAGGTTCTTTATTTCTTTCCCTTTCTCTCTCTTTCTCTTTTCCTTCCCTTCCAGACTATGGATTACAGAACATACATTAAAAGGTTGTCATTTGTATCCTTTTGCCTCTATTTAATGCTCAGTTCTAGGTTGGCATTAGTACCCTCGACTATTGTTAGCCCCCTCAGAACAGTTCATTTCAATTTTGAGTTCTTCTGAGGGTCTGAGTAATAACACAGGGGTTAATGTACTTGCCTTGTACATGGCCTACTCTTGTTTGATCCTATAATAGCACCACCAGGAATGATTCCTGAACACAGAACCAAGAGTAAACCTGGAGTACTGCTAGGTGTGTCCAAACAAACAGACAAAAAACATAATAAACTAAGTTGATCAGTAAATAATTGGAATTAGAGCAATTAGATTTTTTGCATGTGGTACAGTATTAATAAACGTTGGTATTTGGAAAAATAAACACATGTGAAATATGGAATTTAACAAAATTCCTTTTCAACCATTTCCTTTGAAAGATAAAATGTTTAAGTGAGAGGCAAATCTCAGTTAAAAAGTCGTGACAAGACTTAGAACAAGCCTAGCTCCCACTAGAAGTAAACTTTTTTCTCTATTCGCTTTAAAAAGTTTATTAAAATTCAACTTAGCTTTATCAAGTTCAGCTTTTCTTTGAGGATCCATTCATATTGCTGCAAAGAACAAAAAAGTAAGTTTAACTATATTTCCACATTTAAGATCTAATGGTGTGTTGGAGGACAGGTTTAGCTATTCTGGGAGTTTTGTTGTTTTGGCCACTCCCAGCTTAATCTTATTTAAGTCAAGGTTCATTCTAATCAAACCTCTCTTCTATGTAAACACTGTTAGAGGGTGTGGCACTTACAGAAGTCACCTTGATTGAATAACTTCTGACTTATACATCTACTAAGACTTCTATGTTTTCTAGATTGGGCACAGCTCCTCTTTATACCCACTGCACCCAGAGTGAGACAGTTAGAATTTACCAGGAGACTACCACCCTGGCTACGCTGAGACTATAGGAAGACTATAGGAAGGATCATACTAGCTTGCTCTAAGCAGGCGAGAGTGACCCTTTCAGTACACGAGAACAAGATACTCAGAATCACCCTGGTGCAGATAATAATAAGAAGGACCTTGTGGGTACCATCTAGATTACATGAAGCTCATGAAATTAAGATGTATTACTTTATATCAGCCCTCTCTCTCTCCAGTGTTTTACATAAGAGATAATCTTGGTAGAAAGGATTAGACCTTGGCATAACCTTTGTTTATACCTGCAACAGGGTGTGGCACTACACTCTGTTTAGAGTTCTTTGTTGACATGACCCTCCCGATTGGATTACTTTGGTGTATATAAGGGGCTGACTTGAGGCCCCTTCACCTTTTGCCTTTTGGGCCTTTTAGCTTTTGCTTTTGGCTCCCTCAGCCTTGTGGTTTTTGGCTTTTTGCTCTTTGGCCTATTGCTCCATCTTCTGGGTAGGACTCAGCTCTGGTGAGATCCTCTCTCTTTGGTGGGAGATTTAGGCTCTTTTGTATGGTCTAAGTTCGGACCAGAGCTAAAGTTTGTTCATTATATTGGAGTGCTGTGGAAGAGCTTTTGTACTATTAAAAGCCATTTTTGGAACTGCACGGACTCGTGAGTTTTCATCTGTTCTCCGGCGTCCTCGGAGGTAGAAGAGAACCTCTGCTCTGACACTGTCGGGGACCCAGGAGGTGTTTCCCGACAATGGTGTAGAAATAAACTTTTGATGGCAAAAGTGCAGACTTAATAATATGATCTCTGGGTGACAAAGTCTTCATAATCAGGATTTCAGAAGACATAAATGATGCTTGTGTGGTTGAATACACACTTTGGAAATAAATTACAAGATGGAGTTTCAGAAGTGTGCAAAAGAAATTGCAAATGATATAGGATCTATTTTAAAAAGGGAAGAGCAAGATCATGGAGTAGAGGAAACAGCATTACTTAGCAAGGTATGGGCTCCAATATTCCATAGTATACCCTGACATTACATTAGAAATGTGAGTAAAGAAAATACATTATACTATAAACCAGATTATTAGCTCTATGTTAGTTTTATATGTAAAACTTTAAAAAATAATAAAAACTGATTAAATATAGTGGCTAGAGTGATAAAACAGTGAATAAGGTACTCACATTGTATATGACCTATGAGACTTGATCTTCAGTGTATACATACATTAATATATTTGACATATAATGTATTCAGTACATATGCATATTTAATGTATAAAATTAGATGAGCTTGGCCCATAACACATCAACAAAGACCACATATACTTTATTTTGCAGTTTCCTCCCATATAGCTTACTTTATTTGTGATAAAAAGATTTAACACAGGATTTACCCTTTTTAAAATTTAAGTGTCCCCTTTTGTCAGCTACTTCTATTATGTGCTGTGTATCAGACTTCCAAACCTATTTATATTTCACTTAAAATTATTAATTTTTAATTTAAATTTAAGTATATTATTTTAGGAGAGCAAATTTCTGCCATCAGGACCAGACAAGTTGCAACTTGTAATGGTCATAATGGTAAAGCAATGCAGAATTCCATCAAGCTCAACAAGCGAATCCGCTTGCCAAGATGAGCCAAGCAAAATGATGAGCTGTATAACCTGACAACTAATTTCAAAGGGAGCTTTTAAGGATGTATAGGGAGCTCAAGGAAGCAATGAAACCAATAAAGCGCAAGGGAACATGAAAGCAGAAGTGAGGAAAATGGAAATGAAAATGCAAGCAGAAATAAAGGACATTAAAAATGTGGTGGGTGGGGGGTGTGCGGAGCGATAGCCCAGCACGTAGGGCATTTGCCTTGCATGCGGCCGGCCCATGCCGCCCAGGTTCAATCCCGGCATCCCATATGGTCCCCGAGCACTGCCAGGAGTAATTCCTGAGTGCAGAGGCAGGAGTAACCCCTGAGCGTCGCGGGTGTGACCCAAAAAAGAAAAAAAAGAAATGTGGTGGGTGAATGAAACACTCATTGGAAGGCCTTCACAGCAGAGTAACAGCCACTGAGAACAGAATCAGTGAGCTACAAGATGAGGTACAGAGACTCTTTGGGCAAAAGCAGAAGATGGAAAAAAGACTCACAGTAAATGAACAGACAAGAGATAATCAAGATTAAGCTAAAAGGAATACCATAAGGATCATTTGAGTCCCAGAGAGACAGGAAGAAAACCCAATGAAGAAGCAACTATCAAAGCAATCATTGCTGAGAAGTTCCCAGAACTAAAGATCGCTTGCTCCTAGATTCATGAGGCTCGAAGGGTACCATCTAAAAGAAATCCAAATAAGAATACTCCAAGACATATCCTAGTCAAAATGACAAGAACCATAGATAGAGTTAGAATACTAAGGCAGCAAAATCAAAGAAGGAAATCACATACAAAGGAAAATCCCTAAGATTTACAACATATTTCTCAGAGGAAACACATCAGGCCTGAAGACAATGGTGGGATATCATGAAAAGATTCAATGAAATGAAAGCCTCATCAAGACTTCTTTATATGGCCAGACTCACATTCAGATTTGAAGGAAAGATACACAACTTCATAGATAAGCAACAGCTCAAGAACTTCATAGACTCAAAAACAACCTAAAAGAAAGGTGAAGGAGCATTCAGTTCTTTCTAAGATAAGACAAACCCAAAAAATGCAACAAACTCATTCAAAAGATGGCAATATCCTATGAGAATAGTCTGTCTCAATGTCAATGACCTAAATGCACAAAATAAAAGACACAGAGTGGCAAAATGGATCAAAAAACTGAATCCAACATTCTGCTGCCTACAAGAAACACATGTGGATAATCAGAGCAAACACAGATTCAAAGTCAAAGGCTTGAAGACAATTTTCCACACAAACAACTCTTAGAAAAAAGCTGGGGTGGCCGTACTATTATCTGACAACTTAGACTTCGGGCTTAAAAAAGTTAAGAAGGGAAAATGAAGGCCATTTCTTAATAATTAAGGGTATGTATATCAGGAAGAAATTACACTCCTACACATATATGCACCCAACAAGGGGCCAGCAAAATACTTAAAAACAACTGCTAATAGACTTCAAATAAGAAATTTACAGAAACACAGTAGTAGAGACTTCAACACTGCTTCATCAACTATTGATAGATCGACAAGACTGAAACTCATCAAGGAAATACTGGCCCTAAAGGAAGAAATCTAAGTAATATTGCTGGTGGATATATACAGAACTTTCCATCCCAAAAAAGCTGAATACACATTTTTCTCCAGTGCACATGGAACATTCTCCAAGATAAACCACATGCTAAGCCACAAAGCATACCTCAATAAAATATTAAAGATATAAATTGTGTTAACTATTTTCTCAGACCATGATGCACTGAAAGTGGAAGTTAACCACACACAGAAACAGGAAGTCAAACCAAACACCTGGAAATTGGACAGCTAATTGCTGAACAACCAGTGGGTCAGAAAAGAAATCAAGAAGAAACCCAAAGATTCCTGGACACAAATGAAAATGAAGACACTATAAGAACTTGTGGGACACAGTAAAAGCAGTGTTAAGAGGAAAGTTTATAACTCTGCAAGCATTCATCAGAAAAAAAAAAGGGCCCGCATAAATAACCTGACTTCACAGCTCAAAATAAAAGCGCTGGTTCTTTGAAAAAAAATAAACAATATCAACAAACCAATGCAAAACTAATAGGATAGGGAAATAGAGAACCCAAACAAATAGAATAGAAATAAAAAGGGGGCAATATAACAAAAACCACAGAAGCCCAAAAGATCATCGGAGATTACTTTCAGAGTCTGTATGCCACGAAATATGAGAACCTTGAAGAAATGGATAAATTCCTGTGGTCCTATAAACTCCCATGGCTGAAACAAGAACACCTGAAATACCTGAATAATCCTATCTCCATTGAGGAAATTGAAACAGTAATTAAAATTCTACCCAAAAACAAAAACCCAAGTCCAGATGTATTCACTAGAGTATTCTTCCAAAATTTTAAGGAGGACCTGCTGCCAGTCCTTTTCAAGCTTTTCCAAGAAATTGAAGCAACAGAAACACTCCAAAATAGTTTATATGAGGTACATATCACATTGATACCCAAAGCAGGCAACACAGATGCTAAGATCTTCAACAAAATACTAGCAAACAGAATCCAAAGACGCATCAAAAATATTATACATCATGACCAAATAGGATTCATCCCAGGAATGCAAGGATGGTTCAGCATTCACAAGTCAATCAAGATAATGCATCATATCAATAAGAGAAAAAATAAAAACCATATGATCTTATCTTTAGACTCAGAGAAAGCATTTGACAAGACTCAACACTTGTTCATGATAAAAACTCTGCATAAAATGGGATTTAAAGGAACCTTCCTCAATATAGACAAAATCATCTACCAAAAGCCCACAGTAAGCATCATGCTCAAAGGAGAAAAAATTGAAAGCCTTCCCCTAAGATTGGGGAAAAGACAAGGTTGCCCACTGTCAGCACTTCTATTTAATATAGTACTGGAATACGTTCCATAACAATCAGAGATGAAAAGGACATTAATTGCAACTAGATAGGCAAGGAAGAAGTCAAGATATCACTATCTGAAGATGACTTGATATTATACCTAGAGAACCATACACACTCTACCAGAAAGCTCCTAGAAACAATAGATACCTATATTAGAGTGGTGGGGTAAAAAATAATTACCCAAAATTCAGTGGCTTTCCTATATACAAATAACAAAATAGAAGAAAGGGATATTACAAAAAAAAGATTCAATTCACAATTGCGCCACAGAAAATCAAATACCTGGGAATCACCTTAATGAAGAGTGTAAAGGAGCTGTACAAAGAAAACTATAAAACTCTGCTTCAAGAAAAAAAAGAGAACACAAGGAAATAGAAACATATTCCCTGCTCCTGGATTGGAAGAAGAATAAAGGTTGTTAAAATGGTAATACCCCCTAGAGCTTTATACAGATTCAATGTGGTACATATAAGAATACTCATGACATTCTTCAAAGAAATTGACTAAATACTCCTGAAATTTGTATGGAACAATAAACCCCCACAAATAGCTAAAGCAACCCTTGGGCAAAAGATGGGAGGGATCACCTTTCCAACTTCAAACTGTACTACAAAACAATAGTAATTAAAACAGCATTGTTGGAGGACAGGTTTAGTTATCTGGAAGCTTTGTTGTTTTGCCCACTCCCAGCTTAATCTATTTAAGCCAAGGTTCATTCTAATGAGACCCCTCTTCTATGTAAACACTGCTACAGGGTGTGGCAGTTACAGAAGTCACCTCTGACTTATACATCTACTAAGACTTCTATGTTTTTTTAGATTGGGCACAGCTCTTCTTTATATCCACTGCACCCAGCTTGGGACAGTTAGAATTTACCAGGAGACTACCATCCTGGCTATGTTGAGACTATAGGAAGACTATAGGATGGATCATACTAGTTTCATTAAGCAGGCTAGTGTGACCCTTTCAGTACACGAGAACAAGATATTCAGAATCACCCTGGTGCAGATAATAAGAAGAACCTGTGGGTACCATCTAGATTACATAAAGCTCATGAAGTTAAGATGTATTACTTTATATTAGCCCTCTCTCTCCAGCGTTTCCCATAAGAGTAAATCTTAGTAGAAAGGATTAGACCTTGATTAACCTTTGTTTATACCTGCACTAGGGTGTGGCACTACACTCTGTTTAGAGTTCTTTATTGACACGACCCTCCCTGGATACTTTGGTGTATATAAGGGGACTGACTTGAGGCCCCTTCAGCTTTAGCCTTTTCGCTTTTGGTTTTTGGCTCCTGCGCCTTTTGGCTCTTCAGCTTTCAGCTTTTGGCTCCTGTGGCTTTTAGCTCCTTGGCCTTTTGCTTTTGGCTCTTTGCTCTTTGGCCTTTTGCTCCTTCTTCTGGGTAGTCATCTCGGGTGAGATCCTCTCTCTTTGGTGGGAGACTTAGGCTCTTTTGTATGGTATAAGTTTGGACCAGAGCTAGAGTTTTTTCATTATATTGGATTGCTGTGGAAGAGCTTTTGTACTGTTAAAAGCCTTTTTGGAACTGCACTGGACTCGTGAATTTTCATCTGTTCCCCTGGCGTCCTTGGAGGTAGAAGAGAACTTCTGTCCTGACACTGTTGGGGACCCCAGCGGCCTTCCCGACACAGCATGGTATTGGAATAAAAACAGACCTGTGGGCGTGTGGAATAGAATTGAGTATCCTGACACCCATCCTCAAATACGTGGTCATTTAATCTTTGATAAAGGAGTAAAGAGTGCAAATGGAGCAAGAAAAGTCTCTTCATCAAGTGGCACTGGGAAAACTGGGCAGCAACATGTAAAAAGATTAATTTGAACTTCTGTCTATCACCATGCACAAAAATCAGATCAAAATGAATTAAAGATCTCAACATCAGACCTGCATCCATAAAGCATGTCAAAGAAACTAAAGGAAAAATCCTCATGACATTGAAGCTAAATGCATCTCAAAGAGGAAACACCATAACAAAGCAACAGAAGCAAAGATAAATATATGGAATATATAAAGCTCAAAATCTTCTTCACATCAAAAGAAAAAGTGACCAAGATCAAAGAGAGTCTATAGAATGGGAAAGAATATTCACCCAATATCCATCTGATAAGGGATTAATATCCAGGATCTATCAGACACTGGTAGAACTTTGCAAGAAGAAAACAACCAAGCCCATCAAAAAATGGGGAGAAGAAATGAACAGAAACTTCAACAAGGAAGAAATTTGAATGGCCAAAAGACATATGAAAAATTGCTCATCATCACTAATCATCAGGGAGATGCAAATCAAAACAACAGTGAAATATCATCTTACACCACAGAGACTGGTACATATTAAAAAAAATCAAGAACCTGTGTTGGCATGGATACGGGGAAAAGGGGACTCTCATCCATTGTTTATGGGAATGTTGACTGGTACAGCCTTTGTGGAAAACAATATGGACATTCCTCTAAAGACTAGAAATTGAGCTCCCATTTGACCTAGCCATACCACTCTTGGGAATATACCCTGGGAAGCCAAAAACACACAGCAGAAACACCATTTGCACTTTTATGTTCATAGCAGCACTATTTACAACAGCCAATATCTGGAAACAACCAGAGTGCCTGAGAACTGATGACTGGATAAAGAAACTGTGGACCATCTACACAATGGAATATTATGCAGCTGTTAGGAAAAATGAAATTAAGAAATTTGCCTGTAAATGGATGCATATGGAGGAGATTATGCTGAGTGAAATTAGCCAGACCGAAAAGGACAGATATGAATGACTGCATTTATTTGCGATATATAAAAAAATAGCATACCAATATCCAAGGCCAGACAAAACATGTATCAGGAGGTTCTGTCTGAGGGCAGAACCTACTGCACATGTGTAGAAGTCAGAGGTTAGGCAATTCAGAGAAAGGAACAATGTACTAAAAATTATTGTAAATGATAATACCAACATAGCACTGAGCATTGAAAGTAGACAAAAGGATATACATGATAACCTCTAACTGTATTCATGGCAAGCCACAGTGTGTGAAAGAAGGAAGAGAGAGAGGAAGAGAGAGAGAGAGAGAGAGAGAGAGAGAGAAGTGGAAAATTGCCTGCCATAGAAGCAGGCTAGGGGTGAAATCATGGGACATTGGTGGGAAATGGACACTGGTGGAGAGATGGGTGTTGAAACAATGTATGACTGAAACCTAATATGAACAATTTTGTAACTATATATCTCACAGTGGTATATTAAAATTTTAAATAAATAAATAAGGAAATTAGAATATTAATACAATTATTTATTCTGTTAAAATACATATATAAATATACTAATTTAGATAGACCAAATATCCAAACCTCAGAATCAACAACAGTGAAATCAAGAGATCCAAATTTTAACAATCAAATTTAGAAAGGTGCCTGTCAAGAGGCCAACCTGCACTCAAGGTGGGGCCGAGGGGTGGGGGTTGATTGATACTTCAATATTGTGTGTCTAAAACTCAATTATGAATAATTTTGTAAATCATCAACTTTAAGAAAAATTGTGGGAAATAATAAACCCTGAATGAGAGTACAAAATTACAGACTAAATAAAATTAAATTAAAAAGGTGTGACAAAATGTTTGCTTGAGAATAATGCATAGTGAGTGCTAAATCTTTGAAGAATTTAGAAAAGCAGCTGCAAAATCACCTTTTATGAAAGTTACAATAAACCTTTTCTTATGACGCACCCATGGAATTTATCACACCCAAGAATCAGGAAAATAATCCAGATTCAACATATAATACTGAGTTAAAAATGAGGCCCCTATATTTTGCCGGTAATTTGGACAAATCCATCATTTTTTCAATCACACTCTTTATCGAAAGTCACAGTATAAATGAAGGCTATAATGAGAATCTACTTATGTACTTAATCTGGAAAACTCTCACCATTTCTACACCTACAATTTTAGGGAAAGTTCCTTAATATCATTTAATGGCTTTGTGAACATCAGCGGAGGCTGATGCTGTCGATCTTCATCTTCATCTTACTACAATGTTCTCAATTTTCCTGGCCAAAAGAGGTTCCTACCATTCATTTAAAATCTGCCTCTGGGAATCAGAGTCTAAGTCAGAATTTGGTTTAAAAAATGAGTTCTTGTTGCAGCCTACTCATGTTAACTGCTGATTTGGGGTATCAAAGACACAGATCTGTCACTCTATTTAAGTCCCCCTTCAGTGTTCCCTTGGCATGTCCTGTTTCGCACTTCTCATTCACATTTGAACTTCTTCAATTTCACATATAAAATCTCATCGGCAAGTTGCTTGGCTACTGTTTATCTGTTGTACCTGATGAGTTCAAGGTCATAACATTAAAGGTGAGTATTATGTCAGGGCTAACGGAGTAGTTTGTGCCCTAGGAGTTTCTTGGAAGTGAATATACAGCTTTAACTGGCCGAGGCAGGATGCTAAAGCCCCTGAGACAAAAATCATTTTAGAACCTAAAGATAGTCTCTATAGAAAATCTTACAAGCTCTTATTTTAAAAAGTAAGTCTTTTACTGTATTTTTTTTCAAATTTGCATAGCTAGTAATAGCTTAACTGACATTAGATTCTAAATATTGTACCAATATACCAGTGGAATACCATATGTTCCACATTTTCCTTTCCTTTCCTTTCCTTTCTCTGTGTGTGTGAGTGTGTGTGTGCGTGTGTGTGTGTGTGTGTGTGTGTGTGTGTGTGTGTTTGGGCCATTCCCAGCAATGCTCAGGGGCTATGCCTGGCTCTAAACTCAATGATCACACTGAGTGGTGTTTAGGGGACAATATAGGATGCTGGAAACTGAACCCATATCAGTCATGTGTAAGGCAAGCACCCTACTCTTTGTTGTATTATCATTCCAGCCCAGAACACCATGTTTTTCTTTTTTTTTTTTTTTTTGCTTTTTTGGGTCACACCCGTCGATGCTCAGGGGTTTCTCCTGGCTCTGCACTCAGGAATTACTCCTGGCGGTGCTCGGGGGGACCATATGGGATGCCGGGGATCGAACCCGGGCCCGGGCACAGGCCGGCTGCCTGCAAGGCAAACGCCCTACCCACTGGGCTATCGCTCCGGCCCCACCATGTTTTTCTTGTATCACATTACTTCTTACTGGCAGATACATATAAAGAAACAACACTTGTTCAAGTAAAATGTCTTTTTTTATGAAGCATTTAAACCTAGACCAATGTCCAAAGACCAATAATCAATAATAGCTGGAAATTTAAAGAGAAATTCCTACCCAAAAAAATGTTTGGCAGAATGACTGACAGGGCTATTACAGTGCTGAGACATCCCTAACAAGAACTAGATTTAAATAGAGTATATGGCAATTATGATGTGTCAATGGCTAATGAGGCATTCTCTATTCTAAAGAATCAATTCTAGAAAACTTAACACTTGCAAAGCTGTATATTCATACCAAAATCTTGTATATTTTCTTATATAACGGACATGACCATATTGATAAAATATCTATTTTAAGACACACACATATGCTTTTAAAAAGTGAAATTCCAATGTAATTAAGCCTCATAGTTCAATATCTGTCCCAACAAAGTAAATAATCTTATTAGATATACAGTCTGCCATAAATAATTTTCTTCTCAAGAAAATTTTGAAAATTGTTTGTGATACTCTATTGTCTTCAAGAAAACATGATGACAGTGATATCAGTATAATTATAGTGGGCATATTACACCAAATAACATTATTTCCAATAGATCTATTTAATCTTCAAACACTTTTTATTTTTTGCTGTACAGTTAACTCTAAATTCCTGTGTGTGTGTGTGTGTGTGTGTGTGTGTGAAGGCTGGTGAGAATATGACATCACTATTTAGCAGTGTTCAGGAATCATTGTACACTTGGGAAACATTTGACCCCGGGATGTTTGCCTTATGTCTTCGGTACCAGGGTCAATACTTTCCTCATCTGAAAATAGAATCCCATGTGTTCAAAGCCATATATTTGGGTTGGTGATGCAGACGGCCATCAGAGTCAGTTAGGTGATGTTTAGTGGAATATACAGTGCTGGCAGTTGAAGTTAGGTTTCAGAACTTAAAACAGAAACTCAGGCTCTTTGAGCTCTCACCCTTAACCCTTAAATCTAAGCTCTCAAATTCCATTTATAATCCTGTTATTTCTATAAAATCCCTCTCACTGGACCCACTAACATTTTAATTTTCAACTTCAAACATAATGGTATGTTATATCTTTTGAAATAATTTAACCTTTCTTGATTTGTAACTCTTTCCTTGATTTTCATAAAATTTTTATCACTTTGTTACTTCAGAAAGAATATTTTCTTGCATTTCTAAATGTATTCCTTTGTTTCCTATTTTATTTTGTCATTTATACACTCACGGTCCTGCAAGACCACTGTCATCGTGTTCTTATTTTATTTTTTTTTTTTACTTTACTCAGCACTACTGTATCATTTATCATCATTTGCACAGTTACGTGCTAACATATGTCTAAGGACTGTCGGACTAAGTGTGGTCTCTACCTATCTAAAACAAGTATCTAACAATATATCTCCTATAGATATTTTCTTATATTAATCACTTTCACCTCTTTCCCTGCTTTGCACAGATAATATATATGCAGACCTGAAACCAGATACCTAGAATCTCAGATTTTTTTTCTATCATTTACTCACATTCAATGGATCAAATAGATGTTTTCTCCTACTGTCATAAATATAATTTGCATACATTCCATACACTCCACAGCCAAGGTTATAATCTTGTTTTGAGTACACATTCATTGCTCACTGCCACCTCTTACCTATCTGCTTTGAGGTCTATTCTTTCAAATGTATCATTTACATTGCTGCTCATGTTATCTGTCATTCTATAAGATGAACTGAAAGACAGGCCAGGAACAAATTCCATTGTTATGTTTTATGCATTCTGTGGCCTGAGGAGGTCATTTATATCCTCTTGTGTTCACTTTCCACATAAAGGAAATCCAGTATATCTCACTTTGCAGAAGATTACGTTTTTTCCAAATAGCTTTTCTAAAAGACCTACACATATATCTGTACTCAAAAAATTAAAAGAAATCTAAAAAGGATTTTTATACTGTAACAACAAGTAGAGAATAAAAATACAATTTCATAGTTGTAAATCTCCTGTAATAGAGACAGTAGCATATTGAACATAGAAATTAGCCGTATCAAGTTCCAGCCATGGGACCTGTGTTACACATAGTATATGCTATGATACTGCATGTGCATAATATCATTACTGATGATATATGCGTTAATGTAATTCTTTTGCTTTGTTTTATGTGTTATTACATTGTTCTTTTTAATCTGGTAATGCTGAGATATCTTCTTATTTAAATTAATGATAATTGCTATTTTTAAAATTTTGGCCTCCAAAAGGTTTTGTAGGAACATTTTACTTTCAGACACTGAGGGCTTTTGTGACAGATGTATATTACTGTCTACTGATATTTTTTGGTAAATATATGTCTTGTCTTTTTACAGCAGAATTAAAACCAGGCATGATGTTGTGTATACACACCATACAGATAAGAAAAAAATTAACACAGCATTTATTTATCCAAACTCAAGAGATAATTTTGTGTAAAAACAGAAATCCCTTAATGATCTTATCCAGTGTTGTTTAATGTAGCAACAGATCTATTTTATTCTTTCACATGCATTGTGTTGTGACTTTAAAGATGCTTTGAATAAATATATAAATATATATACACACATATATGTGCGTGTATATATATGTATATATATATATATATATATATATATATGTCTGTTCTTTTCAGACATTGCAAACACTATATGTATATGAAAATTATTTGACATATGCTCTCTAAGCTGACAGACACAACTTAACCTTTGTCAATCAACTTTTTAACTTATTATTTTGTTTCAATTTGTCTCAATGAACACCAGAAATTTACCTTTGTGTTTCTCTTGGTGTACTTGGTGAAAATAGGTACCGGGCAGTGGTTTCTGCCTAGTGAGGAAAATATGGCCAAGGCATGCTGGAGGAGAACCTAGAGTGTCACCCTGTCACTGGCAAGTTGGGAATAAGATGTGTTTTTTTTCCTAAGCTCTACAGAATAGTATAAACTGTCATTTGGCACAAGCCAAAAATGCTCATTGCATTTTATATGTTATTGGTAATAAACTTATTTTTAAAGCTTTGATTGTGTTTATCACTTGATCACTTGATGTCCCGTTATTCATCGATTTGCTCGAGCTGGTGCCAGTAACATTTCCATTTGACCCTATCTCTTGCCAGTGTAGCCAAATGGCATCTGGTTACTTCAGGAATATGATTGTGTTTATATACAAACTAAATACCACCACTAGGAGACAGGTTGAGAAAAAAAGTGAGGCTATGATAACTACATTGCTTGGAATTAGCACTGATTAACTCTTTAACCTTGCTGCTCACATTTCTTTAGGCTGAAATCCCTTTCCTTTTGACAAATGCACAATTTCAGTGTATACTTTAAGTCAAAGTTGTCAGAAGGTATATTTTGTCTGTAGAATCATAATGGAATCGTGACTTCAAAAGTCAGAAATAGTAAAATTTAATAGTGTTAAATTTGTCTCTCTCTCTTTCATGTTCCTCTATTGATAAAGGTTTCTGAAAACGGCTATTTACGATAAGTGAGTGCTCAGTCAGGTTAAAGGCCATGGGCAGGACCAAAGACAAAAGTGAGTGACCTGGAGCTGCAGCTCAGCTACAGGTCACTTTGCAAGAGCCAGACCCTGTGTTTGATTTTACATATGCAGAAAATAAAAAAAAAAAAATCCCTGTGAGTGGGTGTCCAGGAAACCAGCAGGTTAGATAAAGATAATTTGGGAACCAGACTTCAGCAATAGCACAGTGGGTAAGACCTTTTGCTTGTTTAAGGCTGACCAGAATTCATCCTACAACACCTTAAGCACTATTCTGTTTCTCTTGGCCCTTATCTCTTTAAGATTAATTTGTTTGCTAAAATGGCTCAGAGAACTCAGGAAGTCATTTAGTCCCTACAGTAAGGCTTTAAGATAAAGGCTCAACCAAACGCATCTGGTGCAAGAAAGACATAGGCAGTGTGGATGGATGCGAATATGACATCCTGGTCTTGTATAAGCACAGATTCTCCTAGACTTGTACCGGTTCATCAGCCCCCAAACTGGTGAGCCTGATCCTCACCAGATTTATATAGAGACTCTAATGCTGAGGCATGGTTGATACAATCTTATTTTTATGCCATTGACAACTTAACTCAATCTCCCCAGCCCCTGTCCCTCCACTAAGGCCTGGGAGGAATGGAAATGGAGATTCCAGGCCTCTAGTATTGAGTCTCCTAGCAACTAGTCTTCTTCCTCTAATCTCTCCAAAATCACCTCATTCACGAAACAAAAGATCTTTCTCCAACCCTTAGGGACTTCAAGGATTAAGGCAGCCTAGAGCCAGAAACTGAGAGGAAGACCAAATATATTTGAGAAACTTGCATTTTTGTCATTTGAATACATTCTATATGTGTTTTTCTAAATTTTCTTTTACTTAATATTGTAATATAATATCATCATGTACTCTATCATTTAAGCTATTTTTAGCATAGAAAATTACAACTAATATATCATTTTATTATAGGTGTTAAATTTAAGCTCATTTGAAGTTCATTTTCACAAACTAGTAAAGCTTAGGAAGATAGGAAATATAAATTTTTGATAAAGAAGCAAAATAAGATGAATGAACATCTACTGGTAAGAACACAAACTGATAAAACTAATTTGATCAAACTCTTTCAGTATCATACAATAAAAATTCATACAGATATAGATAGTATACAGATTTCAAACCAGAAATTTCTTTCAGATTCTTTTTTTTTTTTTTTTTTTTTTTGCTTTTTTGGGTCATACCCGGCGACGCTCAGGGGGTTACTCCTGGCTCTGCACTCAGGAATCACTCCTGACTGTGCTCAGGGGACCATATGGGATGCCGGGGGATCGAACCCGGCAGCACTAGACCGCCGCGTGCAAGGCAAGCGCCCTACCGCTGGGCTATCGCTCCGGCCCCTTCTTTCAGATTCTTATACCCCTGCATCCATCAAATATGTGGTTACTTCTCTGAGTGTCAAAATTAAACTACCCTTCCTGGACTTAAGACTTCAGTTCCTTTATCGTAGGAAAGGGTAGGAGGAGTATTTAGGAAAGAGTTAAAGATAAATGGAACTCAATTTATCTAGCCCAGGGGCTTTCTTAAATATAGCATCTAATTTACTTGTGGCTGTGTTCAGTAGTCTCTCGAAGCTTTGCTGAGTTGAAAATCAGACCAATTTAATATTTATATCTTCCACACTTGCAATAGAGATATAGCATTGCTCATTCTCTTTAAAGATAAACAGAAAGAAATGGGGCTTGCTGTGGCTTAGGTTCATTGAAACCTTGGAGTGGACAGCTGTGGTGATGGAGATGAAGGGGGGGGATGTTCTGAGCCCTAGTAATATGACCCAGGGCGAATCCCCAGGATATAAATGAAACTGACTTCTTTTCTTAGCTCTGTGACCTGAAATCACTCCAGGAAGGGCTCCAGGGAGGACCATGCGGGGCGTTGTGGAGCTCACCTCCTTGGCCTGGTGGAAGGCAAGCAGTATACCTGCATTACTATCACTCCAGTGGACTTTGAACAAATTCATAAGCAAAACATAACTCAAAAGGGCGGCGCTGAGCAGCTCCTTACAAGCTGGGGACAGTGACTGGACTATGAGCACTGGAGGCCAGATATAGCTGGTAAAAAACTTGCATCTGGTTGAGGGTCTTTTTTTTAATTTTTATTATACCACCGTGAGACATACAATTACAAAGGTGTTCATAATTGGTTCTTAGTAATACAGTATTCCAGCACCCCTCCCTCCACCAGTGCCCCATTTCCACCACCAATGTACCCCACCCCCTCCCACCCACCCCAGGCTGCCTCAACAGCAGGTACCCCAGTTTCCTCTCTTTCTCTCTCTCTCTGTCTCTGTCTCTGTCTCTGCATTCTCTCCCTCTTCTTTTACACGTTGTGGCTAGCTCTGCAGATATTTAGAGTTTATCACTTAAGTCTCTTTGTGCATATTCAATGGTGAGTTTTAATCTGCCATTACCATTTGCCCACACTTAGTAAAACACTGGTATCTATTTATATCCTATTAATGAATGCAGTCATTCTATATCTGTCCTTTTCCTTCTGACTAATTTCACTGAGGGTCTTGATTAAGCTGAAGATGGAAGTAAAAGAGATGGGTTATTTAAGTATAAAGTACAGTATGTGGTTTTATAATGGAACTGTATTTCTGAATAGGCAATTTTCTGCAATAAACTAAGTTTGCATTGCAAATAAATGCTCTCACTGAAGTATTTTAGAGATATATTATTATCTTCACCATAATGCACTGAAAATAATTTAAGCCGTTTTTAATGACCCAAGAAACTTCATCAGAAAATATTTAGTTTGTTTTAATATATCTACTCCCATAGGAAATATTGAAAATGTGCTATATCCCATGCACTAAATGGTCTCCTAAGACTTAGCTATGTAACACTTAATAATTGTTGAAGTATTTCTCTCTATTCTCTGGCAACCACTTATAGCACTCCATTTGGAAAACTAATACTCTATAGTAATTTCCTTTTAAATAATACCCTCCTCTTTCTCTCTCCTCTCTCTCCTCCTTCTCTCTCTCCTCCTCTTTCTCTCTCTCCCCATATATATATTATATATAACATATATAATATATTAATATAGATATATACATATTATTTAAGCTCTAATTCATTGTGGATTCAGAATCGAATATATAATTATCTTTATGATAAAAAGAAAATGAATAAGGGACAGGTAATATGGTAAAAATTGCAGCTTGAATTTATTGAATTTGTTTTGATCAACAGTCACTATTCCAATTATTTTATGTTTTGTCATTTAATTTTCACAATAACCGCTTTAAATATGAGTTTTTTATTATTTTACTGATGATTATACTGAAGCTCTGAGACATTTAGTTGCTAGTCTATAATTAAATAAAAGCTACAGAATAGGACTGGAGAGAATACAGTGGGCAGGGTACCGGCTTGAATGTCACCAACCTGGGTTGAATTCCTGGCACTCCATATGTCCCTCTGACTGCCACAAGTAGTGATCCCTGAGAACATATCTAGGAGTAAGTCTAAATCAAAATAAAAATATACCTGCAATACACTTGTATTTTGTAAATATTTTGCATTGGAAACTTGAGTAGCCTCATTCCCTAACATAGAGTATCTCTCATCTCATCTGTTCATAAGTTAGGCATTTTGTAAAGCACCTTGCAATATTCTTAATCTTTTCTTTTTTTTTTCTTTTTGGATCACACCAACAATGCTCAGAGATTACTCCTTCCTCTGCACCCAGAAATTACTCCTTCTTGTGCTCAGGGGACCATATGGGATGCCAGCGATTGAATCCTGGTCAGCTGCATGCAAGGCAAATGCCCTACCCACTCTACTCACTCTGTTACCAGTATTCTTAATTATAAAGACATTTTTTTCTGAAATAAAATAATGGCAAAATTAATACAAATAGCACTTAAAATCCATAAATTATTAACTTAGGACTTATAGGCTGTAATTAAGACCATAGTTAAGTGATTTATATATGTTTAATTTATAATTATAAATAATTTCTATTAAAACCATAATTAAGATACTCTGTTGAAGAAAGAGGTGATACTAAACCATGAAGTCCAGACTCTGAGCTCAGCCTGAAAGAAGTCTTATGTGACTCCTTGATTAATACAGTCCCTTCTTGGCTGTATGAATCTGATTTTGTATAAGGATGGCCAAAGACCTCCATAGTAGAGTGAGTTTGCATATCGATACATGTAGGCTTAAGTACTGAGTATTTAGACTCAACTATGGAGAAAGGTAAAGGTTTTTTAGTATCAGAAATGTTTCAGTTACTGTTCCATTACAATAGAAAGTCTGTGTTCTCTCTCCTGGGGTTTAAAAAGTTTGCTATATATATATTTTTTTGTTTTGGGGTCACATCCAGTCATCCAGTAGTGCTCTAATATTACTCCTTTGTTTTCGGGAATAACTTTTGGGTTGGGGGTTTATTTGTGATGCCAGGGATCAAACCTGATTCTGTACATGCAAAGCAAGTGCCTTGCCCCTCTGTAATGTTTAACTCTGCTATTCATTCCAGTGAGTGGTGATAGTTCAAACTGTAGAAATGATGGGTGCTACTTTGTCGGGCGCTCCGCCGGGTCCCCGACAGTGCCGGGAAGCAAGTTCCCTTCTACCTCCGGGCCGGCGAGGAACGGATGAAAACTCAGGAATCCGATACAGTTTTAAAAGGCTTTACTTATCACAGGTTCAGGCATACAAATCAACAAAAGGAAAATTCCGATGCTTAGGATTCCAGGCTAGAACCCCAGCCACGTGTAGGCCAAGATGGCGACCACCACGTGTAAAAGCTTCCAAAGGGAATGCACGCTCACAAGGAGAGATCCCACAAGGAAGAAGAAGGAAGGGAGAGCGGGAACCACCTAGTTTATATCCCTGTAACTCAGACCTTCCTCCCACTGTTATGGAAAGCAGGGGAGGGTCCAATGCCCTTAGGTAATCCCTCCCTGCACCTCACCTAGGGCCTTTACTGTGCTAATGTTTTGAGCCAAAATCTGCTTAGGAATGCTTTTGTAGGTGTAGAGAAGGGGGTTTCTGGATGGCATGTCTCTGTACCTTGACCAACACCAATGCCAGTTAAATATTTCTCCAAGCCTTCACAAGTCTCCTCTACTTCATTGTAGTTTTATATTTTAGTTGCCTTTGAGTATATCAGGGAGCCATGCTTGTTTGCTTGGAAGCAAACAGCATTTCTCTCTGGTCTAATTACTTAGGTGTCCTACGTGGCCAGGCTAATATGCTGGTAAGATCTAGCTAGTCCCACGATGATTGTGATAGCATGGGAGAATATTTATACCAGCTAGTACAGCATACATGGTCAGATAAACTGCCACATTTAGACTACCCCCTTATCTACGGAGTGATTTGCAGGGAGGCAATCCAGAGCAGATGCAGCAGCCCTTAGGAGTCCTGCAACACTACTTTATAATGCTATCTAAATGAAATTAATTTTAAAGTTCCTCTGACCTCTGATGTTTCTAATTTCTTTTCAAAGATATTAGTTTGTTACTAATGTCAGGAATGATAGTCCAAGACTCTTACATGGTAATTAGAACCATTACCTGTTATATTCCTGCACAAAGTTGATACTAAAATGTTGTCCAAATAGAATGTATTTTGGTTTTCTTAGTTACATTTTCATTATAAACATTTTTAAACAACTTACTTGGGTGTGGGGTATAAAACATAAATTTAATTCCAATTATATAAAATATATTTATCTGTACCACAAATTCTCTCATTGCTATCTAAATTATATATATATATATATATATATATTTTTTTTTTTTTTTTTTGCTTTTTTGGGTCACACCCAGTGATGCTCAGGGGTTTCTCCTGGCTCTGCTCTTTGGAATTTCTCCTGGCTGTGCTCACGGGACCATATGGGATGCCAGGGATCGAACCCAGGCCGGCATGGGTCGGCCGCATGCAAGTAAAACACCCTACCCTCTGGTCTATCACTCTGGCCCTAAATAATATTTTTTTAAAAACCTGAAGTAGAAGCACTAAGGGAGTTTAATAGCATCTATTGTACACAAAGAATAGTGTTAATAGAAAAAGAGAAATGCTAATTAGCATAGCCAAATCACTTCTTTTATTCCACAAATTTATTATAAATTTATCCTCCCACATGCTTATTAAATCTGAACTTTAAAAAGATGAAAATGTCTATATGTACATACACATATTTTCCGATTTCAAAAATACTTATTTTAAGGTATTTTTTAGCTGCAGGTCAAAGTCTCTTGAGTACTACATAGAACATGCACTTTGAAATAATTCTTAGGAGGTTATAAAAGCTCATCAAAGAGTGTAGTCTCATGAATAATTTCATTTAAAGATACTTTAAGGCTTTAATTTGTTAAGGACTTAAGGATCACACCCACACAAAAGTTATTAGTTAAGATATCATTGAATACAATAGTTTATATTACATCAAACGTAGCATGTGACCTGCAGAAGAACTGTAAGTTATTTTCATTAAAAATGCATATAAGGAAAAGATTATAACAGACACCCCTGATGCAGAGTTTGAGTCAATATTGTGGGATTCTTAAATAAAATAAATACTGTGGTAATTATTTATTTTTCACAATGCAGTTAAAAATACCTGAATAATACATAGTTTATTTTTATTTCAGACACAGAAGGAGTAGGCACACAGCTCACGCTTCAAGGGGGTTAATCATAAAGTTGCCATCTATAGGTCAATATTGTCACACAGAACTGATGATAATATCTCAAAGATAAGGATCACATTTTTTGAATTAAATGCTTGGACTGTAATCAAGTCGACAAGTATTCATTTCTGTATTTTTCACAGAAATATTTTACTAAATTCATAGAAATGTACATATCTCATATTTATATAGTGTCTATCATCCAAATATCTGAAAATATTGGCTATATGTCTCAGAATTTATCTTTTGACCTCAGCATTTTTATTACTATGATCATATGATAATACAGTGTTAAAAATTAAAATTTATAGAAAAGATGATGAATATCATTGATATTATACAAGATAGAGTGATATCTGCAGCTTGTGTTGCGTATATATTCTGGAGCATCACTATGTACACATACACAATTAACTCTGAAACAGTTATACAAAATGAAAATGCTATGGAATGTAATTCCAATAGAAACTTTAGAAAGAAATTTAAATTTAAAATAAGTTAACTCAACCCATGTAGAGGCTTAGAGGGAAGGGAACATCTTGCAGTTCGCAGGGTCAATCCCTGATCAGGAGCGATATGTGGTGCTCCTTGTGGGATCATGCATATGCCAGACATCAAAATTGGGTCAATCATGTGTTCTCTGGTCCCACATATGAAAACTTTGCTTAAAACTACAGTAGTGTTGAATTTAGAGATTATACTGTACTTAACCCTTTTCCCTGCTTTCAAACTCTATCCAAAACATTTTAATAAAAAAGAAAACTGTTAAATAAATAGCCATATCAAAGGACAAGTAGATCAACCAATGAACTGGAGTATATACTTTGCAGGGGCTACATTGCTTATACTCTGGGTTCATTGTCCAATACTTCCTAGTTCACTGAACACCACCAGGATTGATCCCAGAGAGTTTATCTAGGAATATCTCCCAAGAGCCACCAGGTGTAGCCTAAAGCTCCACTGCCAATTAAACAAAACAAATGTGTAGCTGAACATAAGTGATTGTCATTCTTATTTAAATTATATTTATGCATAAATATAATTTTCATAAATGTGAAATTTAAATACTATGAATATGTAGCAATATTGCTCTATCAGAAATATGACTTAAGTCAAAAATCCTCACATGGGGGCTTCTGAAAGTATATAATCAAAGTCAAACATCACTTAAAGACATGATTAGCTTTAATAGTTCTCTAATAAATTTAATATTTATACTTGAAAAATAATTTATAACAGTACACTCCGTACAATAGGCCATGGCTTGCATCTGGTCCCATTCGAATAAAAATAAACGAATGGAAATACATTAAATATAAAATATAAATCTAAATATTTATATAAATATGAAAAACTTTTATGATGAAATAAAATTAAAAGTAAAAATAACTTAGTGAATAAAAGAAAATTTTCACGTGTTTTCGTCTTAAGGCTAGTCAAAGGGTAGCAAAACTATTTAAGGAACTTAGTTACTAGCAAAAAAAGCATCCCAAAGAATAATTATAAGATTTGAATAGTTATGTCACCAAAGAGGTGACATATAATGAGGGCAAATAATCAATAGGCATATCAAAATATACTTAATCAGTGAATACAAATTAAGAATACAATGAGATGAAATCATATGTCAGTGAAATTTACTTATATATTAAGGAACAAGAACAATACATTTGAAAAAATGCACACTTCATATGGGAATATAATTGGTGCAACTGTTTTTTTGAAAATGCTGTGAAGATTCCCTATGTAGTTAAATATAGAATATCACTACCAATTATCCAAAAATTACTTTTCTATATGTCAATCTGAAGACTACAAAACACTGAATCAGTAGGTTTATGATTACCAATGCTCACTGTAAACATCATTTACAATAGCTAAAGTACTGAATCAACCGAAGTGTTTTTCAGCATGTAGTTGAATAAATATATGGTATATTTGTAAATGAAATATTATTCTACTATAAAAACAGTGAAATTTTGTCATTTGCAATGTTGAAAGGGCATAGGGCATTATGGAAAGCAAAATTACTCATCAAATATGTATTATATTATTTTACCTATGCATTTTATAGATATACATTTAACATACGTATAAAACCAATGAAATGCAAAGACAAAAAATACAAAATAGTTATGTTGGCATTAAGACTAAAATTAAAGAGAAGAGTATAAGGAGATGTAGGCAATATGGGAAGGGGTTAACAACACTGTAGTGGGGAGAAGAGAATCAGGGAAGTCAGTGGTAGACTTGAGAACGTAAGAAGAAAGGATTCGGAAGGTGGCCTGGAATAGAACAAAGCTACAATGGCCTGAGCTCCTTTCCATTTACCTACTATGCTTCGCTTTGGGAAATTACTTTCCAAGATATATCTATTTTGTTGCATGTAAGTCTGACATAGAAAGAGACTGGGCCCCCTGGACCCCTTTTGATGAACCCAGAGCCATGGCAGAGCCTGGCAAGCTACCAGTGGTGTATTTGATATGCCAAAAATAGTAACACTAATGGCTCTCATTCCCAATGAATGGAGGTGTTACTGGCTCCCGCTCTAACAAATTGATGAACAATGGGAAGACAAGTGAAATGTGACAAGTTATCAACTTAAAAAATGTAACCTCTCTGTTCCAAAACACAAGCTATTATAGTTGGTCTTTGAAGTGGTTAGAGATAGAGGGTTTGTGATTCTAGCTAGGAATTTTGCCCTTACTTTTGGACATTCATTTAGTCATTGATGAATAACTGATCCTCAATTTTACATCTATATTTTTATCTTTATTATTTGTTGCTCTCATGTCTTTTAGTTTGTGACCTGACTGTCATACACCTTATATGAAAAGCATATTTCTGAGTTCTGCAAGGCCTAAGGACAATGAAGTACAAACTATATGCTGAAAACATTTTGTAGTCTTAAGAAATTTACAACCTATTATAGAAAATGTGAATGAATAAGCATATAATGAATACAACAACAATCAATGGAATTCTAAGCTCTGTACAAGAAGAGTATCAATACAATGGAGGCTAAACAATAAATCTACTAAAGAAATTTGAAAAAGGATTATTTCATGCCAGACAAATGAATCCTATACAATAAATAATAGAATCAATGGCCTACATATTTATCATTTGTAATATATGCAGTAGTTAGGTATACTTGATGCTGTGTGTTTGTTAATTCTTGATAGCAGTACATGTTTTAATTAGGGGGGATTTTAGAAGGTAAAACATGACATTTTTTGGCTTTGTTAGCATCTGTCCAATTACTATGATGTTTAACTAATTGTCATATTTATGGACAGTGTAGAAAAACCCCAGTAATCTCTTTTGGATGTTTAAAATGTTCAATCTCCTAAAACATACTGGAGTATTTAAAACAATTTTACAAAAATGAAG
The DNA here is from genome assembly GCA_021461705.1 of Cryptotis parvus. Classification (NCBI taxonomy): domain Eukaryota; kingdom Metazoa; phylum Chordata; class Mammalia; order Eulipotyphla; family Soricidae; genus Cryptotis; species Cryptotis parvus. Next base: position 200,187 of record JAJIBD010022601.1, read on the forward strand.
TTGTCTCTCAGCATAGGTGTTCTAATGGGAGAATTATTAGTGTGGAAAATAGTCCTGAATTGCAGTTTACTGTGTAGAACACTTTTGTGCTCCAGAGTACTGGAGAGCAGGAATGAATCGATTCTGCCCCAAGGAGACTGGTGGCAGGCTGAACGATAAAGACTTGCCAATCCATCAAAGTTCATTAAGGCTTTTACTTACACAAGTTCTGGCAGTACAATTCAAGAACAGGAAAACCTCAATCTTCCCATTTCTAGCTGAACCCACACCATATGCTCGGATTATTACTTAAGACAAGATGGTTTGCTGGACTCTGTACCACGTGCACTGGCTGGAGAGCAGACCCAGAGAGCAAACAAGTAGGGAGGCGAGCACGCAGAGGGAAGAAAAGAAGAAGCTTCTTTTTATATATCTCTTTTGCCCCTGACCTGGCCACAGGCACAGGTCTCATTTAGGAGCCAATTCTATCATATTCAGGTGTGCGTCCCCAAGTGAGCTCACCTGGCCCAGGCCACTCAAATACTAATTTGCCCTACCAAAGATCTGCTTCACAAGCCCTCCTGCAGGCACGTTGTAGAGAAGGGGATGGGGGGGACATCTGAAATAAAATGTATCTCAGAAGTAATACAAAAGGCGTATATCTATACCATGACTATTCTACAGTTAGATATATATTTCTCCAAACTTCCATGAGATCTTTACTTCACTTTCTTTTGGGTACTAAGCTTTAGAATTACTAAGAGCCATGCTACGCTTGCCAGGAGGCAAACAGCATTTCTCTCTGATTAAGTTAGGGCAATATTATTCAAAGGAGTATTCAAACACAGCCAGGAGAACACTGGCAGAATTGTTCCTACCCATGGCGGGATCTGTAGTAGTATGAGGAGGAAGTAGTTTGACCAGCTAACATAGAATTCAAGGTAAGAATATTCCCCACAACTGCCTTCCTGTCCTCTATCTACAATGTGGCCTGCAGGGATAGCTCCAGTCAACATTCAGGGGCTCTCGGAAGCCATGACCAGAGTTTTGTCACTTGTCTTCCCATTGTTCATCAATTTGCTCTATTGGGTGCCAATAATGTCTACATAGACCCTGTTGCTTGCTTGTGTAGCCCAATGGCATCTGCTCAGTACAGGAACACAAAGAGATTCAAGCCATTCATTCAGGTCATGAGAATGAGATCTATTATTGTTACTGTTTTTGGCATATTGAATAAGACACGGGTAGCTTGCTTGGCTCTGCTGTGTGGGCGGTCTATTTGTGTATACCAACGCAATGCATGCACATTAACATTGTGCTTAACATTGTTAAGGTATTCAAAGTTCTCATAGGACCTAGAACCATTGGAATGCAGGCCAAGTTGATAAGTTTTTTAATTAATTTACTTTAGTGCTAAAAGATATGCCATTGCACAGTTATATCAGCAACTTGCTACAGAATATAAACCAAGTATTCATCTAGAAGTTTTGCAAAAGAAAAAAAAAATACCAGCTGAACCAAATAGTGTGCTTAGTTCTCTAATTGATACTTGCTTGGCTCAACTTCATTATCTCATTTATAGAATGCCTTATATAACCTCCTCATCATCCTTTTTTTGTATATATTGTGTTTTTATGTGCATATATGTGACTATCACTATCACTATCACTCTCTTCCCGTTCATCATCTATTTGCTAGAGTCGGCACCAGTAACATCTCCATATGTCCTGTCTCATGCTAGTAGAGCCAAGGGCAACGACTTGCTCCAGGAACATAAAGAGCCTCAAACCATTTTATTAGGTCATAGGAATGACCTAATATAATTGTTACTGGTATTTGGCATATCTAATACAACACGAGCAGCTTGCCAGGCTTGCCGGGCAGGAGGCATACTCTTGGTAGTCACCTCCAAATAAAGCATTTATTGATGAACCATGCTGCCGCTATGCCGGGGCGAGCCGGGCTGTGAATATAGTACACACATTCATGTGCATTATCTTAGGGTATTGTTAATGTTTACATAGAAATACAAATTGTCAAAAAAGCTTGTGTATTAATAAATCAGCTAATATTCTGTCATAAACTCTACAAAACAGTTGTTGTTGCTTTATGCAAAATGGACACTTAATAAGCAGTTGCTTCTTAAGATACATTTTATTACAACAAATATAATGACAGATAGCTGAGAGATAATTCATACGATATTTTAAGATTATGCAGATAATAAACAGTCACTATTAGTTTTAGATTTTGGGTACCATAATATATTTCATGGATAATCAAATAAATATTATGGCTGCCCTAGATATAATGGTTATATATGTAAAAATTAAGTTTAACCGATTGTTGCATGTGCACAGAAATACTAATTGAAAGTACATATTAGGTTTAGAAACATATTGGTCACTGCTAGCCAGGATAATTTGGCAATAAAACTTTCCTAGATCATGAATCATCTGTAGATCGCAGGCATTTTTCTTGAAACATTGCTTTAACTTCAGAGATTTTGCCTCTTGTGCCTAAAATGGGTAGACATTTTATGCAATTAATTCTACATAAAAGTTTGCTTTTAGGGAACATTTATCTGTCTTTTTGATGCTTTTTTAGAGTGTGCACCCCTGATACCCTCATAACTAAAATAGGAATCATAGGCAGTAATTGGAACACAAGGTCTAATTTTCACTGACAAGGAATTTTTCTAAACAATAATGAAAATTCAGAATCCAGCAGAATAGAAGAATAAATTGATTCCAAATGTTTCCAATCCTTTAAGCGTTCCTGTTTTATATGTGTTCACCTACTCACTAGCATTCACAGAAAGCTATCTTTATTTGTTCCCTTTGTTTTTCTGTCTATATACTTGAGTCTTGTCTTAAGGTTCTATCTTACTGTGTCACTGAAGAATAATGAAGAACAATGTTCACATACATCTTTACAGACACAGACAGCTCTATAATACTGAATGATAATGTTGTAATTTTTAAAAGTGCTTTTATTTCTTTTCTGTCCTATGATCGCCTCTTTCTTTTCAATTCATTTTTTGACTGCTGGAATATCTGTGTTTTTAATCTCTAATCAATTCCACTCTTCTTTCTGTCATTGTTGTGAAGTATAAGAAAATTCTACAGCATGTTTTGTTTTTTATTTCTTTAAAAAATACTGATAATATCAGCTACCTTACTCAGAATTGTTCTTTTGGGGAAACCTAACAAAACTCTAAGCCCATTTTAAACTTTCCGTCTTATATCTTGTTTACTACAGGTAAAAATCTCTATTTAAGAAGAAAATCCAAAATGTTTTTAAACAGAAATGCTATAGGAAAGCTATACCTAGAATTTTTTGCCTTTATGAAAGATTCTGGTAATTTATAAATTAAATTTCAAAACAAAAATAGGCTAAAAATGGAAAAGTTTGGTCTATAAATATAAAATATCTTAATCTAGTTATGATAGCAATATTCTATGAGCATTTCTAAAAGTTTGCTCTCATGTTGAGTTAGGGGTGACACCTGGTGTTGCTCAGGGGTTGTCCTTGCTTTTTTCAGGAATGCCACATGACTGTGCTTGGAGAACCATATATGGTGCTAGAGCGTGAACCAGGGTTCGTTGCATGCAAAGAAAGCAATTAAAACCTGTATTATCTCTCCAACCCATGGGGTAAGTATCATTGTGGTAGTGTAAGAAAAAAAAGATATTTGAAAGAAAGTCAAATGATTGATTTTGAGCATATAGAAAAAATTGGGGGTAAATCAAAGACACACGTTCAGTTATGTGGGCAAAAATTAAATTTCTCCAGACTTCAGAGAAAATATAATGGATTGCCTCAAAATTTCTGATTATAATTTAGCTTTGACATAACACATTCAGAAATATCTGATTTTATAAAATGTAAGTTTTACATGTACTATCCAATTATTTTTAATTATTTTTAACTAGAAATAAGTTTTATAAAAACAGTTGCAGATATATATATATGTGTATATATATATATATATATATATATATATATATATATGATAGGGCACTTATCTTGAATTCAATCCCCAGCACTTCATATGAAGCCTTGAGCCCTGACAGAACTAATCCCTAAGATTAGAGCCAAGAGTATACCATGAGAATTACCAGGTATCCCCCAAACAACTAAAAATATTAAATAATCGTATAAAGCATGAGTAATTTTGGAAAGATGCTGCAATCAAATTACTATATCAAGACACTTCTTTACTTTACATTGATCCATTCAAAGTTCTATGACTATTCCAGAAAATAACTAAGACAATAAGAAATGTCTATAAGGATATGTGTAAATATATATATATACATATAAATGTATATATACATATATGTGTCTCTATAAATGTAAATATATACTTAATATAGATAACACGGATTAATATTGCTACATGAAATTAAGGAGCATCCTTTGATAAATATTTTAACACTGTATACCACTAACCAATGGATTAGTTAATACCTACTGCCATCATACAGATTTTGACCTATTCCTACACCCACACCGCTTTATCACTTTCTCTCTGGAATGACAGTTCTGTTGTCAGAATTTTAAGGTGTTATTTGCCAATTTGATTTTTTATTTTGTTTCATTTTGTTAGATTTGTTTCTTTTGTATGAGGATATACCATAGCTCTTTTGATCCACATATACTTTCAACCAAAAAATGAAAATGTATACCTATCACTATTGCCTATGAGTGTGTTGACATTGGAGAAGTGTCTGAAATTCAAATTCCTTATCCCCTTTTCTTATTAGATGTACTTGATCATGTGATCACTTGAGTCCCGTTATTCATCAATTTGCTCGAGCAGGCACCAGTAACATTTCCATTGGACCCTATCACGTGCCATGTAGCCCAATGGCATCTGGTAGATTCAGGAATATAAAGACCCTCAAACCGCTCCTTCGGGGTCTTTACAAGGAAGTCTGACCACGTGGGTGGCCATGTGATCTTTTGACATCCCGTGGGATCCAGTCGGTAATGGCTCTAGTCCAGCAGTTGTCTCCAAATCGCATTACATGTCCAGCCCATCTGATTTTCGATGCCTTGGCAAACGAGACAGCATCCCTGATTCTGGAACAGGGACAGAGGTCAGAACTCTGGATTCCTTCTCTCACTTGAGTGAGGCGTGATATTCCAAGCATAGCTCTTTCGATTCCTCTCTGGGAGACCCGAATAGCATTCTCATCCTGCTTTTCTAGGGCTCAGGTCTCTGAGGCGTATGTTAATGCAGGGAGAACAGTGGAGTCCAAGAGATGTGCCCGGAGCCGGAGGTTCTTTGTCCTTTTATCTATTTCTTCGATGCCTTTGAAGGCGTTCCATGCCGCTCTCTTCCTCCTGCACAGCTCAGGTTTTAGGTCATTCATCATGTTGACTTCTCGACCTAGGTACACATAACTGCTGTATTCAGAGATGTTTGTGCCATTGAGAGTGAATGGGGCCTCAGGAACTAGTTCATTTTTAATGAACATAGTTTTCTTCAGATTCAGCTGTAGAACTATCTTTCCACATTCTAGGTCAAAGTCAGCCAGTATTTGTGCCGATTGGCTAATATTTGGTGTTATTAGAACGATGTCATCAGCAAAGGGGTGGTGGTGTAGTTGCCGACCATCTATCTTTACTCCCATTCCTTCCCATTTTAATTGTCGCATGATGTTCTCGAGGGTGGCCTGAAGAGTTTTGGTGAAATGGTATCACCCTGTTGAACCCCACTTTTGACATCAATGATTACTTCTATGTAGAATAGTGAGAACCTGGTGGTGAATCTGTAATACAGCTCTCAAAGGATCTTGATATATTGTGTTTGAACACCCTTTTTTGCTAGGACTTCAATGACTGCTTCAGTCTCCACAGAATCAAAGGCTTTCTGTAAATCTATGAACGTGAGACAGGGAGGCATCTTGTACTCCCTACAATCCTCAATGAGCTTGGTTACTGTGTGGATATGGTCGATTGTGCTGAATCCTTTTCAGAAGCCAGCCTGCTCACATGGTCATTAGCGTTCTGCCAATCCTGTCCAGGATGAGTAGTGTAAACAGCTTGTATATGTTGGACAACATGCAGGTGGGGCAATAGTTGCCCATGTTGTGAATGTCTCCCTTCTTGAACAGTAGAACTGTCCTGCTGGTTTTCCATTGGGAGGGCACCTTGCATTCGGACAGGTAGCATGTGAATAGCCGAGCTAGTGTATTGATGAGTACCGACGGCAGATTCTTCGGGTGTCTGGGTCTGACTTTGTTTGGGCCTGGTGCTGTTCCCTTCTTTACCGACAAGATGGCATTTCGGATTTCAGAAGGGAGAACACTGGGAATGACATATCCATCCTGTGAAATTTGGTATGTGGGCAGTTCGATGTGGCTATCAAAGATATTTGAGTAGAAGTCCTGGATAATCTTCTCCACTACCTTTCTGGAAGATGTGATAGATCCATCAGGGTGTTGTAGGGCAGTCATCTTGGTCTTATAGTTGGCGAAGGACAGGCAGGCAGTGCGAATGCTTTTCCCGGCTTCTGCTGCATCTTCCAGTATTTCTGCTCTTCCGTCTTTGAGGTCTTCTTTTATTGCTTCTCTGCACTGTTTAGCAAGCTTGGACATTAGCATTTGGTCTCCTGAGGCTCGGGCCTTGTCATGTTGGCGAATGAGCTCGAGAGTTTCTGAAGACAGGCGTCCTTTTGTGTCTTTCTCTCTCTCAGCATTCTTCGCACAATCATGGAGGTGCTGAACCAGTCGGTTGTATTCTTCATCAATGTCGTCAATGGTGGTTTCTTCCCATGTTGCTGCAATGGTCCCAAAGAGTTCCCAGTTGGTGGTCTTTCTGGGAGTTCTCTACTTAAACTTTGCAGCCTTTTCTCCCCATTGCAGGAAGTAGAATTTTGCATGAAGGAGATGGTGGTCCGTTCCTGTTTGGAATTTTGGAACGACAGCAACATTGGTTAGACAAAACCATCGATTGAAGATGATGTGGTCAATTTCATTGTGGAACTGTCCACCAAGAGATTCCCATGTCCAACGTTTCACTTCAGTCTTCTGGAACTGGAGTTCCCATGAATGGTCTTGGTGGACATGATGAACTCAGATAGTCTCTCACCCCGTTCATCCCATTCTAGGCCATGGGTCCCAATGTGGAGTTTTTCAGCTGATTTTCTCAGTCCTATCTTGGCATTAAAATCACCAACTATAATCTTGTAGAAGGTGTGATCTTTTTTTTATAGAACTCTTCCAATTCCATGTAGAATATCTCAATTTCATCTCCTTTGTATGTGTATTTTGGTGCATAGACAATGAAGATAGAAATTGCTGGCAGTGGGCCACATCTTTTTTAAGTGTAATCGTCCTATCCGGTTTGTTAGGCATTCAAATGAATCAATGTTGACAGCCAGGTTCGTGTTGACAAGGACACCAATGCCACTGACGCCTCTTTCGTCGCATTTTCCAAGGAAAAATTCTTCTCTGGTGTCAAATACAGCATGATGCAACTGACGCCTCCTCGTCTCAGTCAGACCAATGATGTCGTACTTGATCTTTTGCGCTTGCACCATCAGATCCTCAATATATGCTTCCGATGCCAGCATACGTGCATTGAAAGTACAGACAGTCATTTTAGTCCTTCGTTTTGGCAGCCTAGGATGGCCGTGGAAATATTTTCAGGCACTGCTTGTTTGCCTTTCTTACTGCTGCCGTATTAAGGGCTCTTTCGGGTCAGGAAAATAAACATTTTTGTTACTGGTTTTGGCATATCGAACATGCATTGGACAGCTTGCCAGGCTTTGCCATGTGGGCACTATACTCTCATTATTTTGTGGGATCTCTCAGAGAGGTGGGTAAAATATTGACAGCAATTTGGAGGTAAATCGCGGCCGCCATGCGCAACGGGGAAAGCTGGTTTCTGCTCTGCCGGGTATATCTGTGCTTTCAATATTAATATCTTGTCAGATTTCTAATTAAAACAATCTTCTATCAATTTAATAAGTTGTCATTTTGTTGCTCCTGATATTTTATCACTTGATCACTTGACATCCCGTTATTCATCGATTTGCTTGAACAGGCGGCAGTAATATTTCCATTTAAGGTAAAAATATATTTGTGTTTGATACAGTGTAATCTGTTTATTATTCTTTTCATATTTCTTTTGCCAATGGAATTGAATCCCCAAAACAATCTCTAAGATGAATATCAATGATCCTGCACCCTATATCTTTTTCTATGTATTTCACATTTTTCATGTACTTAACTTTTTAGCCTTACCACATTAATAAAGGAGAAACTTAAAATATTCTTTTATTTCTCTGTTATTCTGCTTTTTTGGCTCACACCTGGCAATGCTCAGGGGTTACTACTGGCTCTTTGCTCAGCAGTTACTCCTGGTGGTGCTTGAGGGACCATATATCATGCTGGGAAATCGAACCTGGGTTGGCCACATGAAAGGCAAACCCCTTACCCGCTGTGTTATCTCTCCTTTATTTCTCAAAAGAAAGCTTATTAAAATCAAAATGAAAGATAGAAAAGCAAAGTTTTAAAACATGGTGTTTTGTTAAAATATTATATTTTATATCTGTCCAATTATTGATCACGTTATTATAAAAGGCATGAGTGCAACAGAATGTCATATTTCACTATGATTTTTTCCAGCAATATTTTGAGAATTAGGCTTAAAATAAACACAAGATATATTAGTTAAATATTGACAGGCAGGCATTCATGGATTTAGAAACCAATTGTTAATGTTGATAGTGGCACATGCAATGTAAGATGTCTACAGGAAGATAACCAATTTGGAGAAACAGAAAAAATAAAATTATATATATATATGTATATATATATAATTTTATTATATATATAATTTTATTATATATATAATATATATATATATCACAGATAGTTAGTAGGTCAACTCTTGGTAAGCAATTAAAACTTTTAAGTCAGTCTGAAGGACCAGGAAGATAGTACAGCAGATAGGGCACTTACCTTTCATGTGTCACAATAGGTTCTGTCAATGGCCACCACATGCATACAGGTCCCTAAGTCTTTCTAGGATTATTGTAGTCAGAAGTAAGCCTTCAGTGTTGCCATTGAGTATGATGCAAAACTTAAAAAAAGAAAATAAATTAAATAAACAAAACAGAAATGAAGTTAGGAATCTAAACATGCACATACCCAGCAGGCTGCAAGAACAGTTATTCCATGTCAATGCAATGTCATGGTCAAATTCAGTAAACAAGTACTTATCGTATGCTCCATTACAGAGTGATGTTATGAAACATAAGGCTAGAACAGCCAAGAAAACCAATAATTAAGAATAAGGTAAATATTTGGATGGCAAAATTAAAAAAAAAGCAAGCAGGTTGGGTAAAACACGGTCAAAGGACAATAACATATACTCTATTTAGCAAACAAGAAGAAAAGAAATTCAGTAAGAGTTGTATCTTCGCTTTCTCCAAAATGCTTTCTTTGCCTCCTTGTAAAGACAAATTAACCCAAAGGTGTTTAATCAAATATACCATATCAAAATGATTTTGTAAATTTAAGTGAGGGATCAGTAGTTAAAGATCAGATTTTATTCAAAAATATATTCTTCTTTGCATTAGTATTCGCAGTGCAGTAAGTTGGGAGTACTGTAACTGTTTAAAAAATTACCCTAGGGGATTTGGGGGATAAATTGGGCAATAACTTGGGGAATAATTCTCCATTAAGGTTATCTGAATAAAGTGTGACAACTTACATTACGATTTTTGAGTTTTTTTTTTTCCCCTTAGGTTGCCTTTTTATGTTTGTTTCTGCAACATGATTCTGTTTCCTTTGTTATATTTTCAAAAATCTCTTGCTCATCTTAAGAAGGTCATTAAGATTTTCAAGTATATGCTCCAAGGACAGTTACCCCTCCCAACTTGATTTTATCTGTGAACTTAACCAGCAAGAACTGCACTTAATCATTCCAGTCACCGATAAAGATATAGTAATGGACCTAGGACAGATTCTAAAGCATCACTCAATATCCACTCCCATTCTTCAGAACAGTGTGGACCGATTAATAACTACTCTTCGACTGTGACCTTCTAAGCGGTTGCACACACATACTCTAATAGCAGGATCTTAACTTTCCCTTGCTGCTCCCTAATTAATGTCATATGAGACTGCATTAAAAGCCTGACTAAAATAAAGATCTTATATCTATTGCTTCCCTCTTAACCACAGGGTCTGTCACTCTGTCACAGAGGGAATTAGATTAGTCTGATCTGATTTGTTCTTCATAAAAACACATTTTTCAAAAATCTCCCCTGAGAGCTTCTATATGTTTGCAAATTGAGATTTGATCCCAATAAAAGAACACATAGCAGGCTTTGTGCTTTAATAATTTGTGCTCTGGGTACAGAAGCCACTTAGTCACCAAGAGAATTAAATGCATTGTGACATTTATTTTTTAAGTACTAAGATCAACATACAGCCATACATTTGATCATGACTTTCTGTAACTTTTCACGCAAAAGATTTAAATGAGCTTGTGTTCATTTATTATTTTATTTTATTACCTTTACAAATCTCATAAAATTGAGTATCAAAGCTTACTATATAACCAGAGATATGAACATTGATTGAAAGAAAGCTCTAAAATAGAACTTAAAGAATATGAAACTTATGCCTTAAAATCACTTTCAAAAGGATAAATATAGCACTTATGACAAGTTAAGTAGGGTAACTTTTATGATTCAACTTCAATAAACAGTTTAAGAAAATTTTGATGAATATGTCAAAATTGTAGAGCACTATGAAAGTAACTACCTATTAGAAACTGGGGAACGGAATCTAGACGGATAAGCATATTGGAATTTTTTATTTATCATTTAATTTTCAGAGTAAACAAGAAAATATACATGAGTGGAAACTATAATGACAATTATACATCTCATCTTCGATGAAATAAATATTAATACATGAGAAATATACTGAGTGATCACTATATTGTTATTTTTATGACATAAAATATAGATTCTTTCCATTGTTTATAATTATCTATTGAGCAACTAGTAAGTTCCAGGTACTGATCTAGGTCTTAAAGAAACAGAGGAATGCAAATAAGGTATTATTTTATGACTTACAGAATCTATTGTAGTTAGGAGATATCATATGCCTGCAAATGAGCAAATTAAAACACATATATAAATGAGTGATATGGAGAGACATGAATTTAAAAATAGTTCAGAGTAACAGTGGTATAATAAAACGTCTAAATATTTTTCAGAGTGAGATATTGTTATTTATGTAGAGTCTATAAGAAAGACCACATGAAAGGAATAAATAAATGAAGAAAGAATAAGAATCAAAAGAGAAAAAGAGATAGGAGTGTAAGTCATATGTTTAACCAGAACATCTTTTATAAAAAGCCTAAATCTGAAAGGATTAGAATAAATACTATTTTTTAAAAATAATAATTAATTTTAGGTCTGGTAAGACTCTCCATCAGCTAGGTTACATGCCACTGGCATCCTCTGTGATCCACAGATCCCTACCTAATGTGATTTCAGATCAGAGAACCTTGAGTGGGTCCAGCCCTCAGGTGTGGCCCAAAATCAAAAATCAAATAAAAGGCAGTAATTAAAGTGATCTGCCCTTTTGTTGTTGTTGGGGCAGGACACACCCTGTGGTGCTCAGGGATACTCCGGATTCTGAAGTGAAGAATCACTCCTGGAGATAAGTCAAGAACCCTACAGGATGCCAGGGATTGAACCTGGGCCATCTGCATTCAAAACAAGTTCCCTCCCCACTGTATTTTCTCTCAAGCTCCAAAAGTGACTTAACCATTGTGATCTCAAATGTTGAGGTAATAAGGAATAATAAAGCATCTTTATATAACATACAGCCATTAGTTTTAAACTGAAACACTATTATCAATGGAACTAAAACAGATTTCAGATGCTTTTTAAAAAATTTTCCTTAAAATTTCCTTGTAGTGATGCGCTAAAGGTGAAAATTACTTACTATCACTGTATCACTGTCTTCCCGTTTATCTTCGATTTGCTCAAGCGGGCCCCAGTAACATTTCCATATGTCCTGTCTCATGCTAGTAGAGCCCAAGGCATCTGCTTGCTCCAGGAACACAAAGAGACTCAACCCATTCGGAATGAGGTCTATAATTGTTACTGGTATTTGGCATATATATCAAATACAACACGGGTAGCTTGCCAGGCTCTGTCGTGCAGGTAGTATATTCTTGTAGGCATCTCCAAGTCCAGCATTTATTGATGAACCGCATGGCCGCAATCGGCCACGCGAGCCGGGCATTGATAAGCTGGTCTGCTGGGTGGAGGTCTGATGAGAGAGAAGTCCAGATGTGGAAAATGGAGACCCTCATGGAGTGGGGGGTCTGGCTTGTTGCAAGGCTCTGCTGGGGTGGTGGGCCAGGGCTAGAACCCACCATCCCTCCTGGGTGCCTCGTGAGCAGCTGGTCACAGGGAGAGCCAGTAGCAGCTCTGCCCCATGTCTGCGAGTCTGGACTCGCATACCTGAGCCGGATTTAAGAAAGACTGCTGCAGGGTGGAACTCGATGAGCCGGGCGCTGATAGGCTGGTCTGCTGGGTGGAGGTCTGACGAGAGAGAAGTCCGGATGTGGAAAATGGAGGCCCTCATGGAGTGGGGGGTCGTCTGGCTTGTTGCAAGGCTCTGCTGGGGTGGTGGGCCAGGGCTAGAACCCACCATCCCTCCCGGTGCCTCGTGAGCGGCTGGTTACAGAGAGAGCCAGTAGCAGCTCTGCCCCATGTCTGCGAGTCTCTCTTACTAATAAAATATTTTTAAAAAATCCTTTATATGATTAATATATTTGAATAGGAATTCCATATATAGTATTTTATAGTCTTGCTTGTTATAACGGGAGAGCTTATACAATGGTTTTCCCTATAGATAGGCATGTATCTCCAGTATACTATAAATGGACATGCATGAATATACATCAACACATGCACACACTTCTCTCTGCAAAGGAACACTCAGTTCTTACGTCACTTTTTTTTGCTTTTTGGGTCACACCCGCAATGCTCAGGGGGTTTCTCCTGGCTCTGCACTCAGGAATTACTCCTGGCGGTGCTTGGGGACCATATGGGATGCCAGGGATCGAACCTGGCCAGCATAGGCCGACCACTTGTAAGGCAAAAGCCCTACCCGCTGGGCTATGGCTCTGGCCCCTCTTACGTCACTTTTGTAGCTGGAAGTGATGGAGTATTAAAGTCAGTCTTTGAATTTCTAAAATGTTAACTTATTCACCTTCGTAATCTTAAAAATATCTGAAATAGCCAAGTAAGAAGTTTTAAATAATTATGTTTCACACATTGGAATAAAGGGAACACATTTGTCTTATTTAGAATATTTTAAATTTTGAAGCTTAATGAACTGAAAAAGTGACTCAATGTGATTGCCAAATATGTGCATTCCCTTTACATCTATTCTATCTATTCTTCCTCAGAATTAAGCATAGAAAGTTACCACTGGCACCAGTACAAAAGAAAATCCATAATGAAGGACACTTTTCAAGGTGTGTCAATTTTAAAGGCTTAAAAACAGTATAGTTTTATGGAAAGTGAATGGTCTTATCCCTTTCACAATTTCAAAGTGTGATTGAATCAAGTCAAGCATTCAATCAATCATATTACAGGTAAGGCCAGCTATAACATGACTAAATTGTCAGGTTAACCTTCTGTGGATATAATTGGCATAATGTATTATCCAAATTGTATGAAAGGACATTGACATAAAGTGTGCAGTTTGTAATCCAAAAAGATGACTGAGATAATGTTCTACTAGGTCATTGGAAGAATGGGGTCAGAACAACCTACGATAAGCCTGTAATTGGCAAAGGATATAGAAATAATAACCTCCAGCTATCATGGTAGGTCAGGGTGAAGAAAACAATAATGTAATAGGGCATGGTAGGTTATTTTAGCCATAGAATGGTTTGTTATCACTAAATTATAGACAAATAAAATTGCTTAATATTTATGAGGTAATGCTTGGTTACTTAAGTGACAAAGAAAATGTGGCTAATGTGGTACTTTTTTCACTAACTAAAAGAACCAAATATTTATGAATTATAAGATCAAAAATTTTAGGGAAATTTGTTCAAAAGAGAACTAAAGAGAAAGATGCATTCCTTTAGAAAAACATTTTTGAAATAAACATTTCCTAGATAATTATTTTTTCCAAAACAAATCAATTAAGGTGATCCTGTTTATAAATACAATGATTTTTATCCTATCTAGAACTCATGTTCATATGACAATAAGTGATGAATAAAGAACTAAATTTTAAATGCATAAGTATTATAAATCCAAACTAAAATTAGACAGATTAGTCCAAATTCATCACCTATTTTTCACGTTATACATCACGGGTTATAATTATTATTAAATAAGTTTATACATTCTTACCACTTTAAATTTTCAGACAAAATAAAATTCAATCCACTATTATTAAACAGGCTAAATATTATAGTCTAAAAAGCCAGGATCTTCAGACAGGAGACAGGCTTGCCTACACCCAGAAATCTATCCTGTGGGCCCTGGATGGTTGGTGGTCTGACATAGAAAATGACTGGATCCTCTGGGATGAATCAGAGACACAGCAGAGCCTAGCAAGCTACCCGTGGTGTATTCAATATGCCAAAAATAGTAACAATAATGGACCTCCTTCCCAACAAAGAGATGTTACTGGCGCCCACTCTAGTAAATCAATGAACAACAGGAAGACAAGTGACAAGACAAGTGAAAGAGCCAGGATGTGATCAATGTTAGAGCATCACAGTATTTGTAGGAATTTGAGTTTAAACCCTAACACCGTAAATACACAAAACTGTGGTTACTCTGTCAGAATGATTATGGATTGCATTGGATATTTAGTCAAATAAAAAGGGTCTGAGATGAATATAGGTTCAAATCATAGTGACATTAAAAAATTATACATGATTGGAGTTATCAACAGTTAGTGTCCACCTGACAGAATAATTAAGTGTGCTATAATATATATATATATATATATATATATATATATATATATATATATATATATATTCTTCCTCTACAAAAACCCAGCCATGGAAGCAAAATGCAACTGGTAGCCTTCACTTTTAAAGTAGCTTTCTCTCTCTTTGGTCCTGCAAGAAATTTTTCAATGGATCACATGGTGGGAAGGAACGATGTATCCAGGTAGAGGGAGATACACAAAGTTTGGTGCATAGGTACAGAACACAGAACATGCTTCCATATGTTTCTTAAATCTTATTATCATTTAAAATTCCGTGCCAGTGATTTTTATATTAAGATGGATGATGAATCAGTAACCCATCAGTACTCACTAACTACAGTGTTTTCCTCTGAAGTTCTTCTGATGAACATCCATCTTCTGTAATCCTAGGAAACAGCTGATCCTTTGCTTTTCAATTTGATGTTGAACCTATGATAACTTGTGCTCAAAACAATTATGGAATAAAAATTTGGGGGAAAAAGAGTCTTATGTGTTACAGCACATTGAGATAAAGGAGACAGCAATACATAAAAGTCATGGTTTCTCCCAATTCTCCAGCTGGGTCTATTAGACTGCATTCAAGGACATTCAGATGTGCTGCTGATCTGAATTCATATCTGCAGGGGAGGTTGGTGAGAAGTAATTAGAAGTAAGAGGTTAGTTACTGGATCTGCTTTTACCAGATTCTGTTTGTCCTGAGAGTTGTTCAGCATAAGTATCCAATTTTTCTAACTATGGTTCAAGGACCATATTTGGTTAGGTTTTAACTGGATGAAATGTATTACAGAAAAATGCATATATTTACCATGATTTTTTTTAGTTAGGGGACATATCTGGTAGTGCTTAGCAGCATTTTTTGAGTCTGCACTCAGAAATAACCTTTGGTATGACCCTGTGGATCATAGGTGGTGGTTGGCTTGCACTTTATCCCAATGATTCTTATCCAAACATAATTAACAAGGTCAGAGACATTTTATGGGCTTAGATTGCTGTATATTGTGAGAATCATACAGCAAAAGGCAATGTATTAAGGTAGAGGTGAGGTTCCCAACTTAGTCCCTATTCTGTTTCATAGATATTACTGGCCTCTGTAGTACGTTTTTTTCTTTGTTTTGCAAATGACAGTACAATTTATGAATAGAAAAATCGACCATTGATTTTACCTGTTTTATTCCTAGAAAGTTCTATTTATGTCAGAACTCTGAAAATATGATTAAAAAACACTAGAGTTTGCATGATAGATCAGAGATTATAAATATCTTTTTTATTTACCTGAATGCTCAGTTTCATAACAAGGAACTATGCAAAATGAATTTTCATTTTATTACTACTACAGAAAAGATCTTAGTGAATTCTCGACCTCCAAGAAAAGTCTCATAACCACTGTATCAACAAAAAGCATTTACCTCAAATATTTTAAATGTTCCTGTGACTGAAATAACAAACTAATTTTATTATTAGAGACTAGATTCAAATCTCTGGCAGTGTCTTGAAGCAGACTCCATAGTATAAAGCCATCATGGAACCACAGGTTATATCTAAATTACTAAAACTACAAAGTGTAAAGTGATCATTTACACTTTCAAATAGTTGCTTATATAAAACCAGTTTGTTATCTAAATCAGTGTCTATAATATAGGTAAAATTACGATATAACAATTTGGTGGGTTTGTCTTTTGGGGGCCACACCAAGCAGTGCTCAGGGCTTGCTCTTCGTTATGCACTCAGTATCACTCCTAGTGTTGCTTGGGGGACTGTAACCCAGACAGGGGATCAGGGTCAGTGGTCAGGGTCAGTGCCAGGAAAGTACCCTACCTGCTTTGCTATCTAGCCCCTAATTGATGGATTTATACATATATACAAAAACTCATTTGTCTCAGAGGTAATCTGTATCAGGAATCTGTACCTGGGCTTCTGAAAGTATGTTTAAATTATATGATTTTTAAGTTCGAGTCTTTCCTTCAATTTCTGGGAGACTAACAGTAACACTCAGCATCATTCTCTGACAAAGAGGGAAAGGGACCAGTTGAAAATTGGTCTTTAGCATTTTTTATTTTTATTTCATTTTAAAGGCACATCTGATGGTGCTCAGGGCTTACTTCTGGCTCTGTTTACTTCTGGCAGTGCTCAGGGGGTCATATGCATTTCCAGGGATTGACAGAGTAAAATCCACGCAGGGCAAGTACCTTACTCTCTCTACTATATCCACCTGACTGTATCATCTTCATTTTCCTGGAATGAGCTCAGCAATCTGTCTTTAGAATGAGTTAATATGGCCTCAGGGAAGACCTACTCTAGGGCTTTGGCATTTCATTGCTATTCAGGTAGAGCAAGTAATCAATCCTTGGAGTTTGTGCAAGGTCACTTAGCCTTAAAACACCTCAGTTGCCTTATCTGTAATGAATGGGGAGTGGTTGATGATCTTTAATGCCCTTTCTAGCGCTAAAATTACAGATTTCAGGAATCTGTCAGGAGACTAACCTTGTATTATCATTTCAAAACTAGCAGGAATGCCAGAGACCAGCAGGAGCTCCCAGCAGTTAGAGGAAACAGTAAATGATTAGTCACTTCCATTGTTTATGATGCTGAATCTCTCAGTAAAACTGTACCTTCGAGTTGCAAAATGCAAGGGTTCAGAACAGATCAGATTCACGTCTCTTGGCAGTTGTCCAAGTTTGTAGGTCAACCCATCCCTAGAGAGATGATGGAAAAGTATATACACTCCTATTCTCAGCAAATATACTTATTATCTAAAATACCTTGTTCTCATGTGAGTCTCATGTGTGTTAATAAACTTTATAGAAATCTTTTAGTAACGTTGTGTAATAAAATTTTGACAGAAGATCATTAGTAGAACCCTTTTCTCAGTCACCCGAAATGTGAAAACTGAAACAACGCTCTGATTGGGAAGACATAGGAACATTCTAGCCCTTCCTCAAGAGAGTATCACAGGCCAGAGATAACTACTACAAGGCCAGACTTCTGTGTCCACCTAAATGACCTCACTTGAGTTTAATTGTTATCTCTTGATTTGCATTGTTCACACTTGAAAAGTTCCCTGCCTCAAGTAATATTTTAATGCCCTAATGCATTGTTTTGTTGTTGTTGAGGAGTAGGATAAGGAGGATTGCTATTGTCTCTCATTTCAAACATAAACGATTCCTCTAATGAGAATAAGTCCTTTGTCAAACTCTTATAACCTTTATTTTGCATTGGGAAAAGACTATCTGCAAAACAGAACTCTGAGTCTTCTTCCAGGTATACAAAATTATTCCAGCACAAAAAAAAGATTTGTTTTTTTTCCTCACAACAAGCAATAGTGGTGTGTTAATTAATAATATATGTTGATATTTATAATAATTCTATATATTCTCCAGCAATTTTCTCTATCTCCTCAACAACAAGCATAGTACTTTTAACACACATGTGAGCATGCACAAACATATGCTTTCGATATTTATGTTTAGTGAGAGTTTTTTAACTTTTTTGTAATGACTTATAAATCCTTATTAGGTGCTAACTACTTATCTATTGAAAATTTCATTAAAAATTTTTTGCCTTTTATACTAACAGAGTAAATTATTTAAAATGAAAATTTAGAGTTTGTGTACACCCAACATAAATAGAAGGAAATATTACTAAAATACATATAGTAAGAAATGTAAAACATTTGCCCCAATGTTGACGTTTAAAACTCTCACTGACTCTTGTGTCTTTTTATTTGAAGTTACTAATAATATGCTAATAAATTTATAAAATTTATAAAATTATAAGAATATGTTAAAATAAATGCAATTAAAGAGGCCAATCATACATAAAAACATATAGCTAAGTTTAATTAATGTACGCATGGCAGCTCCCATTTCCAACTAAGATAAATTTAGGTAAGGTACAATAGTTGTGTAAAACTATCCAAGATTATTCCGCCAGAAACTGAATAACCAAGCAACCAATAGCACAAATAGCAAATCATGGAAAGCAAAATCATGTGCTCCCATGATGGGAAATATTTTCGTATTATGGAAATTTTGACTACTGAAAACTTCACAGGAATTTAGTCATTATGTAGTTGATTATTAAAAAGTGTAACTTTAAACTTAATTTTTTTGAAGAATAAACAAACAGAAAAAATTGATTTATTTGAAATATTCATGGACAGGGCTCGAGATTCAGTAGTTCCAGTAAAATGACTTTTATTTTTTGAAATTAAAATTTTCTATGAGTAGAATGATGTTTTAGTTTATAAAAAGAGCCATAATTTTACATTTATTTTCTCTTATAATAATACTCAAAGTGATACAGCAAAAGTGGATCACCAGGTGAATTTAGTTGATTTCTTTAAAGCTCATCAGTAAAACTTTAAGCCTAATTTTTTTTGGAGAATAAACAAAGGCTGCCAAATGAAAAAAAATCTGCATAGATTAAGGGAGCCTGGGGGTGGGAAATGGAAGCAGATAAAAGGAGGCCTCCACCATTTTACTCCTTTGTTCTTGCCTCTCACCCTCTCTGCACATATCCAGGCAGTATGCAGGGACAGCCCTTGTGGGCTGGGACAAGGCATATTCAGGCAGGGACAGATTCCCTTGGGTGGGAAGTAGGAAAGCCAGGACAGGTCTATAGGAATTGCTGGGTTAGTATGAGGAGGTCCAAGGACAGATGCAGAGCACAGAGACTTCGCCCACAGCATCAGGCAGTAGAATGGAGACTTAAGGAAAGCCAGGATGGATGTCAGGGAACTATTGGGGTACAGTGTGGGGCCTAATAACTACTAAATTTGGTATCTGTCTTGGTTAATCATAATAGAGATACAGATATATAAACTAATGGAAAGCAAATATAATCAAATAAGTACAGTATTTTCTGTATACATTTGTTTTCTTCTCTCTTGGAATAGAGTAGGTCTAGTCACATCTGGGTATGCTCAGGGCTGACTCCTGACTCTGTGCTTAGGTATTGCTTCTAATGGTATTTCAGAGATGAGTGTATTCTGGTAATTTCCAAAAGTCTTTACCCATAATAAATGTGCTTCTATAGCAGGTGGGGCTGTTTCTTTGCAAATGACTGACCCAGGATGGTCCTGGTACCCCAGAGATGGATCATGGTGTACCTGGTACCCCAGAGATGGATCATGGTACCCCAAGTCCACCATAATCCATCTCTGAGCAGAGCTAGGATTAAACAGTAATCACTATCAGGTATGATCCCAAAGAAAAATGACAACAAGAAGGTGTGGCATAAATTTATAATGGAGGAAGAAAAAAGAAGAAATCATGTAGTTTGCCACAATTTGGATAGAACTTTAGGGTAAAAGATAATGAAAATAAGGTAAAGGGAGAAGGACAAATAAGGGATGATCTCACTCATATGTCTCATATGTAGTATCAAGAAGGCAAAATAAGGGAATAGACAATACCAAGCAATAACAAATCTTTACCTTGGATTACAAATATCAAATTATAAATAGTGGAGGAAAAATGGGGAGAACGAGGGAGTGGGCTGGGAGTAACAGAACAATGGTGGTGGAGTCAAGGGAACTTTGGTGGTGGTGGGATTCAGAAACTTTTCCAATAACATAAGTCATCTAAATCAGCTTTTTAGTTTTTACTGTCTCCCATAAATATATGAGCCATAAATAATAATAAAGTCTTGTTTCTTGGATCTTTTATTATAGAGGGCTAGAGCCTCAGAAGAGTAGAAAGTTTAACATAGAGGGAAATTTTTTTTAATTCTCAAAAAATTTATTTTCTTTCCAGGTTACCTGACTCCCTTAGGGTATTTTGAAATGCACAGGACAAATTATGCAAAGCATCAATATGTCAATTGTCATATTTTTTAAATAAGTCTCATAGTGTCACCTAAGGGAGCAGACATGGGGATGGAGTGTAGGTAGAAAATGAGGGTCTCTGATGGTGGTGGGGGCATATTGATGGTAGGATTGGTGTTGAATAACGAATCTAACAGCTGTATTGTAAAAACCTTTGTAATTTGTAAATCATGGTATTTAAATAAAGTAAAGAAAAAAGAATCTTATGAGAATTTTAAAATAAGGAGATTTTGTGTGTTACCAGTATAGCCTTTGCTATTTCAGTTTTGATTTATTTTTTCCAAGTCTTCACAGTGTTTTTAACATCTGTCCTTATATATGGCAAACTTGCTTTGTTCATAGTTATTTATAAGTATTGCCTTCTTGCTTGACTGAATAACTATTGAATCAGGAATTTTCATATCTCTCTCTTTCTCTCTATATACATATACATTATATGTAAAGATAGTGCATTATAACTCATAAAATAAAGTTTTCATTTAACTCTACCAGTACAAGAAATTAATCCTTTTTCAGTACTTATAGATAGATACATAGATAGATGTATAGATAAATGTATAGATAGATGGAT
Organism: Cryptotis parvus; assembly: GCA_021461705.1. NCBI lineage: Eukaryota > Metazoa > Chordata > Mammalia > Eulipotyphla > Soricidae > Cryptotis > Cryptotis parvus. Next base: position 221,578 of record JAJIBD010022601.1, read on the forward strand.
GGATGGATGGATAGATAGAGAGATAGAGATAGATAGATAGATAGATAGATAGATAGATAGATAGATAGATAGATACATACATACATACATACATACATACATACATACATACATACATACATACATACATAGATGGATCACTGATACATACAATACCAAGTAAATTTTACTTCACTTTCTTTGATTTACCCCAATCAAAAAGCTTATGTCATGGGCAATGCCATATATGTTAAAGTCATTCAGAACTGCTTTTCTTTGTGAAAAATAGCACCATTAATAAGCACATTTGATGATATAACACTATGCCACACAGCATACATCATGACTTTGTTTTATGAACTTAAAAAGTGGAAAACATTACAAGTTATACTAGAATGAATTGAATGGTGTTACTATATTAACCACCAATTGAAAGCCATTATTCATTAATTTATTTCAATCTGCTAAACTTCTGTGTAGCGATTTAACAGAAGCACCACTGTTATCTGGAATGAAGAGTAAGGCTATTATCTTAACAAAGCTCATGTAATTGCCATAAATGTACAAACCTTGAATTTTTATCCTCATTAACTTAACGATATGAAACATAGGCATTCTTTGCCTTCGAAAATTCTCTCTTTATTTGACATTCAATACACACCCCACAATAATTAGCATGCGACCATGACTCTTGAGTAATGCCTTTGAAGGGTTCCCATTAAAGGAAGCTTTTTATTTCTGGTCAGCACAATACAAAATGAGCTGATGTTGGCTGTAATTACCAAGTGTACTTAGATATTGTAGATGGCAGCTTGGGGATTTACCTCAAAATGATCTGTTATCTTGGTGATGGACTACAAATAGAAATACTAGATTTTATAAAATAATTTTTCAAAAACACATTATAATCAAGATGAATTGCTAAAGACATGATGGATGATAGAATCCAAAATATTGTAAAGTTTTGGAAATAGTATTTAATCAGAGATACAAAAGAAATGTCTAAAATGGTGCTATTGGACTTTGACAACAAAACTGATGTTATCAAGTAAAGTGAAATAGGTAGACGTGGGGAAGGATTGGAAATTGAAATGACATAAGGATAGTGGTGAAGGATATCTGGTATTTTTGAGGTAATGGAATTTGTATACCAGAGGCAAAAACATTAACATTATTAAAAACTGTGATACCTCAATAACAATAAAATAAAGTGTTTTTGAAAATATATATTTTGCAGTACACCTGCCCAGAGACTCTGCATCTGCCTGATGTTGCCTCTTGCAGGTCACTTTGTAGATAGGGAGGAGGACACTTTGAATGTGGCAGTTTATCTGACCATATACTCTATACTGGCTGGTATAAATATTCTCTCATGCTTCCACAATCATCCTGGGTCTAACTAGATATCACTGGTATGTTTGCCTGGCCACGTTGGGTCTCTAAGTAATTAGACCAGAGAGAAATGCTGTTTGCCTCCAAGCAAGCTAGCATGACTCAAAGCTAAAATATAGTACTACCATGAAGTAAAGATGAGACTCTTGTGAAAGCTTGGAGAAATATTTAACTGATTATAGTATATTCTTTGGTACAGATGCATGCCTTTGTATTCTGAGATACAGTTTATCTCAGAAACTCCTCTCTACCCTGCAGAGGCATTTACAAGGCAGATCTTGGCATGACAACATTAACATCTCAAAGGGCCTCAGTGAGGTCCTGGGAGAAATTACCTGAGGGCATTTGACTCTGATGGCTTTCTGTAGAAGTAGAAGGTCTGGTTGCGTGGATATAAAACTAGGCTGCTTCCTCTCTGGGCTCTCTCTCCCCCACACCCCCTTTCTGCTGGTGCCGCTTTACAGTCTCCTCTCTACAGGGCCTTAACACGTGGTGGCCTCCATTTTTGCCTACACATGGCCAGGGCCCAGAGAGGAACCCTAAGTTTGTAGATTTTCCTATTGCTGATTTGTATGCCAAAACCTGTGTTAAGTAAAGTATTTTAAAACTCTGCCTGATTCTCAAGTCTTTCTCCATCTGTCATCTGCCGACACCCTAGGATAAAAAGGGGATTCCCTGACTCTGCTCCCGGATTTTGTGCAGGGTTCCTCAGCCTTTCCCCACATATATACAATATTTTTTTGTATTTAGAATAGAATTGTGTAAATGTGACATCACATTGGTTGTCTAATTTAGAAAACTTATATATTTCCTACTATATGAACATTTATTTCCTAATATAAGCTATAAAAGCTAAAGATTAAAAAATGTTGTCAAATTATATCTGAAATTCTTTACAGAAGTTAATGTTTGAAATTATGACTGTGAGTTGCTGATATACTAGAGTTAATAATATAGAATATAACTATTAAAATAGGTGGCAATTATGATTTTAAAATAGATTGTTTTGTGGTGAAAACACAATTGACTGGGCTACGTTTTTTTTTGCATGTGGGAAACCTGGGTTTGACCTCCAATACAACATAGTAAGCCCATGCAGTCAGGAGTGACTCATGAATACTTATCTAAGTGTTGATCCCAAGCACTACAGTGTAGCCCAAAATCCAAATAAAAAATAAAAACCTTAGTAGTAATATATGGAAACAAAATTTCCTAATATCCAGAGGGTTAACATTTGATAAAAATCTCAGTTCATTAATGTAGGCTTTCTTGCATCCTTGATTAGTTTTATATATGATTTAATGATGTATATTTACAAATACAAAAATAAGGCCCTCTAGTGTCAGTATGTGCTACATATTTCTTTTAGAATTGTGTGCTATTGTTGTAGGCAGGTAGACAGGGGGCGCCACATGGCAATAAATTCCTGAAGAAGAGCTCCAGAGCCACACCTGATTGAAAGCCGGAAACCAAACTTGATAAGACCAGATTAACAATAGACCCTGGAGGAAGGAAAGGCCAAAAGGAATGTGTAAATCTCCTGAGGGAGATGAATCATCCCTTCCCGCCCAGCACCCAGCTCACACAAGACCACTCCCAAAGTCTACTCCCTTGGCAACGGGGCCCTAGCAACCAAGGTTAAAGCCCCATATGGGAGTAACTTGGGGAGAAGTCTATAAAAGCCGTCCTGACCAAAGGACGGCGCGCACATGCTGCAAGGACACTCATGCTGCCTGAGCCCATGTGGCCAAGCACATGTGGTGCCTGAGCACGTGTGTTGCCCGCATCTCCCCTCTTGAGATGTGTACTCTCTCTTTTACTTGCTCTCCGCCTTTGGAGCAGCCCGCGTTCTCCCTTGAGCGCGTTACTCTCTCCTTTCTTTCTCTCCCTTCCCTCACCTAAAACCTCCTTAATAAAACCTACTTTACTTCACTGCTCGTCGACTCCTGAAAATTCTTTTTCTGCGAGGAAGACAAGAACCTTGAGGCAGACCTGGGTAAGGCCTAGGACTGACTTTCCTTTCCTGCAAAGAGCCATTCCTCGCTCCAGCCTGAGTCCGTGGCTCCCCGAGAAACCTCGGGTGGTGGGGATCAACTCCCGTGCCTAGAGATCAAGCGGACCTCAGGCGTGGCTTGACGGCCACCTCGTGGGGCTGGTGGGGCTCAGGCCCACGCCGTGCAGGGGCTCATCGCAGACTTTATCAGTCCTTAGCCTGCCCAGCGGGTCCCGGGTGGCAGAGGCGGCTGGGGAGAAAGCGACCATCTCTCTCCCCTTCCTGCCTCACATAAGTCACCCGTGGGGTCCACCTGCAACATTTTGGCGACCGCGGCAGGACGGTGCAGTGAAGTCCCCCAGAAGGAGGTAATCCGTGAAAAATCTGCGTAGAAGGTATGCTCCCTTGGAAATCTCTAGGGGGACGGGGGAGGAATGTGATAACCTCTGTGTGAGTGAGTGTGTGTATGAGCACCCTGATAGGTCCTCCTATCAGGCGTGAGTCTGTGGCTCCACGACCCGGCACCCTTAAGGTCCCACAAAGGTTACGGAGCCCGAGTGGGCTGTCTGCTACGAAGAACATATGGTCTATGGTGGCGCTGACATAGAGGTCGGCCGCAAGTCACAACTGCTGAGTCCACTACGGCTAAGTTCTTCACCGGTAGACAAGCAACTGAATGGTCTCTGTAAAGAGGCACCCCTCCTTTGTCTGTCTCGCGTCACCTATCACTGTGGGAGGGGTGGGGGGGGAAACCCACTAGTGAAAGATTCTAGAAAACCAAATTACAGCTAGCAGTCCCCTTTCTCTCTCCTCGTCCCAGAATAACATAGGGAAGAAAACCGGTTAGGATTAAAGAAACACCAGGAGGTCAATTAGAACGTAAAGGAGGCCTCTAGCAGCTTTAGCCCCAGGCAAAGAAAAAAAAGGGTAAAAGGCAGCAAGGCAAAACCCAGTGGAAGGCCCAGAAAACTAAGCCAAAGCAGCAAGGCAGAACCCAGTAAGGGACCCAGTAAATGTCGCCAAGGCAGAAATTAAAATTTATTAAGAAGTCCAGCAAATGACAGAAAGGCAAAAAACTTAAAACCTAATAAAAGATGCAGCAATGTCAGCAAGGTTGAAGAAGGCAGCAACCAACTAAGGCAGAACTTTTTCCTCTATCTCTTGGAAACCCACGACAGGCTGGTCCGGCTCCACACGCAGGTCGTGGTCGTGATGGATGCCGGGAAGGCCCCAGGGACGCTTGGGGTAACTCAGAGGTCACTTATGGAGACGTCCATGGTCAAAGTGGACCCCTGACTTCTCCTCGGGGCTGGGGGCTGCGGCGCTGCGCCCCTCCCGCGAGTGTTTCTCCTCGGGGCTGGGGGGCTGCAGCGCTGCGCCCCCGCGAGTGTTTCTCCCTCGGGGCTGGGGGCTGCGACGCTGCGCCCCTCCCGCGAGTGTTTCTCCTCGGGGCTGGGGGCTGCAGCGCTGCACCCCCCCCGCGAGTGTTTCTCCCCTCGAGGCTGGGGGCCGCGGCGCTGCGCCCCCTCCCGCGAGTGTTTCTCCTCGGGGCTGGGGGGCGGGCGCGGCGCTGCGCCCCCTCCCGCGAGTGTTTCTCCCTCGGGGCTGGGGGCCGCGGCGCTGCGCCCCCTCCCGCGAGTGTTTCTCCTCGGGGCTGGGGGCGCGGGCTGCGCCCCCTCCCGCGAGTGTTTCTCCCTCGGGGCTGGGGGGCGCGGCGCTGCCGCCCCTCCCGCGAGTGTTTCTCCTCGGGGCTGGGGGGCTGCGGCGCTGCGCCCCTCCCGCGAGTGTTTCTCCTCGGGGCTGGGGCGGCGCTCGCCCCCCCTCCCGCGAGTGTTTCTCCTCGGGGCTGGGGGCCGCGGCGCTGCCCCCCCTCCCGCGAGTGTTTCTCCTCGGGGCTGGGGGCTGCGACGCTGCGCCCCCTCCCGCGAAGTGTTTCTCCTCGGGGCTGGGGGCTGCAACCCCCTCCCGCGAGTGTTTCTCCCTCGGGGCTGGGGGCTGCGGCGCTGCACCCCCTCCCGCGAGTGTTTCTCCTCGGGGCTGGGGGCTGCGGCGCTGCGACCCTCCTCGCGAAGTGTTTCTCCTCGGGGCTGGGGCTGCGCCGCCCCTCCCGCGAGTGTTTCTCCTCGGGGCTGGGGGCTGCAACCCCTCCCGCGGCGGTTTTTGCATTAAGAGTTTTGCCAAGGAACCATCCTGTTTTAGTTCTTTCCTTCTTTCATAGGTTGCTGCCAAAATACTTAAAATATGGGAAATTCTGCCTCTATACCCAAGGAGTCCCCCTTGGCTTGCCTATTGAAACACTGGAAGGACCTACAACTAGAATGTCTAAGCAAGGCACGGCTCAAAGACCTTTGTAACAAATCGTGGCCTAACTATAAACTAGAACACGGGGAAAAATGGCCAGTGAATGGTAGCTTGCAATACAGCACCATCTTGCAGCTAGATCGCTTCTGCAAGAGGCAAAGGAAATGGGATGAAACCCCCTACATTCAAGCCTTCATGGCACTGTATCAAGCCTCAAAGGAAAAGGGCGGCCGCATCTTCTATGCAGATGCTACAGGGGAAAAGAACCAGAACCAGATCCCATAGACGACATTCTAATGATGTTTCCTCCACACGGAGGTCCGTTTGGACCCGGGGGCATCAGTCCCTTTGGAGGGCCGCTGGCCCCCACCGCTGGCACCGGCTCAGGCTTTGCTACCGCCGCTGCCGCTGCCGCCCTCCGCCTCCGCAGCTGCTGGCCCAGGCTCAGCCGCTGCTACCGCCGCAGCCTCTGTACCCTACTGTGCCCCCGGTGTCGGCTCCCTCCCTGCCGCTGGCTCCCTAGAGTCCGTAAAGACTCAAGAAGTCTGGGCTGGTACCGGTCACGCCTCCCTGCCTAAACTATCCCCCGGCAATCCGGGGCTCTTCTAGCCCAAGGTCTCCAAGCCCTAGAACCCCCAAAAATCGGGGGTACCAAGAGCGCAGCTCCTCCCCAGAAGAAACCAGTGCAGAGGAAAGTAGTAGCAGGAAAGCTCGCATAAACCGCAGGGGGAGTAAGGGGCACAGTCTCTCCTCAGAAGACCAGGCTGGTCCAAAAAGAAAGTTATTAGCAAAAAGCTCACAAACATCATAGGGAAATTAAAGAGCACAGTTCCTCCTCAGAAGACGAGGCTGGCGCAGGGAGATAACTGCAGAAAAATCTGCTGCCACTCCAAAGAAACTTTAAAATGTCTCCCTCCCTCGAAAACTAGTCTAACAGGGCGTACTCGAAGTAAAGTCTCTTAACACCCAAAACCAAAAAAAAAAAAAAATTTCTTCCTCTAAGAGAAGTGCCAAATGGGAAGGGAGGAATAATAAAGGTTCAGGTACCTTTCACCATGGGCGACCTACACCGATGTAAGCAGCAGCTAGGAAGGTTTTGGGAAGATCCCTCAAAGTTTACAGAGGAATTTCAAACTCTAACTTTTAACTTTGAGTTCACCTGGGATGATGCACAAATAGTTCTGTCCAATTGCTGCACCCCAAAGGAAAAACACAGATTATAGCAGCTGCGCAGGTTCATGCAGACGAGCTCCATGCAACTAATAGAGACCTCCCCGTGGGTTTCACGGCAGTTCCCCTAACAAACCCTGGGTAAAATTACCAAACTGAAGAGGGGAAGAAAAATGCGGGATTACATGATTAACTGCCAAATAGCGGGAATAAAAGAGTGTGTTACTAAGGCGGTAAATTATAATAAGCAAAAGGTACTTGCAGGGAAGCCCACTGCCCACTGTGGTCTAACGCAGCTCAGGCATCTATCTATCTTTCCCCAAGGTCAGGCCGAGCAGGGTGTGCTTAGAGCTGAGCTTCTTGCCATTCCAAACCTACTGGACCCACCCAGGAGTTCCCCTAGGGGAAGTGGCTGGAAAAAGCTGGCAGAGTGAAGGTCCAAGCGCCCTTCTCAATAAGCTTCAGTGACACAAGCAGCTAGGGACATTTTGGGGAGATCCTTCAAGTTTATAAAGAAAGTTCAATTTCTAACCTTTGCTTTAAGTTCACCTAAGATGGCTAATAATTTTGTCCAATTGTTGCATGCAAAAGCAAAAAGCACACCAGGACCTGCGCAGATGAGCACTGGCTGGTGACCTTAATTACCCGGTAGGCTTAACAGCAGTTTTTCCTTAACAGGTCCAGTACAGAATTATCAAATCAAAGGAGGCACAAATGTAGTAATTAATTTCAAAAGGGTATTAATGCAGTAATTCAATTTACAGGTTTTTACAGCCTAACCTGTCCTCACTAACATCTATCTCCAAAAACTGTACATCGTAACTAATTTTAACTTTCTTTACTATGCCTCTCTTTACTATGCCTCCTAGTTAGCAAAGGCCATTAAGGTGCATTCAAAACTTAAAACTAGGAATTAGGAACTAAAAAGCTAAACTCAAAACTAAAAAAAAGCTAAAAAGTAGTAGCATTAAGTTTACAACTTAATTTGGCCATAATCTAGGTGGCCGGTTTTTTTCAACAAAAGCGCTTTCTTGACCCATGCTTCATGTAAAAAACAGGCAGGGGGCAGAGGCTGGTGCAGGCTGAAAAATGCAGGGCCAGGTCCCAATCGGCCGAGCAGGGCTATTTGCCCTGGGGGACTGCCCCTTCCTTTCTCAGTCTATCAGTTTCCTCTACCCTTCCAAAAGGGTCAAATCATAACTGAAGATAGATCAATCAACTGTATATGTGTATGTGTGCACGTGCGTGTGTGGTGGCCACCAATTGTTTGCAGTTGTCTTGTCTGTGTAAAACATGGAGTGTTAAATAAACCAAGTTAAAATCAAAAGCAAATTGTTAAGCCAGGGATAGGCCATGTGTTCTAAACTAAGTGTTAAGCAGAAAAAAAAAATCAACGTGCTCAATCTAAATCTTATGGTAAGGGGTTAAAATATATAATTGTAAAACCTTTTTAAGGGTTCCTAATGCCTGAAATTCTCTCAGCTGAAAAACTTGTGCTGTTAAAAAGGGGTAAAAGCTAAAGTCAAAAGCAGGAAATAAAATAAAAACTTTGTAAAATTGTGCAAAGCTTTACCTTATAAGCCTTAGTCAAATTCTAATAAAAATTAGGCTGTTTTCAAAATTAACTAAGGTACAGAAACTGTTGTAATTAAGTCAAAAAATCTTGTGTTTCACAAAAGTTGGTTCAAATGCCGTATGTTAATATGTCTACATATTTGTTTTATTTCTGTAATGGGGTTATCTCAAGATCTCAGTCTGATAAATCTGAAGCCACAGCATTATGCCTTAAAGGCTTTTCAGGTGAAATTCCAGAGCAGCCTCAGGGCTAAAGAAAGTCAGCCACATTCAAGAAGCCAGGAATGTTTCTTTCAATTTGTGGCTTCTAAACATAAAAAATTTAAAATGTGCAAAGTAAATAACAGCAATCAGTTTTTCCTTTTCAGGCATTGTTTCTAATCTGCCCAGTATGTGCTATTATTGAAATAGCTTTAATATATGTAAGCTTTGTTACCAGGTATCAACCTAGTCTTGAATTTAAAATCTTTATTCACAAGCGTAAAGTCACTGTTTCTTGGTAGTAATCTTTTAAGTATTTTAACTTTGCATTGTTTATGTTCTCCTAAAATATGAAATTAATGCTTTTAAAGTAGCTTGACATGCTAAATAAAAATAATTAGCAACGTGTTTCCAAACTTCTTGAAAGATCAGGTACTAAGCTCTGTAAAATAAGGAAGTTAATACCTTTAGGGTGTAACTATAAGGAGTCTAAATAATGCATTTTAAGTAACAAAAAGATAATGAATGAAGATGTCTGTGGAAAAAGGAAGGAATTCTGTTAAAGTAAAGGCTTGTTTTTGCAGGAAAGTTACAAAACAGAATGAATGTAAAGAAATGTGTAGAAGGTCAAAAAATGTTAAGTAAACTATAAAACTCTTTTCTAAAGTATCTCGTTGGTAAGATCTATGAAAAAAATATTAAACAAATGGTATGAACTCCTGTTACAGTGCTCCTAAAAACTGGAGCTTTTGTTTAACATAGGATTTTGTTTAACATGAAGTTAAATAAGTTACATAGAATACTGTTAAACTGTCTGCTCTATTTCAACAGAACTTTATGCTTCTTTTAAGCAGTTCCAACAGCAAATTGGTGTATTGCACTTCATTGTAAGTAAAGTGTAATATATGCTTTTCTCTCTTTACACCTTCAGTACGTCTTTTAATGTTTCATGGCACTGTGTTGGTTTGCATAAACTCAAACAAAATATTTCCTCTCTGCAATAGGGCCTAGCCCTCTTGCAGACAGGAAAGCCAGTATGGGACCCCAAGGCCCTCTTCCAGGAAAAATAGAAGTCAAAGGGATTGGTCTAAATGACAGAAGCATGTAGTTATCACAGGTACAGCTGCAAGTACCCTACAAACCTCAGGGAGACCCTAGAGGCAGGCCGGCTAAAGGAAGAACCGAAGATCATCTCTGCTGTGAGGAACGAGGAATCTGCCAATCTGTGGTGACTGACAACTGCCTGGGCCATACAACAAGGAGGACTGCTGCAGTAGGGAATGGCTTCAGCCCCAAAGAGGGATGTTGTCACGCTCTGCTCAACACAGTGGAAAAGGCCCGAGGTTACCTGTAGGTCATCATGGAACCTAATCTTCATGGCCAAGCCTGGGGTAGCCCTGACGTAACAGGTAAAAACATTAAAATACCATGATTGGTGTTTGCCTGCTCTGTCTTAGCCAATTCCCAGAACTTCTTAGTAGTAACGGGGTACCCTAAGTGGAAAGTTCTCCAGTTTTGCTGTGTTTATGCAAAAGAACAAGTCAGGTTTATAAAGTCATTTGGCAAATTTAAAGCGAAGGTGGAGAGAAAACCATATTTCTATAACTTTTGTACAAATCAAATTCTAGCTACAAAAAGGCAATTAAATAAATGTATGTATCCAAATAGGCTTAATTTAAAAGGTACCCCTTGGATAATCCAAATAGAACTTGCTTTACTAACTGTAAGTAATCAGCCTAGTCTAAAAGGGAACTCAAGTTATACATGTCATCAGTCCAACCAGGAACATCAGCTAAAAGGCAAATGTACTCTAAAGTCTGCTAATAAGCCAAGGGTCTTCAAGTTAGCATCCAAATTGGTTAAGTGTTCATTCTCAGTTCATAAAAACTGTAGTAAATAACAACCGTCCATAAAAAGGAACTAAACAGGGCAGTTAAGATAAACTCAACTGTGCTTCATGTGTCAGAGAGTAATCTTAAAAATTGGCAACTTAACTTCATGTAAATGCTCAAATGTTCAGGGTATAGTTACCTAAACCTTCAGTGAAAAGGCCGAGTTTTTTTTCTGTTGTACAAAAAGCCAGAAAGGTGGCTGGTGTTTCTACCTTAACATTGGTGTTTTCCATCAGCAGCAAACCACTCTGCCCTCAATAGGGCAAAAAGGGACCTTTGCACTCCTTCAGGGTCTAATCATTTCAAAGTAATGTTTCTTAGCCTAATTAATCTGGTCTTTGTCTTGCAGATAAACAACTTCAGAAATCTAACCTTCATTCATTGCCTGGGCCCCATTTAAACTAAGGTAGTAAGAAGATTTCACCCCTTGTAGGCAGGGTCTACAAGCCCCTCTTGTCAGCAGGAAGCAAATACAGAAGACGGACCTTCGACCACTTTCCCCTTAAAGATTTAAGGGGTGAAATCTCTAGGGGGGATTGTTGTAGGCAGGTAGACAGGGGGCGCCACATGGCAATAAATTCCTGAAGAAGAGCTCCAGAGCCACACCTGATTGAAAGCCGGAAACCAAACTTGATAAGACCAGATTAACAATAGACCCTGGAGGAAGGAAAGGCCAAAAGGAATGTGTAAATCTCCTGAGGGAGATGAATCATCCTTCCGCCCAGCACCCAGCTCACACAAGACCACTCCCAAAGTCTACTCCCTTGGCAACGGGGCCCTAGCAACCAAGGTTAAAGCCCCATATGGGAGTAACTTGGGGAGAAGTCTATAAAAGCCGTCCTGACCAAAGGACGGCGCACATGCTGCAAGGACACTCATGCTGCCTGAGCCCATGTGGCCAAGCACATGTGGTGCCTGAGCACGTGTGTTGCCCGCATCTCCCCTCTTGAGATGTGTACTCTCTCTTTTACTTGCTCTCCGCCTTTGGAGCAGCCCGCGTTCTCCCTTGAGCGCGTTACTCTCTCCTTTCTTTCTCTCCCTTCCCCTCACCTAAAACCTCCTTAATAAAACCTACTTTACTTCACTGCTCGTCGACTCCTGAAAATTCTTTTTCTGCGAGGAAGACAAGAACCTTGAGGCAGACCTGGGTAAGGCCTAGGACTGACTTTCCTTTCCTGCAAAGAGCCATTCCTCGCTCCAGCCTGAGTCCGTGGCTCCCCGAGAAACCTCGGGTGGTGGGGATCAACTCCCGTGCCTAGAGATCAAGCGGACCTCAGGCGTGGCTTGACGGCCACCTCGTGGGGCTGGTGGGGCTCAGGCCCACGCCGTGCAGGGGCTCATCGCAGACTTTATCAGTCCTTAGCCTGCCCAGCGGGTCCCGGTGGCAGAGGCGGCTGGGGAGAAAGCGACCATCTCTCTCCCCTTCCTGCCTCACATAAGTCACCCGTGGGGTCCACCTGCAACACTACTTTTGTTAGAATCACCAGCAAAAAAACTTTTATTTAGATCTTCCTGTTACTGCTAATAATTAAAACAGGTTCAAATGGTTTTAATTTCCTCTATTTAACTTGAAATGTTTATATATCTTCTATTTATTGTCTTTTCCACTGGATACATTACGCTTAGTTAAACAATAAAAACAAAATAGAACACAAAAAATTGTTTACCAAAGACTACACACAATTACTTTACATTGCAGGAATCCTTTGTTTTATTTAGAGTGTTGACAGATAGCTCCCTACAATGCTCAGGGGATGCCCTTAGCTCTATGCTCAAGGTTGCTCTTGGTGATGCTCAGGAACCATATGGCACTTGAATTGATCCCAACCTTCCTGCCCGCAACAGTTTCTTAAGTTATCTCTATGACCCTACTCTGCTTTATTAAAAGTACATATCATAGCACTACACATTTATGAGAAAATACAATTTTACCTGTGTTTGCAAATGTGAAGGTGTATCTGTTTTATTTTTAACTTTTATGGCAGTGAGCAAAATTGTAAAACTAAGCTTTAGTGTGACTTTGACATTGCTTAAGAGAGTGCTCACCCTGAGCATGGGTGAAAAATTTAAGCCACTTCCTTAGAGACCACTTTATAACAAACATGCACTTATCTTATAATTCAGGCTTTTACTAATATTAGTGTTATTTTGAATTTTGTATGTAATTTTATAAGATATGGTAGTTTTTTTAGGTCTGAGAATGGTAAATACCTTTCCATGTAGAGTAATGGATTGCTTCTTTGCTTTATACCATTTTAGCTTTAAAAAGTATCATAGGAATACTTACACACCGCCCAGGAAATCTATAATCAAGTGTAAATATTCATTTTTTCTTTAGTTGAAGTTTCCTTCCACCTCTGTGAAGAATTGTGTAATGTTCCTGTTATTTTATTCATAAAGACTTTGTTAATTTTGACTATATTGCACCTTTCAGGCTTTTTCTAGCCCCCTTTACGAATGCATATACTGCCTGCACCTATTAATTGTGATCTCTTCTGAAAGACACAATCACATCTTTATGCTTTGTAAAGAGTGCAATACCATACCTTAAAGTCAATAACCAATGAAATCATTCTGAATCTCAGGGGCTTTGTATTATTACCTATTTCAGTGTTTTCATGATCTCTGGGGGGACCTGCTAACGTGGTAGAGTTGCTCTGTGATCACTCCTACGTGTGCTGGCACTGATTGGGTGGTGGGTGCTATGCAGTGCTGTTGTTTGAGACCTGCCTGCAGCAAGCAAAGCATATATAAACACTAAACCTTTGAGCTGTTTTCCTCATTCTGCTTTAGCACTTTTATGTTAGGGGTGAGGCTGTTGGGGCTACACCTTACCTGCCACGCTTCACTGGCTCTGCACTCAGGAATTACTCCTGGTGGTCTCTGGGGCTGAATGAATATGTGTGTGGGGGAAGGGGATCGGAAGGAGGTGAGGGGGGCTAAGTCTGCGTGGCCACATGTAAGACAAATTCCTTAACCTCTCTATTATTGATCTGGCCCCTCACTTTAACACTTTTAAATTAGAACTCTCTTATGATCACCCCTCTAGAGAGCAAAATAAAAGATGTCATACAACTGCCTGTAAGTATCACTACTAATCTGCACTCTACAGATTTCTTTAGTTCCAAGGAGAAATAGAAGTTTATTTCTATGTTTTTCTCTCTCTGCCAAATAGGGGTGATGTCTAAAGCACTCCATATTTCATGCAATCTCTTTTCAGCTCTGGTCCCCAGCAACTTAGACTAAGCAAGTGAATTGACTTTCTATCTTATAGAATAAAAAAGTCCCTGTACATGTATGGCTTTATATTTCCTTTTATGATAAATGTATTTACGTCTAAATCCAATCTTAATCTTCACCTTATCTTTCTGTGAAAAGGCCCATCTATCTATCAAAGTCAATCCCTCTCTGTGTTGCCTTCTTTGACACCTTCCTATCAATATTATCTCTTTTCTCCATTATTGTTAATGACTCTGGCATGATTGCCTGTGCTCCATTCTAAGATATAAAACTGCTTACTTTTCTTTTTCTATAACTTACCAACTCCACTTCAAGAGAAGTCTAACCTAGGGATTAACAGATAATTTCTTAAGGTGAGAGAGTAAAATTTAAGCCTATGAAGATTGTAGGGCTACCCTGGCTTAAATCAGCTTTAATACCATTATAGGTTTATCTTGACTTCTCTTCTTTTGCACTGTCACCCAAATCTACATATTTATTATATCTACCCTGGTCTTAGCTATAATTTTCCTGCTCCTCTATTTCTCTCTTGGTGCCTTAAGTTTCCTTTCTAGTTTTTACTTCTAAAAGTATTATAGGGAAACTAGAAATTGGAATTGCATAGATGCCTGCTTAATGTGATTTAATGAATTACCATTGGGTTAAATACTGACTCAGTCTTGGGAAGAACAGGTACTTCACTTCACTTGTATCACTTGTCTTCCTGTTGTTCATTGATTTGCTCCAGTGGGCACCAGTAATATTTTCATAGTCCCATAGCATGCTAGTGTAGCCCAAGAGTATTTGCTCACTCCAGGAACATGAAGAACCTCAACCATTTGTTCAGGTCATGGAAATGAAGTCTATAATTGTTACTGGTTTTTTGCATATCAAATACCACACGGGTAGCTTGCCAGGCGCTGTATGCCGGTGGTATACTCTTGGTAGTATGAGAGTGTTTAGTTAAAGACTGTAAGAGAAGGACTTAATCCAAACAGAAGCAGTCAGTCAGTAGAACTGGTGTGTTTGAAAACATGGTAGTGGGAATTAGAATATCAAATAAAAAATTATATGATGTTATTAAAGAAGATATCTTTAAGATTATGTCAAGATAAACAATTGGCACACTATAGAGTTCAAGAAGAGATAGATATGTCAGAAACTCTATTTAAAATAATAGCCTAGAACTCCCCTAATGAAAGGAATTGAACATTAAAATTCAAAAGACTGAAAATGTTCCAAACAAAATAGCGCACAGACTTCAAGATATATTGCTGTGTTAAAAATAACATATAAGCACACAATATTATAAGCAATACCTGAAAACAGGTTTTATATAAATATATATTTATATATATAAATATATATTTATATATAAATATATACTTATATATATAATTTTTTATAATTTATATATATAAATATATATACATATATAAGAATTTGGAGTACTTCACTAAAACAAAACATGATTGATAGAAGAAAATGACATAGCATATTCAAATTTTTGAGGGAAAAATGACTTTCAACTAATAATACTGTATGCTATTAGATTATCATTTATGGTAGAAGGAAAGATAGAGTGTTTCACAGGTAAATAAAAATTAAAGCAATTCATCACCATCAACTGGGCCTTGCATAAAATATTAAAGTGCTCTTATAAAATGAAAATTAATTCCACCTAGAAGGAGTAAACAACCAAAGATATACTATATGGAGAGGGTGGGCAGAGAAGAAGACTACTTTGGCCTACGAAAATGAATGTTAGATCATCATAAGTAAGAACTCACACATGTATAAGTAAAGGGCAAAAGGCCAAACCTTTACATAAGCCTCAGGTCAATGTAAAGGCAAAGTAATAGAAAAGCATATGAAATTGAAGAATCCCAAACATAATAAAATAATGATAAAGTGCAAGTGGAGAATATAATAAAAAGTTAAAGAACAATAACAAATCAAAAAACTTCTAAAATGACAATACTTAAGTGATTGCCTTACCTTTGAATACTCTAAATTCACCAACTGAAAGGTATATACAGGAAAAATGCATAAAAATACAAAATCTATTATTTTAATCTTAACTTTATATTTTGGGACCCTACCAAAGGTGTTCAAGAGACCCAGGATCATCTAGTAATACTCAGCCTTGTTTGGGTCAATTCACTATGCTGATTAACAAGTATGAAAAAGATAGAAGTTACTTTCTTAATTGTGAACCACTTTAATGAGTTAGTAAAGATAATAGAAAGGTATGCACATTTTAGGAAGAGACTAAGGTTTTTAACAAATGTGCGATTCATGATTAAATCTCAAGAGATCAACTAGCTGCAAATATATTTGGACACACCTGTCCCTATGTGAGACTTAGGGGACTTTGGGAAGGGTAGAGACCATATCCTCACCCTACGGAGCCCAGGGAGCTGCACTCACAGCCCACTAGTGCTGGATGTCTATGGCCTCTCCACTAATGGATCTCTGGATATAGATCCATAAAGACGCCAAATTGCTCCAAACTTAAAACACACACGCACACACACCACATTTTTTTACAGAAAACTCCATGTTTCTCAGAGTAGGGGTGGGCAAACTCTCCTCATTGCCCACTCGTACTTCCTAAAGCTCTGACAGCCACATCCACATTCCATGTAAGCTCACTGTCTAGTTAAATATTGTGGATTATCTGGCAACTACAATACTTACATACCAATATGAGCATACCAAATTAAATGGGGGTTGTAATATAGAAGACAACTAAGCTCAACTAAGAAAGAAATTTATACAGAAATCTCAAAGAGCAACAGCAGCTTAGTAAATACTCATAGAAAGACTTAAGGTCCACATGATGAGATATAACAGCTTTCACTTAATTTGTTGTTTTACTGAGTATTTTTTGATAATTTCATTACCATTAAGGGGTAACAAGCAACATAAAGTGAATTATTTGAGCCTGCTAAAGGGCACCTGTGAGGGTTTGTTGGAAAAATAGGGACAAAGGTGGAGGAAAGGTTACAGTGGTAGTGGGATTTGGGTTGGGATATTGAATGTTTGAAACAAATACATCACGGACTGTTGCAGGAAACCTAAGAGCCTCTGCATCTGCCCTGGATTGCCTCCTGCAGGTCACTTCGTAGATAGGGGGTAGTTTAAATGTGGCAGTTCATCTGACCATGTATTCTATACTGGCTGGTATAAATATTCTCTCCTTCTACCACAATCATAATGGGGCTAGCTAGATCTTACCAGCATATTTGCCTGGCCACGTTGGATCTCTATGTAATTAGACCAGAGAGAAATACTGTTTGCCTCCAAGCAAGCAAGCATGTCTCCCTGATAACTCAAAGGCAACTAAAATACAAAACTATCGTGAAGTAGACGAGACTCTTGTGAAGGCTTGGAGAAATATTTAACTGGCATTAGTGCAGAACCAGGAGTAGCTCTTAAGCATTGTTGGGTATGACCAAAAGAACACACACACACACACACACACACACACATACACACACACACACACACGCATAAAAACAGAAAAACGAAGTAAATTTCTGAAGAGTAGTCTATGTTCCTTTATTTTTCTAAATTTATTTGTTTATTTTAAATTTTATTATACTACTGTGACATATACAGTTACAAAGCTGTTCATGATTGGGTTTCAGTCATACAGTGTTCCAGCACTCATCCCTACACCAGTGCACCCTTCTGAACACCAATGTCCACAGATTCCTCCTCCAATGTCCCTCAGTCATCCTTCCCAGCCTGCCTTTATGGTAGATCTCTCTCTCTCTCTCTCTCTCTCTCTCTCTCTCTCTCTCTCTCTCTCTCTCTCTCTCTCTCTCTCTCTTTCTCTCTCCTCTCTCTCCCCCCATAGAGATAAAGGGGCGGATGCTGGGTTTCACGGTCCTGCTTGAGAGTTTTACATCAATAAAATGCCAGCTGGTAAATCCGACTTAAAAAAAAGTTACAATTTTCAGTGTGGCCACATTTACAGTTTGTCTTAACATTACCAGGATATTAGTTTTTTACTTAGTTGAGACTCACAGACATGGGCAGAGCTGCTACTGACTCTCCCTGTGCCCAGCCACTCACGAGGTGCCCGGGAAGGATGGCGGGTTCTAGCCCTGGCCCGCCACCCCAGCAGAGCCTCGCAACAAGCCAGATGACCCCCACTCCATGAGGGCCTCCATTTTCCACATCTGGACTTCCCCCTCGTCAGACCTCCACCCAGCAGACCAGCCTATCACAACACAGCTTGCGCGTCTGCAAGCGGCTGCGAGGTTCATCAATAAATGCTGGATTTTGAGATGACTACAAGAGTATGCTACCCACACTGCAGAGCCTAGCAAGCTACCTGTGTTGTATTTGATATGCCAGATACCAGTAACAATTATAGACCTCATTCCCATGACCTGATGGAATGTTTTGAGGCTCTTTATGTTCCTGAAACAAGCAGGTGCACTTGGGCTCTACTTGCATGAGACAGGACATATGAAGATGTAACTGGTGCCCACCCGAGCAAATCGATGATAAACAGGAAGACAGTGATACAGTGATACAGTATAGTCTTTGGTTCAGAGACATGCCATCTCAGAAACCCCTTTCTCTACCCTATAAAGGCATTTCCAGGCAGATCTTGGCTCAAGACAATAGGTGAGGTGCTGGGAGAAATTACCTGAGGGCATTTGACCCTCCCTGCCAGGGGAAGTTACATTTAGTTTACAGCTCCTCCCAGCTCTGCTAGGGAGGCTTTGAATAAAGTCTGGGTTCTTGTAAACAGCCAGAAGGCCTCCCTGAAGTTGCTACATTTCTATAGAGTTATTTTCCTGTTTTCATGTCTAGATAGCCCAGCCCAGAATGGGCCGGGCTGGTAAGTTTGGGTGGATTTCTAGCTATAAAATCAGCTGCAAGAAGAAAGAAGCCCTTTTTTTGCCATTCTGGCTTGCTTGGCGTTTTGCTTCTCCATCCTCTCCATTCTGTGTTGGTCCTCAACACGTGGTGGCAGCCATCTTGGCCTACATGTGGCTGGGGCCTAGCTGGGAACCGAGAGTCCAGAGGTTTTCCCTGCTTTCGGATTGTATATGGAACCTATGATAGTAAAGCCCTTTTAATATTGCATCAGATTCCTGAGTTTTCATACATTCCCGCCGGCTTTGGAGGTAGAAGGGAACTCGCTTCCCAGCACTCTTGGGGACCCCAGCGGTGTCCCCACCAATGACAACTTTGTAAAACATGGTGTTGAAATAAAGTAGGAAGAATAGAAATTTTAAAAAGTACTGTGCAAATGCCAAATTCTCTATACTATGTGTAAATTTACATATATGTATATATTTTATATATGTATGTTGAATGACAGGATTAGCTAACTTGGGAAGTTTGCTCACAACTTCATATGTTACATGTTCTTAAACCAAGGTTCATTCTAATGCGATCTCTCTTCTATGGAAACACTGATAGAGGGTGTGGCAGTTACAGAAGTCACCTTGTCTCTGAATAACTTCTGATTATTATACATAGACTTCTATGTTATCCTACTAAGATTTCTATGTTATCTATATTGGGCACAGCTCTTTTTTATACCCACTGCACCCATCGTGGGGCAGTTAGAATTTACCAGGAGACTACCACCCTGGCTATATTTAAACTATAGTTTAAGATTATAGGAAGGATCATTCTATTTTGCCCTCAAATAGGCGAGTGTGACCCTTTCAGTATACAGAGATCTAGATACTCAGAATCCCCTTTTGCAGATAATAACTAAGTAGGACCTTGTGGGTACCATCTAGATTACATGAAGCCCATAAAATTAAGATGTATTACTTTATACCAGGCCCCTCTCTCTCCAGTTTTATATAAGAGATAATCTCAGAAGAGGGATTAGTCCTTGGCATACTCCTTTCTTTATACCCGTAATAGGGTGTGGCACCACCTTTCTACACTCTGTTTAGGGTTCTTTGTTGACAGGACCCTCCCTGTCAACAGATAGGATAACTTTGGTATATATAAGGGGACTGACTTGGGGCACTTGCCCCTTTTTCTTCCCCTTCTTTTGGATAGGACTCCTCTCATGTGAGATCCTCTCTCTTTGGTGGGAGACTTGGGCTCTCTTGTATGGTCTAAGTTCTGACCAGAGCTAGAGTTCTTTCATTACATTGGATTGCGGTTGTAGAATTTTTGTACTATTAAAAGCCCTTTTGGAACTGTGCTAGACTAGACTCGTGAGTTTTCATCTCTTTCCTCCGAGGTAGAAGAGAGCTTCTGTCCTAGTACTGTTGGGGACCCCAGAGATACTGTAACACATGTATACATTTATGCACACATATGTTTACTCTGATGAGCAGTTCATCAGTAAATGCATGAACTTGGAGCCTACTACCAAGAATATTCCACCGCACGGTAGATCCTGTCATGCTACTAGTGTCTTATTTGATATGCCAAAACCCAGTAACAATTATAGACCTCATCTCATGACCTGAAGGAATGACTTGAGGCTTTCCTGTTCCTGGAGCGAGCAGATGCCCTTGGGTTATACTATCATGTGATGGGATGTATGGAGACATTACTGGTGCCCACTGGAGCAAATTGAACAACATGAAGGCAAGTGATACAAGGGATATGTATACTCATATAAATGAACTTCTACTGTTACATTTCAAAAATATGCTGATTCATTTTTTTCTAAACACAAGCATCTATCATTAATCACTCTTGCTTTTAATATACTTTAAGTTTTATAAATCAAGCATTCAACAATATTTTCTTTCCAGAATTCCTTTATGTTTTCAGCTAATTTTCTTCTGTTCAATGAGAGCAATAGTGTTAAATAAAATTATAAGTGAGTCAGTAAACATAACACAGTGGAAAAGTTCTTGTCACAATGTATGATTATTTGACTTAAAATGTTCCACTTCTCTGCTTAAGACTAAAATAGAAGGAAGTAATCCCCTGGCACAGAAAGGCATTAAGAATATCTATGCAGCTCAACATTTCATATGATAATTTGGGATGAAATGGCAATGAGTATAGTAAAAGGAAAAAATATGTCGTCTAGGCTGATGGGATAATTAACACACAGTACATCAGGAAGTTTCTTTCAGGGATTGACTTTCATAATGTTGAGGATAGAGCACGTAATTATAGTGATCTGAGCATCCCAAAATACCAAGCCCACAGGAATAGGCCTAACTTATTTCTAACCAGGTATCTAGCAGATACTAGTAGACAGGAGAAAGCAGTACTAATTACATTTATTCCCTTACTCACTGTTATAGATTATTTCATTTATTTTGATGAAATTTTAATTTTAAGATATAAAAATTTCTTTCTGTATTCTTAGAGAAGTTTAGTTTAAAAACTGATAATATAGGGATGTAATAGAGCATATAAATATTGCTTTTGTGTGAAGACACTCCTTAGAAAGATCCAAAAAAATCAGCAGCGGTATTATAATGAGTAAATCAAATACATTTGAAAGTGATAATAAAGATAAAAAGAAGGGGAAATGTAATGATAAATTGACATATATTTACCCAAGGATAGGGTATAGGGATATTTCTTAGAAGCATGTAAATGAAGCTTCAAAATAGGCTAATAATCCAAACATATTGGTGATAATGTAAAAAATTCTTCATACATACCAAACAATCCTATAAAAGTAATCTATATACTGTTAAATCTTTTATTTTACACCAAGAGCCAATATGTATGTTTGGAATGTGAATTGAAATTTACATACATAATTTCAGTTAACTAACCTTATATTCAGATGCTATTTTGGTGAAGTGTAGTTTGTTCATAATTTAAGAAGTCTCAAATATACAAGAAGAAAAAAATTTTCATGGAAACTTTTTTGTTCCAGAGGAATATCTGTAACTCTCTATGTTGACTACAGACGATTATTTATGAACATATCATGACATATAGAAAATATTTAAGGAAAAAGGACCAAGAATTTCTATTTTGCCTTAGAAAATCTAAAATGCTTTACATTCATTTATCTTTTCACTTGTTGATTTTTTTTACCTACCTATGTAGGAGATTAACACCAACTAGTTAATATCTATATACTGTGTATACTTATCTTTACCCAGTGTGTGGTTAATTTCAACAGTGCTTTTAATGAAATTTCACGCAAAATTTGAGTGGATAATCCACCATAAATATGTATGTGGTATTAGTGTGTACACACACACACACACACACACACACACACACACATGTCTATCTGCCTTGGATTACCATAACAAAAATATTAAAGTCTAGAAGGAAAATGTGAGTTACATTTACTTCTCTATAGTTCTGAGGCTGGAAATCTTGTTTTCAAAATAAGACCTATCCAAAGCACTGTGGGAGCAATCTCCAAACATTCCACCAGGTTTGACTCCAAACCAATAAAAATAAAAGCACTGTATCTCTTTTATTTTTGTTTGGGTTACATTTGGTGATGCTCAGGGCTTTTGACTCTGAGTTCAGCTCACTCAGGTGAGGTTTAGGTGATCATATGGGTTGCTGAAAATTGAACTCAGGTCAACTGCATGCAACACAAGTACGTCTTTTTTAAAATTTTGATCATTGTTAAGAATTTTATTCCTGTATTTGACATTCAGAGCACTGGACATAAACACTGACATTTGAAACACAGATCATGAGGTACCCAGGAGGTTCTAGCTCCCGCCTGTCATAGAGCCTTACAAGAAGTCAGAGAAACATCCAGCACCATGAGAGCACCCATTTTCTACATCCAAACTCCACAGCTCATCAGAGCTCCACCCAAGAGAAAAGCTAATCTCTCCCTATTGCACACGGCTGTGAATGCAGTCCATCAGTAAATGCATTAACTAAGAGCCTACCTGCTATAGAGAGTATCCCACCCACATGGCAGAGCCTGGCAAGCTACCTGTGTCGTATTTGATATGCCAAAATAGTAACAGTTATAGACCTCATTCCCATGACCTGAACAATGTTTTGAGGCTCTTCATGTTCCTGGAGTGAGCAGATACCCTTGGGCTACACTAGCACACAACAGGGAAACCTGAAGATGTTACTGGTGCCCGCTCAAGCAAATCAATGAACAATGGGAAGAGAAGTGATACAAGTGATACAAGTGATCCAAAGTTGGTTTCCTCTAAATTATCCGCTTTGTTCATTTCCCTCTTCTCCTCCCTATGTATCCACAAATTCTTCTCTGTGTGTTTGCGTGTATGTTTCTTAATCTCCTCTTCTTGAAATTACTCAAATTATATGAGTACTGATTGTTGGATGACTGGCTTAGCTAGCTTGGGAGCTTTGTGGTTTTATCCACTCACAGCTTAATCTATTTACATATTCATTTTTTTTTTCTTTTTGGGTCACACTCGGCAATGCTCAGGAGTTTCTCCTGGCTCTGTGCTCAAGAATTACTCCTGTTGGTGCTCGGAGGACCATATGGGATGCCGGGGATTGAACCCAGGCCGGCATGGGCCGACTGTGTGCAAGGCAAATGCCCTACCTGCTGGGCTATCGCTCCGGCCCCTATTTACATATTCTTAAGCCAAGGTTCATACTAATGAGATCTCTGTCTCCTATATAATCGCTGATGGAGGGTGTGGCAGTTACAAAAGTAACCTTGACTCAGAATGAGTAACTGCTGACTTATTATACATTAACTAAGACTTCTATGTATTCCAAATTGGGCACAGCTCCTCTTTATACCCACTGCATCCAGTGTGGGACAGCTAGAATTTACCGGGAGACTACCACTCTGGGTACTTTGAGACTATCCTTTAAGATTATGGGAAGGATCATACTAGTTTGCCCTCAGCAGGTGAGTGTGACCCTTTCAGCATACAGAGATCAAGATACTCAGAATCACCCTGGTGCAGATAATAAATAAGAAGAACCTTGTGGGTACCATCTAGATTACATGAAATTAAGATTTATTAAGAAATTAAGATGTATTAAGATGCCCATGAAATTAAGATGTATTACCTTATACCAGCCCTCCCTCTCATGTTTTACATAAGAGATAATCTGGGAAGAAGGAATTGGTCCTTGTTTATACCTTGTTATATCCTTTGTTTATACCTATTATAGGGTGTGACAACCACCCTTCTACACTCTTCTACTATCTAGAAGCTGTTTTGGATTCTTTGTTGACAGGACCCTCCCTGTCAACAGTTAGGATTACTTTTGTGTATATAAGGGGACTGACTTGAGGCACTCGCCACCCTTTTTTTTTAGTTCTGGCAGGACTCTTTTTAGTGGGACTTCTCTCTGGTGGAATCCTCTTTGGTGGGAGACTTGGGTTCTCGTGTATGGCCTAATTTCTGACCAGACCTAGAGTTCTTTCATTATATTGGATTGTGGTGGTAAAGATTTTGTACTATTAAAAGCCTTTTTTGGAACTGTGCCGGACTCGTGAGCTTTCATCTGTTCCCCAGTGGCCTCGGAGGTAGAAAAGAACTTCTGTCCTGATACTTTGGGGATCCCAGCGGCTCCCCAGCTCCCGATTATGACCTCCTTTTTAATCCATAGCATTATTTATGGATCCACGATTGAATAAGAATGATTCAAAACCTAATACCAAAAAATTGTTACCAATATATGTAATATCATTGTCCGAAGATACTGCTTAAAAACAATATGAACATCAGGAGAAGCTTCTTGAATTGATACTAAGAATATATGGTACTACAATAAAATGGGCTTTCCTATGAATATAAGTCCTTTATTAATTTTAGTGCATTCAATATTCTGACTCTCTCTTTGGTGTTTTGTCATTTTGACTATAACTTGTCTTGGCATTTTTCTAATGGGCCAATTTTCACTGGAATCCTGAAGGACTCTTGGATTCCAATACCTTGATCTGTAATTTGGTGGTGTTCTTATGAATGATTAATTTAACTGTAATTTCTTTATCACTTATGCCTTGGTAATCTGAAAGACTCTGATGATTCTTATATTGTTAGTCTTGAACTCATTTGTATTTTTCTGCTAAGTTGTTAATATTTTTTTTTTAGTCTATTTCTCACCTTCTATTTCCTAGGGTTTCCTTCTCATCTTGGATCTTTTTAATGTTTTGGCTCAGTTTTTGTTAGACTTCTGTTCAGAACTTCTGTTGACTGCTTTTATTTTCCAATATCATCTACATATTTTTCATTTATGCCATTTCTGACTGTATTATTGCTTTTTTTTAAGTTTGTTTCCTACTTCTTTGCTGATTGCTTGTGCTACCATTTCTTTGAACATCCTCATCATAGCGTCATGGAAGACACTATGTAAGGATTTGCTGATTTTTCTTATGTCTTTCTGTGATAACATTCTCGTTCATTTGGTACATGGGCTTCTGTATTTTTTTCCATTGGATGTAGTGTTCTTCTTGTGCCAGGAGTAATTATCTGGGGCTATCTTCCCTGGTAGATTCGGAGAAATTGAACTGGAGATTGCTCTCTATCTTCTGTGCCTCTTATTCCTCACAAAGTGTGAGGAAGAATAACTGAGCAGGATGTGGTTTGTGTAGGACAGCTCTCACTTTTAGGAGCTGTCAGTGGGCCTTTGATAGGTTGCAGGTCAGGTGTACAGGCTTCTGGGACCTACTTTGTAAGAAGAGACTCTGCTCCCATTTTGTAATGACCCAGTAGTATAATGCGGGGGCAAGTTTCACCTGTCCCTGGGATGGTGAAGCAGCAAGTGGAAAGTCAGCACTACATGCATTTTCAACTGTTAACTAAACAAATTTGTTTTAATGACTTTAAAGTTTGAAGAACAAGGGAAAATGTTATATATTTCACAAAATTATTTGATATTAAAAAAGAAACTGTTTCTGAACTTGCACGGTGGCTTTCTATGCAGCTTTTGATTAAAGATAACATATTGAATCTTCTTAAGCATGGTCTTAACTTTTGTTGAATATTTTTTTTAAATCTTGGCTTGTCTCCAGTTGATGAATCATATCATTGTTTATTCCAGAAACACAAATATTCTATGTCTAGGGTAAGACATACAACTATTATAATCTATTTCTATAATATTATAATATATTTCTATAACATCAGATTATAATTATTATTATAATCTATTTCTATAACATCAGATTCATATGGCTTCCTGTTATTAAGTGATGTTTACCAATGCAGTCTAAAACAGGAACAAGCAATACAGTGCATACCTTTCCTCCAAACTTTATTTAATAACCTTCCTCATGCTATAAAACTCAGAGTTCTTAACATTTACTAAAAGCACTAGTCAGTGAGAGACTTTAAGAATTTGAGTTAACTAGTACACATGGGAAAAGCTACTTAAACCTCAAGTTATAATTATTTATGGAGATTTTGATTGTCTTTCTATACATAAACCTGTGAAATTGCAAAAAGTGCCCTAGGAGACCTAGTCCTAGCCCTTCTATAAATCAGAAGAATGCTTAAGTCTAAATATTGACTGGTGATTTGCTTTTCTCTCTTAGAGGATCTCAGGAGAATGACACTAAAAAAGAAAGTAAGCTAAAGTCACAAAATCTGGGGCCTCGAGTAAACAGGAAATGAGAATTCAATCCTTTACAAGTATTAAAAATCAATCCCCATACTAGAAATAAAATTCAACGTCTACTATGAAAGCAAAATATCAAGACTATCTTTCAGTATTTTCAGTTTTTAAATTGATTATACTTTAAAGAATATAATTGTGTGTGTGTATGCCTGTGTACTTAGAAATCCTAGTCAAGTCAAATTTAGAAACTCATTCTTATCAAGAAAAAATTCATTTTGCTTATATTTCTCATATATATAACATATTTTAAGTTGCTTCATAACTTAAAATTATAAAAATATTACTATTATTTGAATCTAAAATAATATTTCAAATGGTACACATTTAAAGTATTTCAGCAATTTTGCCTGCATGAAAATAGCTATATTTATTCAATAAATTATAAAAAATCCCCAAGTTTATTTAAAATAGAAATTGTACTATAATGAATTAACATGAGGTGAACACCCTTTCAGTGCTTGATATACCTCTTATGCCTAAAATAATATGGATATCTTATACAATTTCACTCATATTTTTCTCATGAACACTTCAGTTTCCTTCGGTTTTGGAAGGTTCATTGGCAATTGTAGATTAATACAACGTTTCCAGGATCTTCTACAAAACATCTATTTGCATATTAGTGAAAGCATATTGCATAATATTGCTATAATATGTCTAAAATAATGAACAAATTTTTTTATGAAATAGTGCGTTAAAGTTTTGAAAGGAATTTTTGAACTCATGCTACAGCTAAACTATTCTAAATGATTCATTTCACAGTAATATTAAGTAGAAGTTGTGGGCATGAGTCCTCTGTAAGTAGTTGAGATCATTTAGTTCTTCAGCTGGATCCAGAAATGCCCAGACATAAAGAAGAGCAGCTGCATATGTCCCCAGCTATCTGAGTGTGGCCCTGTGGCTAGTGTCATGCTCAGATCCCTTCCACTTGCCCCACATGCCACACCAGCATGGCTGTAAACACACACACACACACACACACACACACACACACAAAGACACATATGCACATACACACACAGGAAATAAAAAACTAGAAGCAAGGACTTTTGTAGCTCAAAGAACAGAAATTTTATGTTCAAACAAACAGTAAAACTATAAAACATACTATTCTGTATTTTTTTATATTTCAAGAAATGTTTTTAATCTTGCAAAATGATGACTCAAAATAATTATTAGACAGCCCACTGAAGTTCCTGAAATCTGGGCCCAAGCCCAAACAAATAGATTTGAAATTGGTAGTGTGTTTCAAAGAAGAAAGACACAGTGAGATTTAATCTGTTTAACTAAGCAGCTCTGTAGCATACTGGAGCTTGACAACTTTTGTCAATGTTGGGGTCTTTTGTATTTTGTTATTTTACGTTTAACTATGTTAGAGATGAACCAAAGTTTTCAGATCACTACTAATTTTCCAATGTGAACCACTCTTAGTTTTTAGGTTAAAAAAATGAGAGAAAAATATCTAAACTAAAGAACTTTCTCCATTCTGTCTTGCTTCCCCAAATTTTCTATCCATGAAATACGCCAATAAATTAATTATCAGTGGACAATTTGCCAAAGGAAATATGTGGAAAAAAAAGTTGAACTCCAGTCATCTGCTTACAAAGCAAGGACCTTACAGTGTAAACTGAAATAAACTAAAAAAATTAAAATATTGTATTTAAATAATTATACTTCATATACAGTTTTTTAGAAACAAAACATACATATGGGCACATTTTCCATTTATTTCATTACATGCACATGAAAATTATATTCAATTGAAATATAGAATATGGTCATCAACATTTTTTCAATATGGCCCTTAAAAAATAATATTGTGTCATTGGGTCTTAGGGTAGTAATAATTAAAAAAATAATTTGAAATAACTTCTTTTTAACCCCAGGATGAGGCTGAAGAATATAACAATAAGATTAATAACAAAATATGATGAAATTTTTCAGTGCGGTGGATGGAGGTTTTTGCTAAGATTTTTATTATTAATTTACTCACATAACCATTCATAAGCATATTCATCTTTATTTTCCCTTATTCTATATTCCAGATTTATTTATCACTTATATCACTTGTCTTCCCTTTTTAATCGATTTGCTCCAGCAGGCACATCTCCATACATCCTTCTCATGATAGTGTAGCCCAAGGGCATCTGCTCACTATAGGAACATGAAGAGCCTCAAACCATTTGTTCAGTGTCAGGGAATGCCTCCAGTGTCCCCGACAGTGACGGGAAGTGAGTTCCCTTCTACCTCCGAAGCCGGCAGGGAATGGATAAAAACAAAGGAATCCAATGCAGTTTTAAAAGGCTTTACTTATCACAGGTTCAGGCATAGAAGTCAGCAATAGGAGAAACCCTGTGCTTAGGATTCCCAACTAGAATCCCAGACATGTGTAGGCCAAGATGGCGGCCACCACATGTTAAGGCCCTGTAAAAAAGGAGAAAAAGACAAGACTCCAAGAAGGGTGCAAGCTCACAAAGAGAGAACCTAGAGAGAGAGAGAGAGAGAGAGAGAGAGAGAGAGAGAGGAAGCAGGCTGGTTTTATAACCCTGCAACTCAGACCTCCCACTATTATGGGAAGCAAAAGGGTTAAATGCCTTAGGTAATTTCTCCCAGCACCTCACCTAGGCCATATTATATGCTAATGTTTTCAGCCAAGATCTGCCTGGAAATACCTTATAGGGTAGAGAAGGGGGTTTCTGAGATGGCATGTCTCTGTACCAAAGACTAATACTAATGCCAGTTAAATATTTCTCCAGGCCTTCACAAGTCTCGTCTACTTCACGGTAGTTTTGTATTTTAGTTGCCTTTGAGTTATCAGGGAGCCATGCTTGCTTGCTTGGAGGCAAACAGCATTTCTCTCTGGTCTAATTACTTAGAGATCCAACGTGGCCAGGCAAATATGCTGGTAAGATCTAGCTAGTCCCACGATGATTGTGGTAGCATGAGAGAATATTTACACCAGCTGCTACAGAATACATGGTCAGATAAACTGCCACAGTTAGACTACCCCCTTATCTACGAAGTGACACGCAGGAGGCAATCCAGGGCAGATGCAGAGGCTCTTAGAGGAGTCCTGCAACAGTTCAGGTCCTGGGAATAAGGTCTATAATTGTTACTGGTTTTTGACATATCAAATACGATACGAGTAGCTTGCCAGGCTCTGCTGTGTGGATAGTATACTCTCAGTAGTAGGCTCTCATCTTGTCATTTACTGATGAACCACAACAGGGAGAGATCAGCTTTCTCTTGGGTGGAGCTCTGACGAGCTGTGGAGTCCGGATGTTGAAAATGACTGCCCTCATAGTGTGGGGGTTCCTCTGGCTTCTTGTGAGGCTCCTTTGGGATGACGGGTCAGGGCTAGAATCCACTTTTCCTCCTGGGCACCTCACCATCAGCTGAGCACAGGGAGAGCCTGTAGGAGCTCTACCCTGTGTATCTTTAATAGGTTCTCCATATTTTATATGCTATGCAAGGTGAGTGACAATTTTTTCAGACTATTATTATAGAATGTTTTAATGCCATAAAATTGATGGTGATAATTCCAATTTATAATTCAGATTTTTAACAATTTATTTTTCTTAGTCAAAATAGCTAAAAGTTTGTCAATTTTAACAATATTTAAGTAAAACAATTTTACATTTCATTCATTTTATTTATATTATTAGTGTATTAGTGTAACAGAAATTCTCGATATACAATTATTTATTGATGATAAATTATATGTAAAATCAAGCCATTTAATGAAGTGCTGGTTTAAAGAGCAAAAACATTATTACATATGTAGGTGTTTTAAATACTGCATTAACTTGGACGATGAACAATAACAGTGAGTGAATTTCTGTTTTCTAAACACAACTTCTGCTTAATTGCTTTATTTGTAACAAGTATTTAATAAAGCATTACTTCATTAAAGCTATTAAATAGAATTTGTGACACAAAATAAGTCTTCTTGCTAATTATGTCATTTCTTGGTTTCTTTATAAAATCTAATAATACAGTGGAAACTGAATCAACTATTTATATGTTCACATTCTCACTTATAATATTGATTGCCATAAACTAAAAAAATGAATTGTGAAATGAGAGAGTATTATTGAAAAGTCAACCTCATAAACATTGTACTGCCAAGTAATCAAGCATTGATCAAATTATGTAGCAATGTTTAGAGCTTAAAATATGAAAGATTATCTATCTCAGAATTATTATTACATGTGATTTTTATGTAGAAGAATCACACTAAATATTTAACCATGAGGAAAAAATACAAGATGGTGAATGAAGGAAATTGGGAATTAATCAGGAGTCTATTTTAAAAAGTACTAATCTTCAGGACTTATTCAGCAGCTTTTTAATGTAAATATTGTAAATTTATAGTTTGAAGAAAATAAAGGAGTGTTCTTTGACTAGAACATTTTCTGGAATAGAAAATATACATAAGCTAACCATGTTTTATTTACTTGTTATGCCAAAAACTAGTAACAATTATAGACCTCAGTTCCATGACCTGAAGAATGGTTTGGAGCTCTTCCTGTCCCTGGAGAAAGCAGATGCCCTTGGGTTACACTTGCTTGTGACAGGACTTGTGTAGATGTTACTAGTGTCCACTCGAGCAAATTGGTGAACAATGGGAAGACAGTGACAGTGACAGTGATGTAAATATAAATATATATTACTCATGCCTTTTTTATATTATTCACTATAGCCAAAAGAAATATATTCTAACCTAAATAAATACTAAATTTTTAAATTACATGTTAAGATATGTTGACATTTCTAGAGCTGTGAAAATTCCTAACAAATTTTGAAATTTTTATTGTCACTAGCATAAAATAAATAATCCAAGCATGTTAACCATAACCATGATGCAAGAAGTTGAAGCAGTGTCAATTTTATTTTCATTTCATTTATTTCAAAGACAAAAGCTTTTTTTCATCTTTGTAATTCTGTTGGCTAACACTAAATGGCAACATTTATGAACTGATTAAGCCAGAAAGGAAGATAACACAAAGGAGATAGATTTTAAGTATATTAATACATGAATACTTACTAAAATTAAGAAGAAATATAACTTATGATATATTAATACCATATGTGCACTTTTAAAACTAGTAACAGGATAAAGACCAATTTGAGACAAAGGTTATATCTCTTGCACCATATATGATCCCTGAGAATAACCTTAGGATCAAAAGAAACATCAACAACAACAATATGCTTCAATTACATCTTTTTGGGGGTTTGAGAGCAACACACCTGGTGATTATTATGGGTTACTCCTGCTTCTGCATTCAGGAATCACTCCTGGTAGATGCTCCAGGAACTATAGGAATGCTGAGGATTGAACCAGGGTCAGCCGGATGCAAGGCAAGGTGCTCACCTTCTGTAATCTCTCTCTGACCTTTCAATTATTATCTTATCCAGACAAATTTATTCAGCAGTATTTAAAAATATTAGGACATAGACACAAAGATAGGAGAGAAAATTTGAAAAAAATAGTGT
Organism: Cryptotis parvus; assembly: GCA_021461705.1. Classification (NCBI taxonomy): domain Eukaryota; kingdom Metazoa; phylum Chordata; class Mammalia; order Eulipotyphla; family Soricidae; genus Cryptotis; species Cryptotis parvus. The sequence continues at coordinate 253,312 of JAJIBD010022601.1, forward strand.
TGCTTATGCTCAGAAGTAAGCATGGCACAACAAATGTTTGGCACAACTTAATTCATTTGTTTTTCATTTTCTCTTGCCCAGAAGGAATCAGGGCTCTATGGCCAGGGAACAAGACTGGCAGTGATTGTCATGCTGGGGTTCTAACAAAGGGAGATGCATGCTCCTTAACCCTTGGACTATCTCTCTGGCCCATCAAGTAGTCCATTTTAAACAAAAATCAAAATATATTGAAATAGTGAAGAAAAAAACTCATTCAATATGAATATGTAGTTAACTAAAAACTTGCTAAGCAATTAAATATAAGAACAAATCTAATAAATTTTTAACATAATATGTATATGAAAATTTTATAACTTTGGAATTTAAAATAAATTTGTGGATACGACACCAAAGAAACAGATAAGCAGAGGGGGCAAGAAATGGAGAAATTGAACTTCTTCCAAATAATTTTAAGTGCTTATTTAAACATCATCAACAGTGTAAAATACGACCCACAGAATGGAAGAAAATGATGGAAATTCAGAATTTTCTAATGAATTAATAAAGAATATTTTAAAATGTCTAAAATCAATAACAGCAAGAACAAATCCTTTATGATTTAAAATGAAAAAATTACATGAATATATAGTTCTTCCCTGCCACCTGCCCCTTTAGGTGTTGCCGGTGTGGCTGCAGTGCCCGGCTGCGTCTGCAGGTGGCAGACAGGAGACAGGTTTGTCTACAACCATGGCTCTGCCCTGTGGGCCCTGGATGGTTGATGGTCTGACATAGAAAAAAAACTGTGTCCCCTGGAATGAACCCAGAGCCAGGGCATAGCCTTGCAAGCTACCCATGGTGTATTCGATATGCCAAAAATACTAACAATATTGGACCTTATTCTCAATGAATGGCGACTTTACTGGTGCCCGCTTGAGCAAATCGATGAACAACGGGAAGATAAGTGATACAAGTGATACAAGTGATAGTTCTTCAAAACAAGTTTTAGAGCAGCACATGAATAAAGTTCAACAGAAGTAATATTAGTAAAATGAAATTCAAATTTACATTGAAACACTAGCTGAACAAACAAAAAGCAAAGAACATTAAATATTGGTGGAAGTGTGAAAAGATTAGAATCCTAGCAAAATGTTGAGTGCAGTGTTAAGTGAAATAGCCTTGGTGAAAAAACAGTATGTTAGTTTCTGAGAATTTTTAAAATATAGTCAATTACCACATTATTTAGTCATTCTTCTGTATATATTAAAAAATAATGAAAGACGGTCTAAAATATATTTGTAAATCCAGATTCATAGCAGATTTATAACTATAGTAGAAGGCTGGAAGGAAGCAGAATGCATATTGATGTGTAAATGGATATGCAAAATGTGATATCTATATACAATTAAATATATCCAATATTGTTAAGCTTGGAAAGTAATTCTGTCCTTATTACAGCACAAAGCATATATGAATCTTAAGGATTCAGTGAAATAAGCCAGTAATAAAAATAACAGTCTGATTCTACTTATATAATAAAAAAATTAGATTCATAAAGACTGAAAATAAAGTGGTTCAAAAAAACTTTAAGACACAGTGGAGGAAACAGTTTTAAGTACTGTATAGTTTCAGTTCTACAAGATCAAAGGTTTTGTTTTGTGTTGGGCCGCACCTGGAGGACCTGAGGCTCATGGCTCTGCACCCAGCAGCACTCTTCCTACTGCTCAGGGCAGCATATGAAATTCTGGGACCAAGGCTGGGTTGGCAGCATGCACGGCAAGCTCTCGACCCACCAGTACTATCTCTTCAGCCCCTCAAGATAGAACGTTTGGAGAACAAGGTATAGTAATGATGCTATACATATTACCACTGTTATATTCACGTTTATTCAGAAATAGGAATAGTTTACATGTAACTGCTATGTTTATTTTGCCACAGTGAGTATATCAATGACAAATATGCATAGTGAATAAGACAGTAAATGCCAACACTTAAGTATTGATGTGAAAACATTCTAAAACTCCTGCACTGCTTATGGAGATTTGCATTTTAAGAAGCCTATGAAATTCTACAGGTCAGCTTCTTGGAAAGTTAAACATGACTTTATTGCATGACCTTTCTTCACATATTGGTATCAAACCAAGAGAAACATAAAGATATATTCATATAAATACATATAAACTAATATTATACAAGCATCATTACTAGGTACTTCAAAGAGAAACTATCTAAATTTCATTTGTGTGTAAAAAAGGGAATATATAGTGCACTACTATTACAATCAGCTGAGAGATGTTTCAAATATACTTATATATTATATATTATAAATATAATTCTCCATCAGCTATCTGATGTGATACTATCACTAAAAGTGAGGGAAATGCAAATAGGAACCAATAGGAGTTCTTTTCTCACACCTGCTAGTATGGCTATTATAGAAAACAAAAGAAAATGAGAGTTGGCAGTGATGTGAATTTGGAACTCTTGAACACTGCTGGCAAGAATACAGAAAAAAACTACTAAAGACTTATTTGTGAGATATTTAAAACACAGGAAACCAGAAAACAGATATATTTTCAGGTGTAGTTTTCAAACCTCATAGCTTTCATAATTCAATTTAAAATACTGATTGCTTTAAATCAATTCCTCTATTTTAATAGCTATAATGAGGATATTAATTTATTGAATCAGAATGAAAGAATGATCTCTTGTCCTAGTTCTAAAAAAGAAATTTATTTAACAAAGCTGGGTGGTTGTTTGATAGCAAGTATAATGAATATTTCAACATCAAGAGCATAAAAATGATTGCTTTTACTCTTTGAATATATATGTTGAATTTTCTTTAAGTCCTACTTAGGAGTTGGGTCCTGAAATTCTTCATTATTACATAGTAATAAATATGCAAATTCAAAACCCTTGATACAGCTATGGTTCTAAGCCATAAGGAACTATCTTTATTTTTACAGTAACTGTAATCCCAGATATCTCAAATCCAAATGTACTTTATGACAGATTTAATAAAAAAAATCACAAAAAGCCATTATGCTGTATTGTTTTTCTGTTCCTATGAATGTTGGAGGTGGTACCATCCTTTCAGCAATAAATAAATACTTGAAGGAATTTTTTACTTTTTTATTTACACCAATCCCAGTCACTGTAGAGTTGACTCTCATACGAGGATGCTCCAGTCAAATGAAATTATCAAAGTCATACAAGCAGGGTCAGAGCAGAGACCAGTTCTCCAAGGATTTGAAAGCTCTGCTTGAGAATGAAGTGCACTAACTACACAGTCATCATATGGAAAGTTCAGCCAGCACATGGTGTCTCCTGAAAATTTCCCGCACATTGAGGAATCAAATATATCCCAAAAGCCACCACTTAATGATCACTTCACTTACTCACTTGAATCGCTTTATTCATCGATTTGCTTGAGCGGGCGCCAGTAGCATTTCCATTGGACCCTATCACGTGCCAATGTATCCCAATGGCATCTGGTTGACTCAGGAATATGAAGAGCCTCAAACCGTTCCTTCATGTCTTAACAAGGAAGTCTGACCATCTTGTAGGTGGGCGGCCACGTGATCTTTTGACATTCTGTGGGATCCAGTCGGTAATGGCTCTAGACCAGCGGTTGTCTCCAAATCGCATTACATGTCCAGCCCATCTGATTTTCGATGCCTTGGCAAATGAGACTGCGTCCCTGATTCTGGAATAGCGATGGAGGTCAGAACTCCGGATTCCTTCTCTCACTTGAGTGAGGCGTGATATTCCAAGCATAGCTCTTTCGATTCCTCTCTGGGAGACCCAAATAGCATTCTCATCCTGCTTTCGTAGGGCCCAGGTCTCTGAGGCGTATGTTAATGAAGGGAGAACGGTGGAGTCAAAGAGATGTGCCAAGAGCCGGAGGTTCTTTGTCCTTTTAGCTATTTCTTCACTGCCTTTGAAGGCATTCCATTCCGCTCTCTTCCTCTTGTGCAGCTCAGGTTTTAGGTCGTTCTTCATGTTGATTTCTCAACCTAGGTACACATAACTGCTGCATTCAGAGATGTTTGTTCCATTGAGAGTGAATGGGGCCTCTGGAACTAGTTCATTCTTCTTAAACACCACTTAATGATCCAATCAGTAAATCAACAGCAAACAAAGAGAATCTGGATTTGATTACTCCAGATTACTCCAGGGGCATTTTGGTTTATTCATTTTAGCCCTAACATTAGTGATATCATCAGTGTCTTTTCCCATGAAGTCTTATTTTCCATTTATTATTATGTGTGGAAAATAAACATGTTTGTATAGCCTCAATTTTACAAATTGTTTGATGCATAGCAAATATATATATATATATATATATATATATATATATATATATATATATAAAAGTCATGACTTTGATATCTTAGCAGAGAGCATCTATCATTAAAATTTTCCCAGGGCAGGGATAACTGATCATTTTGAGGATAATATAAAATGCAATAATGAATTTGATAACAGTTCTTTCAAATTGGCTGTTTCAAACGAAGCTAGAGAAAGATCATCAGAAAGATTCTTTGAGTCTCTTTGTCTTCTTTTTAACACTAGTGAAGGTAATCGGTTTGTATTTTAACAAATATTTCTAGAATTTCCTAATTTTCATAGAAATGCATGAGGTTAAGGCACTCATTTATTCATACACTATTGAAATACAAAATAAATAAAATTATTCAAACTCATAACTAATTTCAAAATGATTGCAAACTGAATGCCAAGAAAGAAGGTAACTATTCACATAAAAAGGCTAATCATGGTTAATTGTTTTTCTATTCCTTTTGATGATAATAGCTATTATAAACTCATTTGAAGTATGTAGATGTAATAAGCAATTACCATAGGACTCAGAATTCCAAAAATTAAACAGTAGACTAAGATAGCCTTGAACGCTGTTCATTGGTAAGGATAACAACCAGTTTCTTTATATAAAGAAAAATAAAAGTATATCTACAGTGCAGTCCTGTTTATATGCACATATATTCCAGTTATGTTCCTGATACATTTACTATATCTAAACTAACGAGTGTGCTATTATACAAAACAGTAAGTGGCTGTTGCTTTATCTGGAGATTTCTGAAGAATTGGAACTCAAATGAGAAAAAGTTTAATTTCTGACTCCTCCCTTAAGGATGAAAAACTATGCATGGGCTACTGTTATATGTTAAGTTTTAATTTTTTTACACTGAGAATTTCTAGTACATGAGATTAAATTTTATGTAAAAATTGAGAATTCCCCATGTAAAATACAAAATGAATATTCACTTTGCTAGACTTGTATGGGGGGAAATTGGCATATTTATTATATAATGTAGTATCCCAGAGATTTTTTTTTAGAGAACTTGTTTGAAATCCTTGAGTCATAAAAGAATGACCTTTTTATTTCTCTTATTCTTGTGAGAAAAATTGTAGGAATCCTCTTCTTTTTGGATAAGGGACTAATACCCATGAATCTCAATAAAAACTGAAACAAAGTTGTTGCAGGACTCCTCTAAGGGCTGCTGCATCTGCTCTGAATTGCCGCCTGCAAATCACTTCGTAGATAAGGGGTTAGTCTAAATGTGGCAGTTTATCTGACCATGTATGCTGTACTAGCTGGTATAAATATTCTCCCATGCTACTACAATCATCGTGGGACTAGCTAGATCTTACCAGCATATTTGCCTGGCCACATAGGACCCCTAAGTAACTAGACCAGAGAGAAAAGCTGTTTGCTTCTAAGCAAATAAGCATGGTTCCCTGATATACTCAAAGGCAACTAAAATACAAAACTACAATGAAGTAGAAGAGACTTGTGAAGGCTTGGAGAAATATTTAACTGGCATTAGTATTAGTCTTTGGTACAGAGACATGCCATCTCAGAAATCCCCTTCTCTACCCTATAAAGGCATTTCCAGGCAGATCTTGGCTCAAAACATTAGCATACAAAAGGGCCTAGGTGAGGTGTAGGGAAGGATTACCTAAGGGCATTCGACCCTCCCTGCTTTCCATAACAGTGGGAGGAAGGTCTGAGTTTCAGGGGTATACAACTAGCCTGCTTTCTCTCTCGCACGCTTCTTTTTGGGCTCTCTATGTGAGCGCTCACCCTTCTTGGGAGTCTTGTCTTCTCCTTTTTACAGGGCCTTTACACGTGGTGGCTGCCATCTTGGCCTACACGTGGCTAGGGTTCTAGCCTGGAATCCTAAGCACCGGCTTTTCCTTTTGCTGATTTGTATGCCTGAACCTGTGATAAGTAAAGCCTTTTAAAACTGCATCGGATTCCTGAGTTTTCATCCATTCCTCGCCGGCTTTGGAGGTAGAAGGGAACTCGCTTCCTGGCACTGTCAGGGACCCCCCGGAGCTCCCGACACAAAGTAAAAGAAAATGAAAGAATAACACTACCAAATCCATCGATAGAAGAGATAAATATGCACTTAGCTGAAGAAGACATACTATGGAAAATAAGCATACATAAAAAGTGCTGTCATTACTCAGTATCATGAAAAAACAAAACAATAGCATGAAGATATTTGGGGAAAGCAGACCAAAGGATCTGTTAAGGTTTGATGGATGCCGCCTGTTGATAGATACACAGGGTTTTCAAGCAGGCTGCAAGAGAAGTAGGATACGGATTTCCCTAGTGACACAGTTTTTACGAAGTAAAAACACAGACTCTGCTGTCCTAGGTCATTTCCCTGCATCACTTCTCCTTGTTAGCTGTAACTATTCTAAGATGGTGTCTAATGACACTGCTTGGAGTGCAGACAGAACAGGTTTTTCTTATATTTCTGTTTCTCATTGTTTTTACTGATTTTGGCATATTGAACCACCTCATAATCAATGATTTTGCCTGACTGTCATCCCAAAATTCGAAACAGGATTGGACCACGGTCTCCTTCGTGAAAAATTCTACTTCACAGAATGGGGAGAAAGTGCTGCAAAGTTTAAGAAGAGAACTCCAGAATGACCACCAGCAGGGAACTCTTTGGCACCACTGTGGCAACATGGAAAGATGCCATCATTGAAGACATCGACAAAGAATACAACTGACTGGTTCAGCAACTCCATGATTGTGAAAAGAATGCAGAGAGAGAGAGAGAGAGAGAGAGAGAGAGAGAGAGAGAAATCCAAAAAAGCATGCCTGTCTTGAAAAACTCTCGAACTGTTTCACCAACGTGGCAAGGCTCAAGTCTCAGGCAATAATATGCTAATATCCAAGCTGGCAAAGTAGTGCAGAGAAGCAATAAAGGAAGACCTCAAAGAGAGAAGAGAAACACTACTGGTCAATACAGCAGAAGCCGGAAAAATAATCACAATGCCTGCTTATCTATCCTTCACAAACTAAAAGGCCAAATGACTGCCCTCCAATGTCTTGATGATCGATCACATCTTCCAGAATGGCAATGGAGAAGATTATCCATGACATCTACTTGGATCTCTTTGACAGCCACGTCCACCTGCCCATATACCAAATACTGCAGGATGGATATGTCGTTCCCAATGTTCTTCCTTCTGAAATCTGCCATGCCATTTCATTGGTAAAGACTCTAACAGGGATCAGGAGGTCTTGTCAAAGGTGGAAATTTCCAAAAATGTGTGGGAATTAGAGGTTATGTAAGACAGACAAGGGAACAATGGTCTAATACTTGTTGAAAAGGCTAATACCAACCTAGAAGTGAGCATTAAATACAAGCAAAAAGATACACATGATAACCTCTAAGTGTATGTATTACAATCCACCATATGTAAGAGAAGGAAGAGAGAAAGAGAAAGAGAAAGAGAAAGAGAAAGAGAAAGAGAAAGAGAAAGAGAAAGAGAAAGAGAAAGAGAAAGAGAAAAGAGATAAAGAACCTGCCATAGACGTAGGCTAGGGAGGGGAGGGAATATGGGGCATTGGTGGTGGGAAATGGGCTCTGATGGAGGGATGGGTGCTGGAACACTGTGTGACTGAAACCCCAAAACTGAACATCTTTGTAATTGTGTATCTCACGGTGGTATAATAAAATATTTTTTAAAAATCCAACAGCACACAGCCCAGAAAAGTCAGACCCAATCAACTGAAGAATCTGCCATCAGTACTAATCAATCACTGGCATGGCTCTTCACATACTACATGTCTGAATGCAAGGTGTTCTCCCATTGGAAAACCAGCAAGACAGTTCTACTGTTCAAGAAGGGAGACATCCACAACATTCAAACTATCGCCCAATCTTCCGTTGTCTGTCATCTACAAGCTGTTCACTCGAATCATCTTGAACAGGATTGGCAGAACATTAGATGAAGGATACATGCATACAAGCTGGCTTCTGAAAAGAATTCATAACAATCAACCATATCCACACAGTAACCAAGCTCATTGAGGTTTTTAGGGAGTTCAAGATGCCTCTCTGTCTCATGTTCATTGATTTAAAGAAGGCCTTTGATTCTGCTGAGACTGAAGCAGTCATCGAAGCTCTAGCCAAACAGGGTGTTCAAACCCAATATATCAAGATACTTCTTGAGCTGTATTACGGATTCACCACCAGTTCTCACCATTCTACAAGGAAGTGATCATTGATGTCAAAAGAGGAGTTCAGCAGGGTAATACCATTTCACCAAAACTGTTCAGTGCCACCCTCTAGAATGTCATGTGACAATTAGAATGAGAAGGAATGGGAGTGAAGATAGACATAGGCAACTATACCACCTCTGCTTTGTTGATGACATCATTCTAATAATACCAAACATTAGCCAAGCGGCACAAATGCTGGCTGACTTCGACCATGAATGTGGAAAGGTAGGTCTCCAGTTGATCTCAATAAAACAATGTCCATGACAAATGAACTAGTCCGAGATGCTCCCATTCACTCTCAATGAAACCAACATCTCTGAATGCAGCAGTTACGTGTACCTAGGTTGAGAACTCAACATGATGAAAACCTAAAACCTGAGCTGCGCAGGATGGAACACCTTCAAGAGCATCTAAGAAATCACTGAAAGAACAAATAAATTCCGGCTCCTGGCACATCTCTTCGACTCTACAATTTTCCCTGCATTAACATACGCCTCAGAGACCTGGACCTACGAAAGCAGGATGAGAATGCTATTCGGGTCTTCCAAAGAGGAATTGAAAGAGCTCTGCTTGGAATATCACACCTCACTCAAGAGAAAGAAGGAATCCGGAGTTCTGACCTCTGTCGATGATCAATAGTCAGAGATGCTCTCTCCTTTGCCAAGGTGTAGAAAATCAGATGACCTGGACATGTAATGAGGCTTGGATATGAAGGCTGGGCTAGAGCTGGTACCAACTAAATCACAAGGGACGTCAAAAGATCACGTGGCAGCCCACCTACAAGACAGTCAGACTTCTTCTTCAAGACCCTGAATGAACAGTTTGAGGCTCTTCGTAATCCTGAAGCAAGCAGATGCCATTGGGCTACACTGGCATGTGACAGGGACAAAAGGGACAAAAAACTTCACACCACAGAATGATAAGACAATAGTAGAATGCCCTTACAAAGCTGAGGCCCTCTTAAAATAACCATGACTATGCCTACTTTAGCCCACCGAGGAAAGAAAAAGCATGGCATGCTTCACTAGAGGACTCTGATGAGAGATATGATAAATCATTCTAAAGGATTTGATGAAGCTCTTGGAACAAGCAGATGCCATTGGGCTACGCTGGCACGTGATATGGTCAAATGGAAACACTGACGCCCTTGTGAGCAAATCAACAAATAACGGAATGCCAAGTGATCAAGTGATCCTAAGTATACCTTCACCTTTTCTCAATAAAATATTAAGAGAAATTTTAACGCTTTGTTGTTCATCTGTTGATAGAATAAAGAAAAAATATGGCATTTTAATGAGAATCATACAAGTATACCTGGAAAACTTCAATTTAAAGAATTGTTGGATGACAGGCTAAGCTAGCTTGGGAACTTTGCTCACAGCTTAATCTATTTACATGTTCTTAAGCCTAGGTTCATATTAATGAGATCTCTCTTCTATGTAAACACTGATAAAGGGTGTGGCAGTTACAGAAGTCACCTTGACTCTGAATAACTTCTTACTTATTATACATCTACTAAGACTTCTACGTGATCTAGATTGGGCACAGTTCCTCTTTATACCGAGTTAGAATTTACCAGGAGACTACGACCCTTGCTGTTTTGAGACTATCCTTTAAGATTATAGGAAGATCATGCTAGTTTGCCCTCAAGCAGGAGAGTGTGACCCTTTTAGTATACAAAGATCAAGATACTCAGAATCACCCTTGTGCAGATAATAAATAAGAAGGACTGTTGCAGGACTTCTCTAAGAGCCTCTGCATCTGCCCTGGATTGCCTCCTGCAGGTCACTTTGTAGATAGGGGGTAGTCTATATGTGGCAGTTTATCTGACCATTTATTCTATACTGGCTGGTATAAATATTCTCTCATGCTACCACAATCATCATGGAACTAGCTAGATCTTACCAGCATATTTGCCTGGCCACGTTGGATCTCTAAGTAATTAGGCCAGAGAAAAATGCTGTTTGCCTCCAAGTAAGCAAGCATGGCTCCCTGATAACTCAAAGGCAACTAAAGTACAAAACTACCTTGAAGTAGACGAGACTCTTGTGAAGGCTTGGAGAAATATTTAACTGGCATTAGTATTAGTCTTTGGTACAGAGACATGCCATCTCAGAAACCCCCTTCTCTACCCTATAAGGCATTTCCAGGCAGATCTTGGCTGAAAACATTAGCATATAATAGGGCCTAGGTGAGGTGCTGGGAGAAATTACCTAAGGGCATTTGACCCTTCCTGCTTCCCATAATAGAGGGAGGTCTGAGTTGCAGGGGGTATAAAACCAGCCTGCTTCCCTCTCCTCTTCTCTCTTTCTCTCTCTCTCTCTCTCTCTCTCTCTCTCTCTCTCTCTCTCTCTCTCTGGGCTCTCTTTTGGGGGCTCTCTTTTGGGGCTTGCACTCTTCTTGGGAGTCTTGTCTTTGTCTTCTCTTTACAGTGCCTTAACATGTGGTGGCCGGATCTTGGCCTACACGTGGCTGGAGTTCTAGCCAGGAATCCTAAGCACCAGGTTTTTCCTATTGCTGATTTGTATGCCTAAACCTGTGATAAGTAAAACCTTTTAGAACTGCATCAGATTCCTGAGTCTTCATCCATTCCCCGCCGGCTTTGGAGGTAGAAGTGAACTCTCTTCCTGGCACTGTTGGGGCCCCGTGGCGTCCCTGACAAAGGACCTTGTGGGTGCCATCTATATTACATGAAGCCCATGAAATTAAAATGTATTATTTATTTTATACTACATCCCCTCTTCTCACCAGTGTTTTACATAAGAGATAAAGAAGGGATTAATCCTTGACATACTCCTTTGTTTATACCTATAATAGGGTGTGGCACCACCCTTGTATATTTTTCTACTATCTAGAAGCTGTTTAGGGTTCTTTGTTGACAGGACCCTCCCTGTCAACAGTTAGGATTACTTTTGTGTATATAAGGGGATTGATTTGAGACACTCCTCCTTTTTTCCTGCTACTCTTTTGGGTAGGACTCCTCTCAGGAGAGATCTTCTCTCTTTGGTGGGAGACTTGGTCTCTCTTGTATGGTCTAAGTTCTGACCAGAGCTAGAATTCTTTCATTATATTGGATTGTGGTGTTAGAGCTTTTGCATTTTGAGAGCCTTTTTTGGAACTGTGCTGGACTCATCAGTTTTCATCCGTTCCCTGGTGGCCTCAGAGGTAGAAGAGAACTTCTGTCCTGATACTGTTGGGACCCAAGAGGTTCCCGGACAAAAAATAAAACATCTGAATTAAACAAGGAGAAAAATTGCATAATGTGACATGAAAGAAGTAAATATACTGAGTAAGAGGAAAACTATAAACTCTAAAGGAAAGACTAATATGTATTAGAAGGGAAAGAGTGCAAGAGTTAAATTATAAAAATAGGATAAACTAATGAATTTGTATAAAACTATAGATACAGAGAAATAGAATGAGACTAAAAAATTAAAAATAAGGAAAGAAGATTGAGAGAGATAGTATAGTTGGTAATGCATACACCTGGAATAGGGGCAGTGCAGGTTTCATCCCTGGACACATATGTAGTTCCCTGAGCACCACAAGGATTGTTCTCTGAGCACAGTGCCATGGGAACGCCCTGAGCATAGCTGAGTATAAATAACCCCAAGCCCCAGAAAGTGGATGGGATATATGTGGAAGTAGACACTAATGGGAAAAATACTTATGAGTTTACTTTTTCTGACATCCTGTTGTTAAGGCTTTAGTTGGTGATTGTGCAATCCTGTAAGTCATAGGTAAAACAGGAAATCTACATACTTGGAGGGAGTATTTTTCCAGTGATGTTCACTACCACTGTGGCAGGTAGTACTTTGGTGGATAAAATGGTATGCCAGGAATTGTATGCCATTTCTTTCACTTTATCCACAGCCCCTCATAATACTTCTTATTTTCATTTTTATAAGCAATTTAATGTTGAATTAATCATTTACAATTCTAGATGGATATATATATTTCTATTATAAAATTAAAGGATAAAAAGATTGTTCAAGTTGGGACTGGTCAAAATAACCTGGGTCACTTTTCAAGAGTTGGAATAATAATGACCATGAAATGAACTTGAATTTTTTATCTGAGTTTTGTTATTTTTCCATTCTGCTAAGTAAGAATGCTATCAACAGTATAGACCTAGCATAACTAAGAATTTTGAATATAATTATCTACACTAAATATTTGGAAAAATAAGAATTATGATTATTTATGTAAAACTTAGACATGGCATATATATTATAAGCAAAAATGCAATTTTTATCTCATTGTAGTAGTTGCTCATGAGGCAGTCGGGAGGCATGGCGGGTTCTAGCCCTGGCCCACCACCTTGGAGAGCATCACAACAAGCCAGACCACCCGCCTCACTTCACGGGCACTGCCATTTTCCACATTTGGACTTCCCTCTCGTCAGAACTCCACCCAACAGACCAGCCCATCACAGCCCGGATCATCGACACCCACCCTGCAGCAGCTTTTTCCCCAATCCGCCCAGGTATGCTGGTCCAGAGACTCTCACACATGGGGCAGAGCTGTTCCTTGCTCTACCTGTGCACAGCCGTTCATGAGGCAGTCGGGAGGCATGGCGGGTTCTAGCCCTGGCTCACCACCTTGGCAGAGCCTCACAACAAGCCAAACCTCACTTCACGGGTGCCGCCATTTTCCACTTTTGGACTTCCCTCTCGACAGAACTTCACCCAGCAGACCAGCCCATCACAGCCCGGCTCTCGCGGCGCAAGCGGCCGCGCGCGCTCATCAATAAATGCTTTTTTGGAGGTGTTTAAAAGAGTTTGCCTCCCGCTCAGCAAGCCTGGCAAGCTTCTCGTGTTGTATTTGATATGCCAAATTCCAGTAACAATTATATTAGGTCATTCCAATGACCTAATATAATGGTTTGAGGCTCTTTATTTTCCTGTAGCAAACCGATGCCCCTGACTCTACTGGCATGAGACAGGACATATGGAGATATTACTGGTGCCCGCTCTAGCCAATAGATGATCAACGGGAAGATCGTTATTATGTAGTAGTTGCTAAGATTCATAATTTTTTATTTAATGATATTCTATTCTATAATACACCAGAATGAAGATGCTTGTTATTCTGTGACAGTGACTCTTTAATATGGCATTCACATTATCTACTATTATCTTAATTTTTAAGCGTGTAATCATGTATTAAAATTAAGAAGCAAGTGTTAAAATTCTTAGTTTGACAAATATCTTATGAGTTCTTTCTTTAAGTGCTGAGAGCTACAGAATGAAATTTAATACATATGAACTCCTAGAAGCTATTTACCACTTTAACATTTAACAAGTCATACATTGACATTTAAAAAGTCATAAAAATTTTACATCTATAAGCAATTTTACTTAATAGGTTAGCAATATGCTTTCTATGAAACATAAAGGAAACCGCACTAATAAAATGTATACTGAACTCAGTAAAAGTAATTTATACAACTGTAGTATAGTTGATGATTAGAGGGCAAGTTATAGTTTATGTGTGGTGGCTTGGTCTCTATTTAAAAAATGCTTTGAGGCATTACCTCCAATAATGAAAAATGGCACTCTACTTCTAGACAAAGACCTGGGCAAAGTCACCTTTCAAAATCCATTTTGGAAAGTATGGGATAGATTCCAAATCAACAGCCAGGACATGATACAATAGATTATATATCTGAGACTTAAATTCATTCTGAGTTGAACTCGACACACACTACACTGTCCATTATTTTGCTACTTTGCATATCACTTCTTAAAACACAAAATAAATAATTAATATCATTTTACTAATTATAGTGCTGAGAGAAAAACAAAACCTTTGTGTAGAGTTGTGAAAGATGTAATTTTCCTTCTTTCCCCTTAAAATTGTAATGCAATGTAAAAATAGAAAAAATATGCAAGTGCAAATTCAGTACATGGTATCACAGTACCCAAACTCCATTTTTATCATGTAAGAATGTTAAATCATTTATATTCATACTGTTTCAAAAATAGATGACAATATAATTTGAAATTGAAAATGGAAGACCAAATGTAGCAATAAAGCAGAGAATAATTTTAATAAACATTTAAAAATAAGAAATTTATCAAAATATTCTTAATCTTTACTTAAGATATCTGGTACTAGAAGAAAATAAACTAGTCACTTATTCTTAAGCACCTGTTCTCCCTAGAACACACACAATGCTTGAGTCTGCTTTTCTCTGCTTGCTTGTGTACTCTCTTGGAACATGTTTCACCTCTAAATCTCCTCTCACATCTTACTAAGCCAATTTCAATAAAAACTACCTTGCTTCGTGATTAGAAATATAATAACTAAAAAGATAACATCAATAGGTAAATAGTACTGTGGTTTGAAATTAAACTCAGAGATATTGCAGAAAATAGCAGTTTAAAATTTTTATTTTTTATAAAGATATATTTCTAAGAATCTCCTTCTATTTTCCTTCTGGCTAATTTCATTCAACATGATCCACTCTCCATGTTCATTCATTTATAGGCAAATTTCATTATGTCATTTTTCCTAACAGTATTCCATTGTGTAGATGTAGCAAAGTTTCTTTATCCAGTCATCAGTTCTCGGGCACTCTGGTTGTTTCCAGATTCTGGCTATTGTGAATAGTGCTGCTATGAAAATAAAAGTGCAGATGTATTTCTTCTGTATATTTTTGGCTTCCAAGGGTATATCCCAGGAGTGGTATGTTTGGGTCAAATGGGAGCTCAATTTTTAGTCTTTGGAGGAATATCACTATTGTGATAATTGTCCATATTGTGACAGATACAGAATGACTGCAATTATTTGCATGACATAATATTTATCTATATATGTATATATAGATATGGGTGTATACATATATACATATTATGTCACCAATATCCAAGGTTAGGCGAAATATGGATAAGGAGGTCTTGTCAAAGGTGGACGTTACTACAAACATGTGGGAGTCAGAGGTTAGGTAAGACAGACAAGGGAACAGTGTGCTAATAATTGTCGAAAGTGCTAATATCAACCTAAAACTGAGCATTAAATGCAGGCAAAAATATACTCATGATACCCTCTAAATGTATGCATTGTAATCCACAATGTGTAAGAGAAGGAAGAGAGAAAGATAAAGAGAGAGAGAGAGAAAGATAAAGAGATAAAGAACCTGCCATAGAGGCAGGCTAGGGAGGGAGGAGGGAATCAGGGACATTGGGGGTGGGAAATGGGCACTGATGGAGGGATGGGTCTGGAACACTGTATGACCAAAACCCAAATATCTTTGTAATTGCATATCTTACGGTGGTATATTAAAATATTAAAAACAAAGAAGAATCTCCTTGGTATAGTATTAAATTGAATGTTAGACATTAACTCCTATGTTTAGATAAACATATTTCTTTAATCTGTTGTTTATTTTGTTAGTATTTTTAACCTCTAATAAGAATTTTAATTCACCATTGATGCCTTTAAAAACACTTCAGTTTTTTTTTTAATGAAATGAGTAGTCTGTTCTCTTTTTTGTGTATTTGGTGTAATTATCAAGATATGGAATTACTGGGTTGAAATGGAAGATCTATTCTTACTGTATTGTTTCTGTACACACCTGGCTATTCTCAGGTCTTACTCCTGGTTCTGTCCTCAGAGTTCGGACCTGGTGGGCTCAGGTAACCTAACCTGGTGCTGGAATCAAACTCAGGTTGGCTATGTGAAAGGCAAGTTCTGTGCTTGATGTTTGTGCCTTATTAATGAAAGAATGGCCCCTCACCCACAGAACACAAAGACAGGAACCAGAGGTAGCTGGTAAAATGCCAGAGGTAACTGATAAAATGATGGCTCAACCGAAAGTAATTGATAAAATGATGGCTTGATAAGAGCACAGCAGGAAGGGCCTTAAGCAAATAATTCCAGGGAGGGCTATAAGGCAAATATTCCCGAGAGGTTGCGCCTGATGTCCCCCTCTGTATTTGGTATGATACCTGACTGGGCCCATGCCGTGCCAAATATGGAAAGAAGTATTAGGCACACTCAGATTGTTGGGTGATGGTTACCTGGTGCAGAGTGATTGGCTGCCCCGCGCCGCAGACCTTGATGTAATATTTTAAACCTATTGGAGAGTTATGCGTGGGCTTTTCTGTAGCGCGGGAATTATTCCTTAAAAGATCGTCCCTGGAAGGGCTCGGGGCTCTTAGCCACTGACCGCTTGGGGTCATGCTATGGGCCCGAGTATACTCGCTTATTAATAAAACCCTTGCTTTTGCATAGGACTTGGTCTCTCAGAGTTTTCCTTGGTAGGTGCGGCATTCCTAGGCTCCCAGACAGTCACCCCATCGGGTGGCCAACCCTTACACTTACCTTCCATGGCTCGAGTCTCTAAATGTATGAATTGTAATCCACAGTGAGTAAGAGAAGGAAGAGACAAAGAGAGAGAGAGAGAGAGAAAAGAGATAAAGAACTCTCCATAGAGGCAGGGCTAGGGAGAGGGGAGGTAACCAGGGACATTGGTGATGGGAAATGGGCTCTGGTGGAGGGATGTTTGCTGAAACACTGTATGACAGAAACCCGAATATGAACGTCTTTGTAATTGTATATCTCATGGCGGTATAATAAAATATTAAAATAAAAAATATCACTAGAGGTTTGAGCGAACAGCATTCCCACCAGCATGGATGAGAGTTCCATTTTAACCACAAATCCAATACAGGTTGTTTCTAGTCTTTCTGGAAATGATTCATTATCACTCGTGTAATATGAAAGTTGATTATCTTAATTTGGATTAAGATCATCAGAGATGATTAACACTTTTTATGTCTCCTTCCATCCATCTGTCTCAAGCAGATACATGTCCGTTCATTTTTGGATAGCATTTTAGATATCTGGTTGATTTTTCTGAGGTGTTTTATATTTTGGATATTAACTCTTTAGTTTGTGCTTTGAATGTGAAATTGTTTTGACATTCAGTCTGGTGACTTTTAGTTTTACACAGCATTAATTTTTACGTGCAGAAACAATACAATTTGATATAGTGCTATTTTTTTTCTGTTTTCCTTGTCAATTCATTTCATCTTAAAAATGCCTTTAAGGTCCCAGCTTTAGTGTTTAGCCTAAACTTGTTTTCATTGTTTTCTCAATATGTATACCATTGTTCATTGTAGTAAAGTGAACAATAGTGCTAAAATATGTGTATTATAATAAATGTAACATATGAATAAAATGAAATGAAATGAGATGTATACTGTGTAGTATAATATATGTAATATATATACATAAAATATGTATATAATATGTAAGTATATATGACATATATATAAATGTGTATATAATATACATATATAATCACAGCTGAAATAAATAATTTAATCAGTCATATGATTTATTGGAAATTGCATGGAACTGAGAACACCATGTTAAATGAAATGTTAAAAGGAAAATTACCAGATGGATTCACCTCTCTGTGGTATAGAAAGAAACATCACAAGGAATAGAAAGTGGCAAAGGTGGGAAAATTCTTGGTCCTAGATTTCAGAAATAAAAAAGCCAGAAAAAATGAGAAATTAAGGCAGGAAATAAGTGGGAAATATATGGGTAAGGGGCCAGGACCTTGACACACCAGTGATTTGGAGGTGTAGTTTATGTATAAATGAGAACCACAGAGTCAACAATACTCTAAGCATGGGACACAAACTACAAAACTAACATTCAAAAATATTCCTGTTTAGGAAGTGGGCTGGCTGGGTAGGAAAGACCTGAGGATATTAATAAAGGAAGGTTGACATTGGAAAGCTATTGAACTGGTAATGGAACATTGTATTCCTAAAACTCTATTAAGAACATCTTTGTAAATTAGTGTTTGACTTAAAAATAAATAAATTAAAAATGAATAATATAATTTTACCTATAATTAGAAAACTGAGAAATACATTGCAAATGACGTAGACACTCTGCTACTAGTTATTTATTTATTTTTTAATTAAAATGCATAGTTCAACTCAATTACAAATTAAAAAGCACTTACACAACATATTTAATTAATATGTCATAATTTAATTATTTAAACAAACTATTAGCATAGTAAAATCACTTCCAAGTTTTGTAACCAGGAATTATTTCATAAATACATGTGTATATCACAATATGTGGACTCTTGCAATTTTCTTAGATTAAAATACTTGTTTTAAGTATATTAATCAAACATATTTTAATGTTTGCATCTGTATAACAAACTGTTCTTTAAAAAGATTTTATAAAATGGACCTCAATAAATAATACCTGAAACTTAAATTTAATATATACATCAGAAGACATTGTTCTAAGTCAGAATGCTTTTTATAATATAATAAGTATCTGGACTTCAGAAATAGTAGAGCAGTGGGTACGGTGCTGACCTGTACGTGCCAATAGACGTTGTATTCCCAAAGCTGCACCCAGCTCTTCAAGCACAGACGGATCCTGTGCATAGACTCAAGATAACCCTGAGCATTGTGTGTGTGATACCCCAAACCAAAGTAAATAAATAAATAGTAAGCCTCCTAAATCTTAGTGTTATGTTCAGGAACAAAAGCGTATTTATGCAAAAGACACTTACCACCTCTTTAAAGAGTTTGCTCTTAAATGAATAATAATATCATTTATTTTATATCAAAAATCAAATACTTAGTATTTTAGAAAATATATTTTTTGCACTCTTATGGATAAACTTAATATTTTTTTTCTTTGCATGCTTTGTCTCACCTCAACTTTTGTTTTCATTTTCCATTATTTTTATGTGGACCTTTATGAACTTCAGCCCTGGGACTACCATGGCTTCCATGTTCCAGACAGATTTGGATTATGGGAGTCAAGACCATCCAGAGGGAAGGAACAGACCATAAAGATGAAAGATCTCCATATTGTCTGACTGTCTTGCCATAGTTAGAGTTGTTTTCCTCAGTCGTATGCTCTGCTCCCTTCCGCTATACTCTCCTTCACTTCTAGAGTTTGCAGTGTGTCTAGGTTCTTAGTCCTTTTCAGGTTTAGGAGTTTTAACAAATATTAATCATTGCTAATCCCTGGAGGGTTTTCTTGCATTCCTTAGTCCTGTTCATGAAGCTATTTTATTAAAATTATCTAAATTTAGTGATATCACTGCTTTATTTTCGGTGGGGATCCTACGAGATACACTGATGAAACAGAAAGGCAATGACTGATCGAGGGTGAAACTATTATTTATTTGCTGGGAATTAACAGCAGAGTTGTTGGGCTCTAAGCCGCTAGTATTAGGGCCTGGCACTTTCTGGCATAAGGTCCTGGGGGTCAGGGCCCAGAGCTGTGCCCTGTTCTCAGGACAATGGAGCTCCAGATGCTCAAGAGTTTACACCTCCGTGAAAGACATCCTTGCTTATCCAATGAGCGAATGGCAGGTAAATGATTTACTTCTAAGGTGAGGCAGGATGTGCCTGATCATCTGATCACAGGAATATGTCAATCAAAGACCGTTACCTTGCCAATGCTAAATCAGTGATTGTTTTCTGTTGCATTGGCCCAGGAACTTGCAAATGCCATGTGATTTGTGCTTATACCCTCCACCTTGATCACCTGACATCCCATTGTTCATCAATTTTCTCAGTGCCAGTAACATTTCCATTTGACCCTATCCCATGCCAGTGTAGCCCAATGGCATCTGGTTGCTTCAGGAATATGAAGAGCCTCAAACCGTTTGTTCAGGGTATTGACTAAGACGTCTGACCATCTTGTAGGTGGGCGGCCAAGTGATCTTTTGACATCCAGTGGGATACAGTTGGTTACAGCTCTAGTCCAGCAGTCATCTCCAAATCCCATTACATGTCCAGCACATCTGATGTTTGATGCCTTGGAAAACGAGACAGCGTCCCTAATCCTGGAAGGTCGACAGATGTTGGAACTCCGGATTCCTTCTCTCACTTGAGTGAGGTGTGATATTCCAAGCATAGCTCTTTCAATTCCTCTTTGAGAGACCCGAATAGCATTCTCATCCTGCTTTCGTAGGGCCCAGGTCTCTGAGGCGTATGTTAATGCATGGAGAAGGTGGAGTCAAAGAAATGTGCCTGGAGTCGGAGGTTCTTTGTCCTTTTTAGGTATTTCTTGGATGCTCTTGAAGGCATTCCATACCGCCTCTCTTCCTCCTGTGCAGCTCAGGCTTTAGGTCATTCATCATGATGACTTCTTGACCTAGGTACACATAACCTCTGCATTCAGAGATGTTTGTTCCATAGAGAGTGAATGGGGCCTCTGGAACTAGTTAATTTCTCATGAACATAGTTTTGTTGAGATTCAGCTGTAGACCTATCTTTCCACATTCTCGGTTGAAGTCAGCCAACATTTGTGCCGCTTGGCTAATGTTTGGTGTTATTAGAACAATGTCATCAGTGGATGGGAAGTGGTGTAGTTGCCGACCATCTATCTTCACTCCCATTCCTTCCCATTCTAATTGTCGCATGATGTTCCCGAGGGTGGCGCTAAAGAGTTTTGGTGAAATGGTATCACCCTGCTGAACCCCTCTTTTGATATCAATGATCACTTCCTTGTAGAATGGTGAGATTCTGGTGGTGAATCTGTAATACAGCTCACGAAGGATCATTATGTATTGGGTTTGAATGCCCTTTTTGACTAGGGCTTCCATTACCGCTTCAGTCTCCACTAATCAAAGCCTTTCTTTAAGTCAATGAATGTGTTGACAGAGTGGCATCTTGAACTCCCTACAAATCCCAATGAGCTTGGTTACTGTGTGGATATGGTTGATTGTGCTGAATCCTTTTCAGAAGCCAGCTGCTCGCATGGTTGTCCTTCATCTAATGTTCTGCCAATCTTGTTCAGGATGACTTGAGTTAACAGCTTATAGATGAACGACAACAGGCAGATGGGGCAATAGTTGCCAATGTCGTGGATGTCTCCCTTCTTGAGCAGTAGAACTGTCCTGCTCATTTTCCATTGGGAGGGCACCTTGCATTCCGACAGGTAGCATGTGAAGAACCGAGCCAGTGTATTGATGAGTATTGATGGCAGATTCTTCAGGTGTTTGGGTCTGACTTTGTCTAGGCCTGGTGCTGTTCCCTTCTTCACTGATGAAATGGCATGTAGGATTTCATAAGGGAGATAACCTTCTGAAGTACCCCTCCACCTAAATATTGTATAAAAGGCTTAAACTGCTCAGTAAAAAGAGCACTGCTACCCAGAACCCCCCCACTCTGTTGTTGTCTTTCTTTTCCTTTCTTAACAGCAGCAAGGCAGAGTTTCTCCCAAGTCCATCCCTCTCCTTTTTTTCACATGGATAGGTGTCCCTCATTCGTGCTGGGGGCTCCTGGCCAGGGCTCTTGACAGAGAGTATTTAATCTAATATAGTGAGGCAAATCATCATTCAGTTGTTTTTATCTTAGAGTTGATGTCCTTGGTGGATACTTGTTCAGTAGCAAATATACAAACATAATATGTGGAAATCATAAGAATTAAATTGAATAGATGTGCATAGGATTCAGTGTGCTTTTGGAAACAATTAAGGACAATTATGCAATATAAATGCATTGTGATAAGAAATTCTTTTGGGGGTGTCATACCAGGCTCTAGGGCTACTACAACCAGCTGTGTGTTTGGAGAACCAGGCAATGCTAGGGATCTAATCATGTTGTTCATTCCATTAGCCATCTTTCCATTTCTACAATGAAAATTAATTATAAATCATTACTTGTAAGGTTGGGGTGGCGGTCCACTCACAGTATCAAATTTCTTTCTGCCCATTTTTGTATTAAAGTTAAGCATTAGTTTGATGGTCGTAGAGTAATAGTACAGCAGCTAGGCATTTGCTTTTCAGGCAGCTGACATGGATTCCATCTCCAACACCCATATGGTCCCCTTATCATAGTACCATTGGTTGTAGCCAACAAATAAACAAAATAAAACATTAGTGTGAGGGTTTTTAGTTTTTTTTCCACTTTAGCTAAAGTAATAAGAAAAAAATAACAAAGGTAAACTTCTGTGTCATTAAAATCATATGAAAAATCATGTTATTTTTCTCTGGGTCTGATTGCCATGCCATCTTTAGAAGGTGTACATTACCAATAATATTTTTTTAAAAAAGCATTATGTGAGGGAGGTAAAGAAAACTCAAGTTCTAGTAACAGGAAAGAAGTGAGGACTGAAAGAAGAAACATTTCCTTGATTAAATGAACAAAAAAAAAGAACCAAAATAAATACATAAATAAATTAACCTGTTTAGAGTTGAACTTAGAAATTTGGTTTGACATTTGAACAAATCTGGCATCTTAAGCAGGAATATTTAAATGTAACTGAGATAAAGCTAAAATTGGAATAATATTGGGACTTCGATATTTACTAAAAATTGAATTTATACTAAAGATTTACAGAGTAGTTTGTAGTAAATAAGAAACTATCAAATTATCTTAACTGTTCAATTGATTTTCAATAGACTAATAATATGATTATCATATCAGGACAGTTTCCATTTCTGTAAGTAGCTAAAATATAATACTAAACTAATTGCTAGAATTGAGATTAATGTTTAGAGGAATTTTGAAATATAAAAATCTGTAGTATTTATAAATTCTCTATGAGCAGTGATTAAACGATATTCTGTCATTTAAATTCAATGCTTGCATTCAATATTCAGGTTATATATGAATAAATCATATACTTTTGTGACAATTTGACATACATTACTTTTGCTATGGTTTATATCATCATAAAATAATAAAGAATCTTTACTCTTTTCCAAGTTTAAAGGAAAATACTGAAATATTGATTTGTGTTCTGCTGTAAGAAGATGTTTGAAATGAAAAATACTGGTAAAGGTTTTTATATTGAGTTTAGATATAATTATATTATATATTATAGTTAATAATCATAAATTTTGAATAAACAGATTAGGAAAGTAATAGGATTAAGAAGTTGAAGTAAAAGTAAAATGCTTATGCTGGTTTATTGGCTGCCATAATAAAGATATAATTTCATCAATTCAAAAACTAAATTGTTTAGAAAAAGAACTCAACATTTCTTAAAGGAAGAAAATCCACAAGACCATAATCAACTGTTATATATGTTGCTAATTTCCTGGTTAATTTTCAAGTCAAGCAATTAGTTTTAAGAAAAAAAACATACTAAATAGTCTCAAAATGACTAAAAATTATTTGCAACTTCCTGTCATCAGCTATTCTAATAAAAGCTGACTGTAACTCTATATTCTGTAGAAAGCACTGATGTCACATAGCTGTCAAACTCCATTCATCCTCTGCACTGTCTCTAAGTTCCCCCTGGAAAAAGATACAAATAACAGGATAAATTACCTTTATACTTCATCTGAGTTCTTCTAATTCTTTATTAATATCCTTTGCTGTAATTCTGCCTGATCTATTATCTGACAACTTGAAATTGGACACTAAAGAGAAATTGGAGTTGGATACATATATCTGTTCTCCCAACATCTGTTTTCTGATTCTTTTGATATTCATCCACATGTTCAATCATCTTGGACATTATGATTCACTCAGGGGTGGAGACAATAAGGAACACATCTAATCAGAATCATAGAAATAGCTGTATCTGAAAGACAGGTGCATTTGTCATTTAGTATGTCCTTGAGGTATAAGGTTTGGAAAATCAATTCCTGTGGGATGGGAGAGAACCTAAGTTATTTAATGGCTATTTAGTTATTCCAGTGTATAAACAAACCCATGGAACAGATAACTTAAGCAACAAAAATCTTTTCTTTACAGTTTTACAAGAGATTAGAAGTTTCACATCATGACTGTATACTGTGTCTTCTGGGTTGAGAAGCATGGCATCTTCATGTAGAAGAAGAAACTAGGGATCTCTTTTTTGAGATGTCATTTTATTTATTCATTTTTTGCCACTTTATCTAAAGTAATGAGTAAAAAACAACAAAGAACAGCTTCTGTTCATAGGGCGTGATTGCTATGCTTTCTTTAGGATAGAGTTCATTATTAATATTAAAAATAATAATATTAAGGTAGGGTGGTAAAGTCCCACCAAGAAAAGCCAAGTTCCAGCAACAGAAGGGAAGTAAAGACTGAAATAAGAAACCTTGCCTTGACAATGAACTTAGTGCGATCTATTTTTTTAAGAGAACTAATGCCATTAAAGAGCCCACCACCATCATGATTAATGGACTTGCCAAAGGCTTTACTTAGTAATTTATATAGATGATAGATTGATATAGATAGAGATATATGTACATATAGACGGATGTGTATATGTCTATATTTATGCATTTAGTAACTTTTGAAGTTAGAAAATTAACATAATAATTTAGAAGGACAAAATTCACATGATTGGAGAAAGCTCTACAGGTTCCTTCCAGGCAATTTGGAATAGAAGGAATTTCTGAGAATTAAACTGATATATATCATCTTAATTTATATATGTATAAATTAATATACTTATTAATATAATACACCTATTAATATAATACACATTATATAATATGCATGCCAATATACATATCAATATATTGATTTATATATGCATATATACATATATGTATATATTATGTATATATGTGTGTCTGTGTCTGTGTCTATATCTGGGTTGGTGTGATGGTGTGTGTATTTATATACACATGTCTAGAGAGAGATATTTGTCAGCTTACGTATATTCAGACTCTGCGGCCAAGTAAGTTTCACTCCCACATTTTTTGTGGGGAGGTAACTTGACATCAGTCAGATTTTCTATCACATTTTAGTTTGTTTGCTCTAGTAGTATTGTTTTTAAATGCATTATGGCTTAGGTTACATTGTTATTACAGTATTTCTGGTATCAAAGTACAAAGTTACTGAGTACAAAAACCACCAATGCAGCCAAGACCTTCAATTTCTATTATAAAACTTAAAGCCTTCCTCTTAGTTTACTGTATCTTTCTCACTCTTCTTGGTAATCTGAGTTTTGTAAGCTAAGGCTAAGAGTTTGTCATCATTATATAATGACTATTTATTTATTTTATTTCCTTATATACCACAGTTAAATATTATCACCCCTACTTATCTTTCTCCTTCTCTATACTGTACTTATCAGAATCCATCCATCCAGTTTCATTTATTTTGTAGTATTCATTTTTCCATTCATTTTTAAGAGCCCCGTATTTTTTTTCATAGAAGCTAAATACTATTTTCAACAGTGAACAAGGATTTCCCCCTCCCATCTCATCCTGCCAGCACAGTTTGTTCCCTTTTATATCAACTTATTTCGATGAATGAGTTGTTGTCTCATTGCTGCTTTGAATTCCATCCATGTCGATAAAGAACAATTTTTTTTGTATACCTATTGCCCATCTGTATATTTACATATTTTTTGTTTAGCTCTTCTTTTCTGTTTTGATATGTATAAGATTAGTCCGAAGAGCACTGAGGGAATATTTTGTTCTAGTCAGTTTGAATCTGTAGTGTTTTTTTCCATTCTAGACGTAATTACAGATCTCCCTAGAGGTTTCATTAATATTATTGATAAAATATTTTTATGTTTTATTTACCATTGTAGAGTACAGATTCTTTCAATAGCACCCATTTCAGAACACAATTATAAATCTGAAGATTTCTGCCAAAGCCCTTTTTTCTTGAAAACATTTAAGAATTTTGTATTTGGGCAGGTTTTATGTTTATTTTCAATTTTACAATAAAAATTGATGATAAGTAAAAATTAAAATAAGGCCAGCAAACACTCTATTTAGAAAAGATGTTTGCATACCTATATTCATTGCAGAACTATTCACAATCCTCAAAACCTGGAAACAACTCAAATGTTGAAGGACAGATAAATGCGTGACGTAACTATGTTCCCAGAATACAGTTATATGCTACTTGTCTAAGAAAAGATAAAATCATGCAATTTGCTGCAGCATGGTTGAATCTGGCAAGCATCATGCTGAGTGAGGTCAGTCAGAAGGTGAGGGATAGATGCAAAATTATTGCCCGTATATGCAGGATGTACAGAAATATTGTAGGGACATAGAAAAAGCCCAAAGGCAACAGATACAGAACTGATCTTCAGTAAAGCTTTCCTAACTAAAGAAAGTAGCTACGGTGAGGTGATGAAATACTCATGTATAATGCCATACCAATAATTTGTTTAGTAATTAATTGTTTTTTAAATCAAACCGCCATAAGATAGGCAGTTACATCATACCAATAATCTGTATAAATGAGAGTGAAGAGAAATCCCAGGTATTAAGATGATTCACTTGCATGTGGCTGACTCCCGTTTGATCCTTTGCACAGCATCAAGAACGATCCCTGAGCAAGAACCAGCAATAAATTCAGAGACTCATTGGATGTGGACAAATGTTTTTGTTTGTTTTGAATAACTAAGGCTATGGAGATATTTCAAATGTCTTCCAAGGGGGTTAGAAATATAGCACAGGCTGTAAGACAGTTGCCTTGCACACAGACAGCCAGGATTTGAACATTAGCACCCCAAATGACTCCTCCCTGCCAATCTCCACCAGTGGTGATCCCTAAAAGATAGTCAGGAATAAGCCCAGAGCAGAGATAAATATGGTTAACTCAAAAACAAGTAATTCTACCATTATCATAGAGAAAAAGTAGATTATTTCCAGGATTGCTAATGGGCCTCTGGTTACTGAGATGTCCTCAAACATATTAATCATGCGTGCACAGAGGTAACTTGATATCAATTCCTGGAATCTCATGTGATCTCCTAAACATCACCAAGAGTGATCCCTGAGTGTAAAGCAAGGATAATCAGTCATGAGCTCCACTGGGTTTTCCCTACAAAATTAAAAACTGAAAAACAGTAAGAGAAACAAATTACTCGAGTTCATACATCTAATAATCTTCGTAATCAAAAAATTTATGTGATGTTTGATTACAGAGTTTATGCCACCAAATACATAATATAAAAGTTCAATTATTGTGAAATTTTGGGAATTTTGAGTTTACAGATACGGTACATTTGACATTAGTTTATCTATTATGTTCAGGGAGGATATTGGCTTTGCTGGTATTTTTAATTTCGGTATTTAAAAGCAATGAAACATACTTTTTATTTTATTTTAAAAAAGATTTAAAAAACCCAACGTTTAAAATGCTTTTTAAAAAGCCATGACTAAAAGAAAAACAAAAAGAAACCCTGATTCAGCATCTCCTAATTATTGGCCTGGACGCCTGCAGATTAAGCTGCCATTTGAGTATTTCTGGAGACTGGGGTGAACTCAAATCTCTGATTCACAAAATTCTGCTTTCAAGTCATCGTTTCAAGGATACTGAGAGTTTCATTGTTGTTACTTTATAGCTCCTTGGCAAAAATAGGATGTCTTTTGATCCTCCAAAATCTTAAGAATCTGACACAAACGTAAGCTCACAAATTTGCTGCCCTTGGGTCACAGTTTATAAAATACACGTGATCTCATGTGACTTGAAAAGTGTCTGTGAATATAAAGGCTCAGTACAAGTAAAACAGAAGTCGTAATATGTGGCCGGATCAGTATTTCCAAACCAAACCAACGCTACATGCAAAAAAACAGACAGGACAACACACATTTAAATATTCCACTCAAGTCTTCTGCTTGCATCTTTGATAATGATTTACTTACCAGGCTCATTGAACAGCAACGCTTTTGACTTCAAAATTAATGATAAGAAAATTAAAACTATAAAATGTCACCCTTTTCTTTCTATGCTATTTGCTGTCAGTTTCAGTAACATTGACTTAATCTCCAAAAAGCAATATGGCTACTTCATGTGTACATGTGCAGATGTAAATGTGTAAGAAGTACGGCACTAACTCAGTCAAAAACAATTGCTATCAGCCAGTCTATCATTGCTGTGCCTGACTTCTTTTCATCTAGTGCTCATTATGCTCAACTTTGATTTGGAGGAATGTTATTTTATATATACTTTAACTTGATAATCACATTTTAAATCTAGCACTGGGTTTTTCAGGCACATTGTGGAAAGCTGATTACAGCATTGTAATGACAGATACAATTAAAATTGTAACATCAATTCTCAGTGTCTATTTAATTCTTTACAAGAAATTAAAATAGTGCTTAATTATGACATTTCTCACTATTCATATTCTGATTTAATAAGGTTTCTTTATAGCTGCACTGATTATGTCTAATAGTAAAACATGAACTTAGTTATAAGCACATTCTGTTTTTAACAGCTTTTAAATAGTAAACGAACGCGATGGTTTCTTCTTTCTATACTTCTTTCTATTAATTGTGTATGAAAATTAGTATTTGTTGGTGATATACTCTTTATCAAAGAAATTTATGTATGCATGTTTGATTTAAAGTTTTATCTTATACATTCTCATTTATTATATTAAATTTTGCTCTTAGAATTTCCTGTGTTCCTTTTGGATGCTTTTAAAAATTGACTGTCAGAAGGAAATCAGACTATGGAGCTTTAAAGGCCATGAACTTTAGCCTGTTAAAAAAAGAGTATTTGCTACCCACATGGCAGAGCCTGGCAAGCTACCCATGTCGTATTTGATATGCCAAATACCAGTAACAATTATAGACCTCATTCCCATGACCTGATGGAATGGTTTGAGGCTCTTTATGTTCCTGGAGCAAGCAGATGCCCTTGGTCTCTACTAGCGTGAGACAGGACATATGGAGATGTTACTGGTACCCGCTCAAGCAAATCGATGATGAAAGGGAAGACAGTGATACAGTGACAGTGAACTTTAGCCCAGATTTTGCCTTAAAATATGAGTGAGATCTGGTGATTGTCAATTTAGCAGCAATTCCTATCTCAGTAGAACCTCTTGGCAGAAGGAGCTGGAAAAGCATGTGAATTTATTTATCTTCTTGCTACTTACTTGCCATGGATAGAATTTAATTAAAGTCAGTTCACTTGTCCATATTTACCTTCACCACATCTTTAGAGCTTCCAAACAGGTAGACCTGCCAACTTCACATGAAGGAAAACTATACTGGAAGAAAAAAGCAAATGAGCTTCTATTGTAATAAAGAAAATCACCAGTTGGAAGAAGAGCAAGCCAAGTAATAGTTTTAATAAAATTATTTTGGTTAAATTATACCCCTTAAAATAACTTCTCTTTGGTAATAGTGGGATTTTCCACAAAGATTAATATTTCCAGAACTCAAAAGACAGTACAGAGGTTAGGGAGCTTGCTTTGCAAGTGTCGGACCCTGTTGAATCCATAGCATTGCATATCGTGCCCGGGCACTGCCAACAGTAATCCCTGAATACAATGCCAGGAGTAATCATGGAGCATTGCCCGGTGTGGCTTAAAATAAACAAATATACCAAAAAGATAAACATTGTCCAAATAATAAATTTAAATATGTTACTAATCTCTCCTTCTGAAAGATGTTGTCTAGGTCACATTAACAAATAAAGAAAACCTATTAAAAGCAATTTCAATTTCATACATAATATTTGAAGAAAGAGATTGCTCACCTCACTGTTAGTTAAGAAAAGTCTTAAGTAATATCCATATTTTAAAATAATTAAAATTGGAGATTTCAGCTCTCAATTTTAATATACATTATATCATTTTCTAAAACATAATGAATACATTTATAATACCTATAACACAGCTCTGACTTTCAAATAAGAATAATTAGATGTCATTGTTGGTGGGAATGCTGGCTGGTACACCCTTTCTGGAAAACAATATGGACATTCCTCCAAAGACTAGAAATTGAGCTCTCATTTGACCCAGCTATACCACTCCTGGAAATCTACTCTGGGAAGCCAAAAATACTCAGCAGAAACACCATCCCTACTTTTATGTTCATAGCAGTATTATTCACAATAGCCAGAATCTGGAAACAACCAGAGTGCCCGAGAATCAATGACTGGATAAAGAAGCTTTGGTACATATACATAATGGAATGTTATGTAGCTGTTAGGAAAAAATGAAGTTAATGAAATGTGCCTATAAATGGATGGATATGGAGAAGATCATGTTGAGTGAAATTAGCCAGGAGAGAGACAGATACAGAATGACTACATTTATTTGCATGACATAAATATATATGTACATATTATGATACCAATATCCAAGTTCAAGTGAAACATGGACCAGGAGGTCTTGTCAAAGGTGCAAATTATCACAAAAGTGTGGGAGTCAGAGGCTAGGTAACACAGAAAATGGAACAGTGTGCTAACAATTGTCGAAAGTACTAATACCAACCTAGAACTGAGCATTAAATACAGGCAAAAAGATACACATGACAACCCTTTAATGTATGTTCTGTAATCCACAATCTGGAAGGGAAGGAAAAGAGAAAGAGATGAGAGAAAGGGAAAGAAATAAAGAACCTGCTGTGGAGGCGGGCAGGGGGAGGGGGGGGGAACCAGGGATGTTGGTGGTGAGAGATGGGCACTGGTGGAGGGATGGATGCTGGAACACTGTATGAACAAATCCCAAATATGAACATCTTTGTAATTGTATATATCACGGTGGTATAATAAAATACTTCAAAAAATAAAAATAAAAAAATGAAAAAATACATTAGCAGTTTTTTTTAAATAAAAAAGAATAATTAGCTATGATTTATGGTAAAAATATAGGCATGATCTAAGTGTATATTTATTTATTTTTTTTCAGTTACATATTCTGCAAAATACTATTTTTCTTTTACAGTCTTTAAAACATCAACGTGACATAAAGTCTTTTGTTTTTGTATTGTTTTGTTTTGTTTTTGCTTTTTGGGTCACTCCCAGCAAAGCTCAGGTGTTACTCCTGGATCTGTACTCAAGAATTAATCCTGGAGGGGCTCGGGAGACCATTTGGAATTCTGGGGATTTAACTCGGGTCTGCTGTGTGCAAGGTAAACACCCTACCCATTGCACTATGGCTACGGCCCCTGTGACATAAAGTCTTATGCTTGAGATTATTTAATTATAACATAGTTTTAATTTCTTCAAAATTGCAGTTACTTGCAATTACTTTGCTGAGAGAAGAACAGTTTTCCAGATAGTACTTATATAGAATAAATTTGAATTCTGGGTCCCAGTAGATACTCACAGAACTTGGGTACACACTTGGCATCATGAAACATGGGGATTGATGTCCATTATTGCACATATGAACTGTTTCTGCATATACCCTTGGTTGCCTCCAACACCACTTGAACTGACCTTTGAGATTTTTGACCCTCTCATTTCTATTGAGTATCTCCAGAAGTGGCCCATGAGTATCTCCCTCATGAATGTCCTCCATGCAAAAAATAATCATATGTCATTGGATCCACTCAAGAGTTACTGAGTTAAGGAGTATCCTGTGACCAATTCTTGAAATGATGATCCTGATATAATGTGATATTCATTGTCATGTGCCACAGGGGAAGAGAATCATGTCTTAGCATATAGAAAGTATACAATTGGGCTGGAGCAATAGCCCAGCATGTAGGGCGTTTGCTACGCACCCAGCCTGTGCCGGCCTGGGTCTCGATCCATGGCATACTATATGGTCCCCGTGCACTGCCAGGAGTGGTTCCTTAGTGGAGAGCCAGGAGTAACCCCTGAGCATCGCGGGTGTGACCCAAAAAATAAAAAAAAAGTATACAATTGACTGCTTAAGTCACCTACCAGGCCCCAGAGTACTTATCTGTAACAGGGAGAAGTAATGCACTTGCATCCATTTACAGTACTTGCCAACTTCCTCTGGGACCACTTTTCAAATAAGATGGTAAATTTGAATTTTAAGAAAACCTATGGTTCTTGA
The DNA here is from genome assembly GCA_021461705.1 of Cryptotis parvus. Lineage (NCBI taxonomy): Eukaryota > Metazoa > Chordata > Mammalia > Eulipotyphla > Soricidae > Cryptotis > Cryptotis parvus. The sequence goes on from JAJIBD010022601.1 coordinate 285,518, forward strand.
ATTAAGTTTTTTGATTTTTCTGAAAAATTCATGAATAATTTAGTTTTTTCTCTACTGGTCATCAGTTTCTCTGCTTATCTTTGGTTAAAATAATCTTGTTAGTAGAAATCTGCAGATGATCCATTTTGATTCATTTTCTATTCCCTCTTTTCTGTTAGTTAGAGGATTTCTGGCCAATGAGATATAAATGATAGTCTACTGTAATGGCTTCCAGGAACACTTGATTTTCTGATGAATGGGACGTTTGTAGTGGATGCCATCCTTATTGGTATATCTAATCAACAAAAATTATTTCCAGAAATAACCTGTTTTTCACAGTGTACTGAGAGAGAATATCAATATGAATGATTATCATTATTACTGCTCTAGAACAGGTAAGTGAAAGAGGAATATTTTAGGCTTACGGGCTTATAAAGCCTTATGCATGACATTATAGTTTTTGATTAATGATTACTGTGAGTTAAGAGTGTTAATGTAAGGCTTGTTGAGAAAAAGTCAGTCCACAACATTCATTATCAAGGAACACATTTATCTGGCATCAAATATCTTTATCCTTGCCTTGAATGTAATAATATTTAACATCTGCTTTAGGTTAAGACAGATAAGCACAAAAAAATAAAAGTATATTTATTTTCAGAATTTTTTAGGTTAAGGAGTGGAGCACATATTGGTGAGTTGCTACTATATTAGAGATACAGTGTGTACAGCCTTATCAAAGTGAAGCAATGCTTACAAGAATGGCCATAAAAATAGTATGGACAGCTAAAATTACTCTGCCACTAAATTAGTGCATACTTTTCTCTCTGTAAAGTCTTTGTTTTGAGAGGAAATAGCCCTGTTTATATGAGCCACCAATTAGAATTTTTATTCCTCATAAATTTTATCATTTAATTTATTCCAAACTAATATATAAGGCCAGGCACATGATTTGTTTGAAATTTTAAAACTATTGTCCACTGTTGGTTGTTGTAAATGAGCTTTATAAAACAGCTGACTCTTTTATCTATATTCACATGTTTCTTAGATAAAGCATTTGAACAGACAAAATAAAACACAGAAATTGCATATTTTTTTCTTCAAAACTCTAATTTTTCATGAAAGTATCTTATACATTTAAGTTTAATGCTTCTGTATAGGAAAAATGGATATTTTAATTATTAAGTTTCAGAAGCGCTGACATCAATTTAGAGAGCTGAAGTTGGTTTAAGGTTATGTTAGATTTACCATCTCCCATCCTGCTTTAACACTATAAATTCAATTAATGGAGTTCAGTATTTACTTTATTTTAAAAAAACATCAGATTCTTTGGCTAAATATGACAAGAACCATAGAAATTATATTACTATGTTTAAGAGAAAATTCCCAGGGAGAAATTTCCGGTTTCCTATTATGTTCCAATAAACCTGTATAGAGATTAGTGAATTATAAAAATATAGAGCTCTGTGTGTGGTTGTGTGTGTATGTTGGTTTGTGATGAATAAGTTTGAATGAGTTAATGCAAAAATTGTAGATATAAATATATATTTTTATATCTACAATATATATTTTATATATATTGCAATATATATTAATTATATATAGTATAATTATATTATGCAATCATTATATCTATATACAGTATATACGAACAATTATATTATGTTACTATATATTATTTTGATTACTCTTTAAGGTAACATCAGGGCTGGAGCCATAGAACAATGGATAGAACATTTGCTTTGTATGTGGCTACCCAGCTTCAGTTCCTAGTTCCCATACGGTGTTTGAACACTGCCAGAAGTAACCCCTGAGCGCAGAGTCAGAAGCATCCCTGAGCACTACCAAGTGTCACTCCAATCCTCACCACCCCTGTAGCTGAGCCACTGGGGTCCCCAAGAGTATCAGGACAGAAGATCTCTTCTACCTCCAAGGCCACTGAGGGAACAGATGAAAACTCATGAGTCCGTCGTAGTTCCGAAAAGGCTTTTAATAGTACAAAAGTTCTACCACCGCAATCCAATATAATGGAACACCTTAGCTCTGGTCAGTACTTAGACCATATAAGAGGTTTCCCACCAAAAAAGGATCCCACCAGAGAGAGAGAGTCCTGCCAAAGAGTGTCCTACCAGAAAGCAGTCCTACCAAAGATGATCCTACCAGAAAGGATCTCCACCAAAGAGAGGATCTCACCCTGGAGAGAGCACTACCAAAAAGGTGGAGAGTACTTCAAGTCTGTCCCCTTATATACACCAAAGTAATCCTAACTTCAGGGAGGGTCATGCCAACAAAGAACCCTAAACAGCTTCTAGATAGTAGAAGTATGTACAAGGGTGATGCCACACCCTATTATAGGTATAAAACAAAGGATTATGCCAAGGATTTTTTCCTTCAGAGATTATCTCATGTAAAACACTGGAGATGGGGTGGGCTGGTATAATATGATATATCTTAATTTCAGGCCGGATCATCTACGCCCACCCTGCAGCAGTTTCTTTTCAATCCGGCCCAGGTATGCTGAACCAGAGACTCTCAGACATGGGGCAGAGCTGCTACTTGATCTCCCTGTGCCCAGCTGCTCGTGGAGGCACCCGGGAGGCATGGCAGGTTCTAGCCCTGGCCTGCTACCCCACCAGAGTCTCACAACAAGCCAGATGACCCCACCACCCACTCCATGGGGCCCACCATTTTCCACATCTGGACTTCCCTCTCGTCACAACTCCACCCAGCAGACCAGACTATCACAGCTAGCGGCCGGTGGTTCATCAAAAAATGCTTTATTTAGAGGTGACTACAATAGTATGCCACCTGCACGCCAAGCCTGGCAAGCTGCTCGTGTAGTATTTGATATGTCAAACACCAGTAACATTTATATTAGGTTATTCCGTGACCTAACATAATGGTTTGAGGCTCTTTATGATCCTGGAGCAAGCGGATGCCTTTGAGTTCTCCTAGCATGAGACAGGACATATGGAGATATTACTGGTGCCCACTCTAGCAAATAGATGATTAACGGGAAGATAGTGATAGTGATCTTAATTTCCTGGGCTGCATGTAATATAGATGGCACACACAAACTCCTTATTTATTATCTGCACCAGGGTGATTCTGAGTACCTTCTTCTCCTTATACTGAAAGGTTCACACTCACATCCTAGAGAGCAAGCCAGGGTGATAGTCTCCTGGTAAATTCTAACTGTCCCATGCTGGGTCCAGTGGGTATAAAGAGAAACGGTGAACAATCTATATAATGTAGAAGTCTTAGTAGATGTATAATAATAAGACAGAAGTTACCCATTCAGAGTCAAGGTGACTTCTCTAACTGCCACACCCTCTATTGTCGGGAGCGCCGCCAGGGTCCCCGACAGTGTCAGGACAGAGGTTGTCTTCTACCTCCGAGGATGCCGGGAGAACAGATGAAAACTCACGAATCCGGTGCAGTTCCAAAAATGGCTTTTAATAGTACAAAAGCTCTTCCACAGCAATCCAATATAATGAACAAACTCTAGCTCTGGTCCGAACTTAGACCATACAAAAGAGCCTAAGTCTCCCACCAAAGAGAGAGGATCTCACCCGAGCTGAGTCCTACCCAGAAGGAGCAAAAGGCCAAAGAGCAAAAGGCCAAAAGCCAAAAGCCGCAGGAGCCAAAAACTGAAGGCTGAGGAACCAAAAGGCAAAAGGTGAAGGGGCCTCAAGTCAGCCCCCTTATATACACCAAAGTAATCCAATCGGGAGGTTGTCATGTCAACAAAGAACCCTAAACAGAGTGTAGTGCCACACCTTATTGCAGGTATAAACAAAGGTTATGACAAGGACTAAGGAGATTATCTCTTATGTAAAACACTGGAGAGAGAGAGGGCTGATATAACTTAATACATCTTAACTTCATGAGCTTCATGTAATCTAGATGGTACCCACAAGGTCCTTATTATTATTATCTGCACCAGGGTGATTCTGAGTATCTTGTTCTCGTGTACTGAAAGGGTCACACTCGCCTGCTTAGAGCAAACTAGTATGATCCTTCCTATAGTCTTCCTATAGTCTCAACGTAGCCAGGGTGGTAGTCTCCTGGTAAATTCTAACTGTCCCACGTTGGGTGCAGTGTGTATAAAGAGGAGCTGTGCCCAATCTAGAAAACATAGAAGTCTTAGTAGATGTATAAGTCAGAAGTTATTCAATCAAGGTGACTTCTGTAACTGCCACACCCTCTAGCAGTGTTTACATAGAAGAGAGGTCTGATTAGAATGAACCTTGACTTAAATAAGATTAAGATGGGTGTGGGCAAAACAGCAAAGCTCCCAGATTAGCTAAATCTGTCCTCCAACACTCTATCAGTGTTTACATAGAAGAGAGATCTCATTAGTATGAACCCTGGCTTAGAACATGTAAATAGCTTAAGCTAGCTGTAAATGGATCTTCACTCCCATTCCTTCCCATTCAATTAGAATGGGAAGGAATGGGAGTGAAGATAGATGGTCGGCAACTACACCACCTCCGCTTCGCTGATGACATCGTTCTAATAACACCAAACATTAGCCAAGCGGCACAAATGCTGGCTGACTTTGACCGAGAATGTGGAAAGGTAGGTCTACAGCTGAATCTGAAGAAAACTATGTTCATGAGAAATGAACTAGTTCCAGAGGCCCCATTCTCTCTCAATGGAACAAACATCTCTGAATGCAGCAGTTATGTGTACCTAGGTCGAGAAGTCAACATGATGAATGACCTAAAACCTGAGCTGCGCAGGAGGAAGAGAGCGGCATGGAATGCCTTCAAAGGCATCGAAGAAATAGCTAAAAGGACAAAGAACCTCCGGCTCCGGGCACATCTCTTCGACTCCACCGTTCTCCCTGCATTAACATACGCCTCAGAGACCTGGGCCCTACGAAAGCAGGATGAGAATGCTATTCGGGTCTCCCAGAGAGGCATCGAAAGAGCTATGCTTGGAATATCACGCCTCACTCAAGTGAGAGAAGGAATCCGGAGTTCTGACCTCCGTCGCTATTCCAGAATCAGGGACGCTGTCTCGTTTGCCAAGGCATCGAAAATCAGATGGGCTGGACATGTAATGCGATTTGGAGACAACCGCTGGACTAGAGCCGTTACCGACTGGATCCCACGGGATGTCAAAAGATCACGTGGCCGCCCACCTACAAGATGGTCAGACTTCCTTGTTAAGACCCTGAAGGAACGGTTTGAGGCTCTTCATATTCCTGAATCAACCAGATGCCATTGGGCTACATTGGCACGTGATAGGGTCCAATGGAAATGTTACTGGCGCCCGCTCGAGCAAATCGATGAGTAACGGATTCAAGTGATCAAGTGATCAAGCTGTAAATGGATAAAACATCAAAGCTCCCAAGATAGCTAAGCCTGTCATCCAACAACCCCCAAAATAAAAGGTAGCATCAATATGAGTGACAGTTTTTATGGCTACATGTTCTAGTTCAGGACTTCAAGAATTACTTGGTATGTTCCTTCTCTTTTTCTTTATTTCATTCTTTCATTCATTTTTTTCTTGTTTGTTTCTTAGTCAGATTTAGCAGTGCTCAGGTCTCACTCTGGCACTTGTGAATCACTCCTGATGATTCAAACCAGGGTCGGCTACATGCAAAGCAAGCATCCAAACTGCTGCACTGTTGCTCAGGTCCCCTCTGCTTTTATATTATTGTTAAATATGCTGCAAATTAGTCCTGCTTGGCAAATATTTAGCAAACATGTCTGCTCCTAAATCTATGATGTAAATGACTTCTACAAAGAACAAGATTATCATATATTAACTTAATTTATGAACAGTTGGCGTATTCTAGGAGCAGAAGATGTGACTACTTCATTTGACACCACTAAGTAATAACTATAAGTAATTGCTTGTCCTTGATCTGGTTCAAAACTCAGAATCAAACCTGCTTACAATTCACTATAGTTTTATCCATAAGGAGAATTATTTTGTTCAAGGAAAGAACCACTCAAACCCTTTGGAATTTATATTTTTTTCCATAAGATCAATGAATTTGGTCAAGGAAGAACCACTCAATCCCCTTGGAATTTGTATTATTTTTCAAATGAGTAAATCAACTTTCTGCTTTTACTTACCTTTTCTACTGAGCTTCATAAATTTCAGTAAGTATACTTTAGAGTTCCTCTAAGTATAAAATTTAGAAAGACTGACAATTTTTCCAAAGTTGGGATAAATCTACCAACTGGATAAGATCCAAAGGGGATATTAGACCTTTGTTTTATCTGTTATACAAATCACCTCTCTGTACTTATATATATAAAAAAAAATCCAAAATTCTCTTTTTTTTGAATGGGAACTGGGAGTCAAATTGTGGAGCAGAAGTTAAACTGGTTAATCTGACATTAATCTAATTGATAATTTTAATTTCAAGTACTCCAAAATATAGCGAACCAAGAATAGATTATTGAGTGATAGTGTGATGGAATAGCAAACAAAAACAGATAAAGAAACCCCTGGCCAGGCACAAAGAAAGAGGGAAAAGTAAAGAAAATAAGTTGAAATTTTCTCTCTGGCCTCCACCTAAAGCCCAGACAGACAGCACAACTAGGTCAACTAGGTAGCAAGAAGGGCACTTCCGCCCAGACAGCAGGACAAGGTCATCCAATTGCATCCAGTGTCTAAGGAAAGACTGAATGACAGAGAACCATAGTGTACAGTCCTAGAGTGGGCCTATTACAGGTTTCAAAACAGCAAACCCCATCTAGAGGTCCTAGGGACAGGGTTTATCTCAGACAAATTCCTGATCAGGAATACGTACTCTGAAAGTGACAATGGTATAGACACAGAATCAGATCACTATACACTGGAGGCAACCAGGGCATCATAATCTGTGCACAAGAAAGAGAAGGGAGCAGAAGTGATAGTACAGTGGCTAGGGCATTTACCTTGCACACAGCCAACATGGGTTTGATTCCCCAAAATTAATATGATCCCGAATATTCAAGGCCAGGCAAAACATGGATTAGGAGGTCTTATTAGTGGGTGGAATCTATTGCAAGTGTGTGGGAGTCAGAGGTTCGGTAATACAGAGAAAGGAACAGTATACTAATACTTGTTGGAAATGAACATCTTTGTAATTATATGAACATCTTTGTAATTATATATTTTATGGTGGTATACTAAAAAAATAAAAAAAAAATAAAAAATCTCTTATGGCCTCCTGAGCACTGCCAGGGAGTAATTCCTGAGTGCAGAGCCAGAAGTAACTCCTGAGCATTTTCAGGTGTGACCTAAAAAGCCAAAACAACAGACACACACAGGATCATACAGGCATACACAGACACACACACAACAACAACAACAACAACAACAACAACAAATAGCAACAACAACAACAGAAAACAGAGAGAACAGAAAAATGACAACTCAATCTAAAATCCCAGACCCAGGCACTTAATCAAAAATAAACTCTAATACCTTAAGCTCTGAGTTTCCTATGCAAATTTTTCATGCAAGTCTCAATAAACCAGTATTTTAGTGATACAATCCACTTTCATGCAGTTAGGGCAAAAGCAGATTTACTTGGGCTGGTGGCTGATCAAAAGATTTGCATACAAAACTTGGAAGATGAAGGGTAGTTAATTGTACAGATAAAGGAGATAGGTCAGGGTCCCTCCCCAGATGTCCAAGCCTCTACTTTATTGTGAACAATGTCACCAGTCCTGTCCCTGCTTCAGACAGACCCATGCAGTCTACTTGCCTGTGTTGAGTGATGACTAGTGCCTGTCCCTGCAAAGCTCTCTCTCCCATGGTCTCTTTGCTATTCCTGATGTAGGCAGTTAGATTGGGCGGGGGCATGGCACATGGCAGTGAATTCTTGCCCTAAGGCTTTCCCGAGTTACCTTTTGGAACCAGGAACCAAGACATGATGAGACCCATGAACCTTGAGTGATCTGGATCAACCTGTCTCTCCCTAACCCTTAATCGGTTACATTCCAAGACAGAAGATCCAGCAGAACAGAGGTCAAGAAAAAGAGATTTTAAAGAAGACCACTCCCAATATCTACTCCCCTTGGCAATGACCCACTGACTGACCTTAATCTAGGAGTAACTTGGGGAGAAATCTAAAAAAGCCGTCCTGACCGAAGGACGACATGCATTTGCTGCCTGAGCCCATGTGCTGCTTGAGCCCACGTGGCCGAGCACATGTGTCGCCCCTCATCTCTCCTCTTGAGATGTGCATTCTTTCTCACTTCCTTCTTTCCCTGTCCTAAAACCTCCATAATAAAGTCTGTTTTTACATCACTGCTTGTCTACTCCTGAAAATTCTTTTTCTGGATGGAAGACAAGAACTCTGAGGAAACCCTGGGTAAGACCTGGAACTGACTTTCCTTTCCCGCAATCAGCAATTCCTCGCTCCATCTTGAGTCCGTGGCTCCCAGAGAAATCTTGGAGGGTGGGGATCAACTCTTGTCCTAAAGATCAAGTGCACATCAGGCATGACTTGACGGCCACCCTGTGGGGCTAGTGGGGCTTAGGGCCACACTGTGCCGGGGTTCATAAGACTCCATCAGTCCTTAGTCTGCCCAGTGGGCTCCGGGCAAGTGGCAGAGTGGCTGGGGAGAAAGCAATTATCTTTTCCCTTCCCTCCTATCATAAGTCACCCGTGGGGCCCACCTACATCAGTCTGACTACAGCCAGTGTGCAAGGCAAGATGACTGTGTTCTGTGCCTATCTCCCAACTTCCAGCTGTACCCCAGCATTTCCTGTCACCCTGTCCTGGCTGTCCTAGTCTCTGGCCAAGCCCATGTGCACATGGAGGAGACTCCCTGTGCAAGTACCTTATCACTACCTGGGCCTGAACCTGAGCTTTCTTGGGCCTCTGAGCCATGCCCTGCAATCTCTCTCTTTGCCTATGCAGCCAACCTGTTCTGGGCCATATTTCTGGGTGCATAGCCCTACATGAGAGATGAGAATCCAAAGACTGTTGGTGAAAGATAGAAAGAGAGCTAAAGAGACAGTAAGAGAGAGAGGCAGAGAGGAAGAGACAGAGATGGAGGGGAGAGAGGGAGGGAGGGAGGGAGGGAGGGACAGACGGACGGAGAAGGAGGGAGGAAAGGAGGAGGAATAGGAAGGAGAGAGGGTGGGGATTGGAGGTTTTCTTTATATCTGCAGCCAAATCCCACCCCCAGCCATCTCATCTTCCTTTCTGATTATCTGATCCCTGGACGGTGATTTAAAGTAACCTGCTGTTCCACACTTGGTGTTCCACACCTGTTATCTCCTGCACTGGGCTGGCTATCTATGTAGGATTGCAATCTCTTTCCAGGATTGATCCCTGGAAAGAGAGGAAACTACTCTGGAGAGGGAGAGAGTGCAAGATGGGGACAGGAGCTTCCTTACATCTGCTTCCATATCCTTGATCCATGGAGATTTCAAGTGATCTAGTGTTCCACCTTTCCTCTCCTGTTATATCAGTGGTAATAAAACAATTTTTTTATTGAAGGAAATTTAGAGAATTGAGAGAGGAAGAATGAGAAGTATGTGTTCATGAAACAATGGGTTCTACAAGGTGGTATAAAGCTAATAAAATGGTTATGAGGAGGCCATATATAATTTCTCCAAATTATCCTCGCCTGGAGTTCTCTGCACTTACAAAAGTACGTCCTTGTGTTTTCACTAGGAAATCCAGCAATAGTTCCTCTTATATTTCATGAGATTTAGAGTCTCCTGTAGCTTCTCCTATTCTAAGGATCCACCCTTGGGGGTGGGGAGGGGTAGGTTTCTGACTCTGGGTGGTTCCATAACTTATTTATGTCCAAAAAGCTCATAATTTGCATATCAAAGGATGATCTTCCTGCCTTTAGGCTGGGCAATTTTCTCTTAAGTTTTATTATTTCTCAAAAAGCTCATTAGTGGATCCTTTTATCATTCTGCCTAATTTCGCCTCCTAGAGATTTCACCCCCTTAAATACTTAAGGGGTACATAGGTGAAGGTCCATCTTCTGTAAGATTCCCATACTGAAAAAGGCACAAACCTTGCCTATATAAATTTCATTTTGATTGGCTGCCTTTTCCATGGATGGAGATTTAAAGTTACCTTAAATCTTATTTTAACAGTGTTAGAAATTTCATTCTAACTTAGTATTAATGGAGCACAGGCAATGGCTTATTGGGTTTCAGAGTAGTTGCCAGTCTGGAAAAGAAATCAGATCGATTAGATAACTTCTTTTTAAAACATTAGGCCCTGGAGGACAAAAAACTTTTCCTTCCCCAAGAAAAGCAGAATGTTTAAGAAAATAAGAAAATAATGTCCATAGGACAAGCTTTTTATAGCTTTCCTTTGCATTCTGATGAGTGCCGCTGTAAAAGACTTTGCTAACTTCTGCTTTCACTGGACACCTCTAAAGCATGTTTAAAGTTAGCAGACATATAACTTAGCTTTTTAGTGTTTAGTTTTCTGAACTTCAAGTCCTAATGGGTTCACAGAAATAGTAATTTGCTCTCGGTCAGTCTGGTCACTGAGCAATGTAGATGGAGAACGTATTATTCTTGAAAGATAATCCAGGCTAGAAATGTCATTAATTTTTACAGAAAATGGAGTGGTAAGCTATCTTCAGAAAGTCCCTTCCAGTCCTTTCTGTTTAATCAGTAGTTGATAAAAGGGGATCCAGTTTTCCAGGATTTTAGTGAGACTCACCTACCATCTGAATTTTGATTGGGGTTTACTTCACTATCTGGGTGAAATAAAACAAATTTCCATATTCTGAAATTGCCTGCAATACCTGCCTTAAATTACTAACATAATGAGTTAATTTCAGATTTTTTAAGCCTTGTGTATATGTGTCTATCACTGTCTGTATCACTATCTTCCCTTTCATCATCAATTTGCTCAAGCGGGCACCAGTAACATCTCCATCTGTCCTGTCTCATGCAAGTAGAGCCCAAGGGCACCTGCTTGCTCCAGGAACATAAAGAGCCTCAAATCATTCCATCAGGTCATGGGAATGAGGTCTATAATTGTGACTGGTATCTGGCATATCAAACACGACACAGGTAGCTTGCCAGGCTACCCGTGTCTATATGTGTCTATATGTATGTGTTTTGTTTTAGGGGATAAACATGGCGATGCCTGGGGCTTACTTTTCATTCTATGCTTAGGGATCACTCTAGGCAGGTCTCCGGGGACCAAATGTGATGCTTGTCATTAAAACTGTGTTCGCTGCATGCAAGACAGCCTCACCATTGTTCATCTCTCTAGCCCCTTGAAATCTCTAAATCTTAGAGAGGGCCTACTATAAAATAGCTCAAAGGGACTCAGCTAAGTTTGTCTTCAGAGTTCCTCTGTATCTGAGAAGGACTATAGGCAAGAGCGAGAGCCAAGACTCAGAAATTTCTTGACATAATTTCCCTGATACATTTTTTTAGAGTGTGACATAAATTTCTCCACATTTTCTGGTGATTGGTGGCGTCAGGCTGTGTGGAATTAATAATTGATTTTTAAAACACTTTATAAGACACAGGGTGCTGATTTTGAGCCCATAGAATGGAATAAGAATTATCAACTAGTAATTCAAACACTTGAAGATCATTAAGTTTCATCTCCAGTTTTGACAAACCTAATCTAGAAATATAAGGCCATGAATGACTGACAGGTGAAAGAAGACAAATGCCAAGCTCTCCTATTACACTCTCCAGGAGTAATTTAGAATTTACCCAACATTTAATCCAGTAGCCCTTATTGCCCTCACTAGGGAAGCTTGTAGAAGTATAAATCATATATACATGGAGGTGAAAGAACAAGATTATATAGTAGGCCTGAGTTAAAAACCATCCTTCTAGATAATCCAGATGAACCCAATGGCAATTGCCTAGTTCATGAACAAAAAGCTACATATAATATTGTGAGTCTGATGAGATTACTTGGAGCTAAAATCTTCCCAGGGTGAACTTCAACATGAAAGGCAGAATTGATTGCTTTTATTTGAGGTGTGGCAATTGGCTCAAGAATTTAGATTAAACACCTAAAATTATTCTAAATACGCTTCTTAGGTTTTCATGCTTATTCCACTATATAGTAGTAGAGGTGACATCCAACAGCTTAAAATAGTCCAATAAAGTATAAAGAAAAAAAAGTTATTGAAAGCATTACAGGTGCCAGAAGGAATAACAGTCATTCACCACAGCAGCCATCAAAAAGAAGATGCTGAGATAATTAAGGGAAGTAGGCAAGCAGATGGAAGACCAGCCTTAATTCTTGTTCAGTTATGGATTTAGACCTTATCCAGAGAACATTTATATTAACCAAGGATATTCTGAAGGAGAGGACAGAGCAACAAAGTTTCTAAAGCAAACTAAAAGATCATTTAGCAAACAAGTAATTATTTGCTCTTTGCCCAATAAAATGAGAAATAAAGGGTTACATGATTTTCTCACTTAGGAAGAAATGCTTTAATATTTGTAAGACCTCTTCTCCATGGGAAGGGGCTGAACAGGACAGGAAGAGAGGTAACTCGAAGCTACACTGTTCGTGATGTTAGTGAGCCCAGCGCAAAGCTAGGCCCTCTCTCCTGGCGTGATGTGTGCACTATCAAGGAAACTACTAGCAGAGTACTGGCAACTCGGCATCAGACAAAGACCTAAGAGCTCTGGGCACAAATATTTATTGGTTCTTACAAACGTCTTTACTGGCTGGGCAGGGACATCTACCCACTTGTACAGAAAACGCCAGAAAGATGTTGAAAGTGTAAATTAAGGAAATTATTCCTAGATTTGGCTTTTCCAGGTCATGACTAGTGAAAATGGTACTTGTTTCACTTCCAAGATCACCCAAGACTTAGCCTGAGCTCTAAAGTCCAGAAATAAGTTTTAAGTACTGACTAAACTAATTGCATCAATACTGACAACTAATCGCAGTGATTTAAATTTTGTTTTAAAGTAATCGTGAGAAAATACTGATATATGTATTCCATTTGTACATTTTGTAAAAAAATATATTTCACAGGACTTCAAATTAAAAATACTAAAGTAGATAAAAATCTTATAATAATTATAGTATGACAAGTAGAGATAAAAATACAAAATGTACATAGATATATAAATACACATGTGTACATAGATATAAATGCATGTCATATATATCTTAAAGTTAATATATTGCATCTATATAGAATAATTACATTAATTTATATTAATATATTACATATTTCAATACTGCATGTTTACAAATATAGTTATAAAATTAAATAATTACAGTTTCATTGCATATTCATTTAATCTATACACAAAATGTGTTTGATTCATAGTTCTTTACTTAATAGATTATTGTTTGAAATTTTAACGCATAGGAGTGATCATTATATTGAAATTAAAGGACTGTATTTTATTTTCCACTTTTTCATAAAGGTTATTGGATATCAGATAGCTTTCCTCTGGAGCTTTATTCTTTCAGCTATAAAGCAAATCCCTTTATTTACAGGCTACAGCCCATTTTGTTTAGATATTATATGAAGCCACCTTTTTTATTGTTCTTTAACAGAGGAAGAAACTAAAATGATTATGAAGTGATTCTTAAAGTCACATACCTGGCTATTCGAACTGGAAATAAAATAAGCTTTCTTGATATGTAGGCAGTTCATTACTCGAGCACATGACTTTTCTGAAAAACTATGGATTATGGTAACCCTTGGAATAATATGTCTCAACTGTAAGCAGAGTAAATAAACTCTGGCTACTCAGGGATATAGAAGTAATTTTCTCTCTCGATCATGTCTCCAGCATAAGAAATATATTCTGTAGTTAACTCAAAGAACTGATGTTGTGTTATGGCACATTGTTAAAGAGTATCCATTACACAAGGCAGAACTGGCAATAAACTTCTGGGCAAAAGTTATTTTAATTGCTGTAATAAATAGAAAATATACTTCTTTTCAAATCACTGAAGTAACATAATATTCGATTCAAATATTCTGTAAGTCTTTGACCTATCATACTTTTTCTAGGAATCTCCAAGGTTTGAGCAAAGGAACATGACTGTTTGCTTCAAAATTTTCTAAGAAGCAAACTAAATTTCAAGTATCACAGTTTTACCAAGAGAGAGAAAAAATATGCTCTAGGGACCAAAGAAAATGCTAGCAGGACTACCAAACACTATTCTATCTCCCAATCGTATGTCCTCTGGCAGTACCACCTCAAGTGACCCTGAAGCAGCTCCCGCCTCCAAGAACCAGCACATCCAGAGGCCCCGACCAGATTGACTACAAATGTCCTGCAATGGCATCCAGCTCTCTGGAGCAACACTTGGGTGTCATCCCCCAAACAAGAAAACGAACAGTGAAAAATGTTTTCAATTTAGAAGTCAGACACGTTTTCTAAATTTTAATGGCATATATTATTTAAAAGAACAATGTAACTAACAAATCGGTTTTTTAACTATTCAGTTCCTTGCAGAGAAACTATGTCAGAAATAAAATGTTAGTCCTTTGCTCATATTTTTGTGGTGCAATATTCTAATTCACAGTCACTTGAGCTCAGTAAATGTTTCAACAAAGATTATGATCAGATAACTTGGCCTCTTTTTAATTGGCTGAACAAATCTTTGATCATTATCTCTTTTCCTGTGAAATTTATTTGGGTGTTTGACATAATGGGAAAAAGTGAAGATAAAATAGCAATAAAGAATCTTGACTTTATATCTGAATGATAAATACTGTAAGAATGATGCTACTTTAATATACTACAGTATGCATTTATATATGAGGAAAGTTTTCCTTATCTACCTAAATTCTTTTGACTGTATAATGATTGCATGGACATAAAACAAACTGATGGGAGAAAAATAATTTTCTCTTCTGACACCAAACAAATATGTAACTCATAAAATGATCAAAGTAGCCAGTTTCTATATATTCCTGATTCCACATGGAGTCATGAACTGAATTGGGGTTCACGAAAAACCATAAACATTTGTTTTAAAATAAATTTTCTTATGACATGCTGATTTACTATCAGAAAGTGTTTGATATTTCGCCTGTCACACACACACACACACACATACACACACACACACACACACACACACACACACATATATATATATATATATATATATATGCCCATATTATATATTGTCTCATGTCTCCTCCCCCCCATGAGAAGGAGATTTAAGTAAAGAGGATTCTTCTTGGAAGCAAGGAAATAATAGCTTTGTGAATAATAGACAAGATAAAGAAACCTCTGTCCTGAGTCTTAATTAGTAAGAAAGGAAGCTGAGTATTTGCATAGCTTTCTTGGTCTTGAATTCCCTGTCTCTTTACTGCCTGATAATAGAATATTCTATATTTTTGTGTGTTTTATTCCAACTATTTCTTAAAAAACATTTTGTTTTGTTATGAAATACCCAGGTTATTGGGTAGACTATAGGCAGAGTGCTTGTGGGGCTCACAGCCAGTGATATTCCTAGGGACGATATGGCCTTTATTTCTTTATTATTTTGCTTTTTGGGTCACATCCAGCAATGCCTGGGTGTGACCCCAAAAGCTCTGCACTATGCACTCTGCACGAGCTCTGCACTCAGGGATTATTCCTAGCAGTGCCCGGGGACCATATGGGATGCCAGGGATTGAACACGGGTAGGCTGGGGTGCCAGGCAAACACCTTACCCGCTGTGCTGTTGCTCTCAGATCAGCAGTTCCCACATGCAAACTATGAGCTTCAGCATTTAATTAACCTCTCCACCTCCTCTGGAATAATTCTTATCTAAAATGCTCAATATGCCAAGTGGCATGTTTGGGAATGGCATTCCCAGTGTCCCAGGAGAGACTAAATGGTTAAAATGTTTAACCTCCGAAAAATAAATCATGTTTTATTTATTTCAAATATGGTCTTTACTAAAATTTGACTGCAATACATGGCTTTGAATTATTTATTTTTTAAAAATTTTCAATAACCTTATTTTGATAAAATAGTCATTTTTAACAGGTTGGAGAAGAGGAGTTTACTATGGTTAGGAACTATATTTGCCTAAAAAGGACATAATTTTTTATTATATCTAATTTCTAATTGAGTTGACTGTGACTCAAGAAGTTTAACCTACTTGAGTTTTTAGAGAGTGCATGTAGCACGGATAATGTTTGGATTTAGTTTATGACTAACATACATTAAACATCAGTAATAATATTTCTGGAAGGTAATCTGGTTAATAATCAACCCTCCGAATGCAATTATGAGATAAAAGTTGATAATTCCTAGGTCAGGAAAGTGGCTCAAGTAGTAAATCATATGAATTTCATATCCTAGACCCTTGGTGGCCCAGAAAGCCCATCTCTCATCCCACCCCCAAGTGACTCTGCCTTACCTTTCAGTTCCAGAATCAGGACCAGGTAAACAAAACAGAAAATTCTAGGGTCCAGAGCAATTGCAGAAGGTAGAGATCCTGCCTTGACATGCAGACCCAGGTTTGATCCCCTGTGTATATCTGATCGTCCAGGCATCATTAGAAGTGATCCCTGACAACAGAGCAAAAGTAAGCCTTGAGCACTGCCAAGTATGGCGCCAGAAAAGGAAAGAATAAATAAAGGAAAACAAAAGATAATTCTGGTAATAATAACTCGTAAATATTTTATTTCATTCTCTCTAATCTAAAAGCCTACTATATAGAGCTAAGAGTGTTAATATTGTTGCTTCCCATTTCTATTGTGAATAAGCTAAGCTGTCACTGTAGAGGGAAAGTGACAGAGCTGTGCCTTGATGGTTACTATCCCTACTTTAGAACCTGCTACTAACATCTGAAGCCTATAGAACATAACTTCAAATGAAGTGAAAGGCTTTTCAGAATTTAAAAATAAATATACCTGTTTGGGGATTTCAGACAAAACTTCCATTGTACTTCAAGGGCATTCATTTTAACCTTGCAGCAAAAAAAAAAAAAAAATCATGAGAATGCTAAGTCTGGAAAAATGCCAGAGAATCAGTCAATATTGGTTCCATTACCTGTGACTTTTTAATTAGTTTCATTTTAAATAAACTCCTGTGACAAGCTTATTTATTTTTCATCCCAACATCTAAAACATATAGTTTACAATGAGTTTCTTTTCTTTTTTCTTTCTTTTTTTTTTTGTAAATATCAGATTAAGCAATTTAGACTTAAAATCCATTAACAGTCCTGTGGAATGCTCAAAACATTTGGGTGATTTGTGATTTGAGGCAGGAAGAAAGAAATAGTGAAATGAAACTGGTATATTCAATAGCATTTCACATCTCATGAGTACCCATTGTTTAACCATAGTTTTCTGTTTCCTTGGATATGCTTTCTGTGATTTATTTTCTCCTTTCCATGCAGATGTGTAACTAGGGATACAAGAAACCATGGCAACACTGTCTTATTCAAAGAAAGAAAGTTGAATGTACCAACGCTGTCTCTAAGATAAACTAGACCCATGGTTGGAGTATAATCTGGGCCTTTAGCTCTATTGTACGCCATTATCTTCATTATCTTCATGATGTGTTTCTTCTTGAATATCTCTGAAGTATTACTAAGTTGAGAAACTTAGTCCGTCAAATCACAAATCATTGAAATAATTTTGAATTCAGGCAATATTTATCATGGAGAAGGTTCTAAGCTATCAGACACAAATATTATTTGTAAAACCTCACCTAGAGTAAAGATAATATTGAGTTGTAAAAACAATTTTACAGGAAAAATGTTACCAATTTCACAAGAGAGCAAGAATATCACCATCTTTTCATAGACTGTCACAATGTCCTCTTTTAAGAAAATTGTTTTTTTATGAGAAGAAAATTACTGTGTGCTGCTGTAAGAAAAAAAAGAATAGACTGTGAAATAAATTAGAAGTAAATTGTGACTTTATGAATTTATCCTTGCCTGATTCTTAATCATGAGGTGTGTTTATAGAGGACAGTTTTCACCAGATTTTCAAGAAAAGATTTATCTTCTCTCTTTTGCTTCTTTCAACTTCCTTTTATGTTCTACTATAGCTGTGGACAAACAGTAAGAATTCTAGGTTTGAAGTCAGTAATGAAAGTTTCAGCAATTGAATATAAAGCTTACCTTATGATTTGATATATAGTACATGAAAATCCAGTAAAATTATGTCTGAATATCTGCTTTTCATGTCAAGGAAATATAATGGCTGAATCCTCTGTAACACTTCAAGTTCTTTCTGAATATTCTAATAACACCCAGTTACTTATACTATGATGCTGATGTAATCATATATACCCTAAAAACACTATTGGGCTTTAAATGTAGTTGTCTGAATCTAAATATATTGCTAAGTATTTTATATTTTACTGACATTTAGGATCACATTGTATTCTTTCTCTTTGTTCCTGAAGACTCTGCATTTTTCTTCTTCCTTATCATCCTTCTCCTCCATGCTCTCCTCTTCCTTTTATTCTTATGACTTCTGTTGATGACAATGAAACTACTTTCTTACCCATAAACTAACAGTACTGATTTAAATCAGTGTTTCCAAGAGAACATATCTATCTATGTATATATATACATATATATATATATATCATCTATATATATATTTATAGACAGAGAGGACAGTATAGCGTTCTTGAGCATATATATATATACACACACACACATACACAGAGAAGAGATAGATTCTTTTGTTTTGATGAATTGACATAGTACAAATAAAAAAGGAAATAGTGTGAGGTATAGTTATCAGAGTTGTTCAGATGTAAATATATAGCATTACAAAGAAGGCCTACATATTCAAAAGTACCCCAGTGGACAGCTATTTATATAGGCCAGTTGGAATCACGCACTTTTCTAGACCCTCAGTATTTGAAATTCCGTAAATGAGTCCTTTAGACAGTATGTGATAAATGCTGGCTACATGACTAAAGAATTTAGAGAGCAGAACATTCGTGGAGACAAAAATCATAGCTTTGGTCTTTCTCTGTAATTCAAATTTCTGAGACAACTAATAGAGTGCTAAATAATGTCCTAGTATTGGCTAGAATCTTGATTTTGGCATTGCCAGTGATATTTACTTGGACAAGTCACTTCAGTGTTCTGTAATAGTTTTCTTCTTAATTAGAAAATGGTGATATTAATATGAAATTCATAAATTATTAAGACTCAAAAATATTTTACATACACCACTCATACAGGCTGTGTGTTAATTCACTATAATTGACAGAGGGTGTAAAGTAACTGACGGGTCAGTCCCTGAACCTTATTTATTCAATTATTCTAAAACATGCTTAGCAAAAATAACTTAATAAGAAATTAAAAGATAGCTCATTCAAGTATTTGAGTAGTACTAATATATAATAATAATTCCTGTAAACTTTTCCTAAAAGAAAAAACCTGCAGGAGAACAGAAACCTGTTTTACCTCTACGTTTGCAGGTGGTTAAGATCCAGGAGCAGAATAACTTCTGGAGAAACCCATGGACATTTCATTGCACTTCATGGGTTGAACAAAGTGATTTGTGCCACAGTATTAGACGCAGGGATTCCACTTCTTGGCTTGTGTTCTAAAAAAAATAAGAGTATTAATGAAAACTATGGACACAATTTTGCTTATTACAGCACTAAATTCAGTAACTGTGGTATGGAAGCAATACTAAACTTCAACAGCAGATGAATGGGTAAAGAACGTGTGATATAAAAACACTGTTGGGTGTTTTGCATGCAATCATATGAAAAGATGAAATCATGCCAATCATTGAGGCTTGGATGGAAGTGGAAAATATAATTTATGTGAGAAAAAGAGAAAATTACAAAAAATTGAATCACATCACATCACACAGGTGTGGCCTTTGGAAAAACAGAACAAGGTGATCAGTTGCAGAAAATGATAACAAACCCTTGGCTCTGGATTACAGAACTAAAAGTATGAAGCAAGAGTGCCAGTGGGCAATGGAGAATAATGAGGTGGACTAGAAGGATTATACAAGTGACGGAGGGTGAGGGCTGTAGTGACCCCACAGGCAGTAGGCACTTACCTTTAAACATGGCTCACCCGGGTTTGATGCCCAAGAACTCCATATTATCCTCTGAACCCTGCCAGGAGTGATCCTTTAACACCACTAGTTGTGGCTATCACCCCCACCCTAAAAATGATGGGATATTTTTTGCACTTAATGTGGTAAGATGTAGTATTTGCACATTAAACCATGAACATTAACACTATTGAAAACATGTGGCCTGAATATAATAGTACGAATGTTAATTAAGAAATAATATAAATACATTTTTTCAGAAAGTTCTGGCTAAGTAGGTCAAGATGGCCAATAGCAAAAAATTTAGGATTATCTACTCTCACAATCACAATGTACCCTAAGCTAATTAATCTTTATAGAAACTCACCTGAGATTCTCATGATCAAAGATTCTATAGCAATGAATGAAAGAAAAGCCCACACAGATTGATGACAGAGATGGCCTAATCACAAAGCAACAATATCATGAAAAACATGCTACAATTTTGAAACAAACTATGCAGTTAGATATGTCTAAAACATGGAAATATTTCCATGGATGAAGTGTGTTTGTTCTACATGCCAGAATTCTGATCATATAATTTTATTATTTTAGCACTGGAAAGGGAAGCAAGACAATCTGTTAGAAATGGCATCTGGCACCACAATCAGGACTCTTTATTACTGGCACCACAATCAGGACTTCTCCAAGGCTTATGACAGCCTTACTGATAAAGAACATACTAGATTTCATTTTCCATGGCCAACTCTAAGTCGAATTCCACCCACCTCTCACAGGTATTAATTTTGGGTTCAGAGATAATTAATTATAAAGAATGCTTACTCTTAGCAGACAAATAATTCACATCTCCTGCAAGAAAGCATGAAGAGCCTTCTGAAAACTTGCTAACCTATAGGCAGTTGTCCAAGGCACAGACTCTATCTGCTAGACTCATTTTCCAGTCTCCACCCGAGTCTTTGCTCCCTGCCAATGCTGGCATGCTCTGTCACTAACAGGTATTTCAACCCCACACTCTTTTCAACCCATCCCAGCATAAGTTCCTCAAAAACTCTTTATCTCTACATGACTTCATAAGTATGCTGGCTTCTGGACACTGATCACCTCGAATCTCTTCTGGATGCCCAAGTCTTCTGTAACTGGTTGGGTAACACAATTTTTTCTGAGTTCTCTCTTTGGTAAACATTTGGTAGCATCTTGTACCTGTTCAAACACAGGTCCTTGTGCCTACTAAGTGCCTTATGGAACACCAACATTCTGGGAATATGGTGAAACGCAGCCATATTGATGAAATTATATAAAATTCTGTTATTCATTTCTAATGTAATAGAACACTGTTAGTTATCTTTCAAAAGTGTTGAAAGCAATATTTCTACAATGCTCATTGAAAATTAAGTAATTAGTGGAAAGGGACATCAGCAAAGACAAAGCATTAGAGAAAGTATGATAAAACATTTAACTAAAGTTACAGAGATAAACACCGGCCTGTCTGCATCTCAGGTGGCGTGCCTTGGGTGTGCGGCTGGCCAGGCGGGCGCCTGGGGTCGTGGTAGAGCCCGAGGTCTCGGCAGAAGGTGGAACTAAAACCCCCAGAAGTCCGAGCGGAACCGGAAGTAAACCGTCATTTTGAACTCTGACACCGGCCTGTCTGCATCTCAGGTAGCATCCCTGGGGTGTGCCGCTGGCCAGGCGGTGGCCGCTTATGCGCCACTTAGTAATACTAAAACTAGGAAATTCAACCCCAAGGGAAGGTAATACCCTCAAGAAAAAAGAAACAGTACACTAGAGGAATCTATCCCTGAACACCACAACACCATGGGAAAACAACGCAGATCCCCAGCTCGAAGAACAGATGAAGGAATCGACCGTGAAGACTCAAAAAAGAAAACAGATGTGCATGATCTCTCTGACAATGAAATTAGAGAAGAAATTTGTAGGATGTTTAAGGAGCTCAAAGAAAAAATTGAGCAGATGTCCAATAAAATACAGGAGAACATAAACGAAGCAGTTGAAAGGGCAGTCAATAAACTACAGGAGGAAATGAGAACAGAAATGAGAACCATGCAAATAGAAATATTATCGCTTAAAAAATCAGTAGATGAAATGAAAAACACAATCGGGGCTCTCAACAGTAGGATGACAGCAGCGGAAGAGAGAATCAGTGAGACTGAAGATGAGCTGCAGAAAGCACTCAGAGAACTACATAAGATGGAAAAAGATCTGAAAATGGATCAGCAACGGAACAGAGAACAATGGGATAAAGACAGGCGGAACAATATAAGAATCATCAGAGTCCCAGAGGGACAGGAAAGTAACCCCAAGGAAATTAAAACAGTTAAAAACATCCTGACTGAAAACTTCCCCGAGTTAAAGGATGAAGGCATCCAGATCCAAGAAGCCCAACACGTACCAGCAAGAAGAGACCCCAATAGAAAGACCCCAAGACACATCCTAGTCAAAGTAATGGATGCCAGAGACAGAGACAGAATTCTTCAGGCAGCAAGATCAAAGAAGGAAATTGTATACAAAGGAGCATCCATTCGACTTTCAGCAGACTTCTCAAAAGACACCCTCCAAGCCCGAAGGCAGTGGTGGGATATAGTAAAAAAACTTAATGAAATGAATGCCTCAGCAAGAATTCTTTATCCAGCTAAACTCTCACTCAGATTTTAAGGACAGATATCCAACTTCTTGGATAAACAACAGCTTAGGAACTTTGTAAAATCAAAACCAACCTTAAAAAGAAGGGCTGAATGATCTACTATAAGACAAGACATAACCCAAAAGAACAACCAACCTATACAGAAAGATGGCACAAAATCCCATGAAAATAATCTCTCTCAATGTCAACGGTCTAAATGCACCAGTTAAGAGACACAGAGTGGCAAAATGGATCAAAAAATTGAATCCGACATTCTGCTGCCTTCAAGAAACACACCTGAACAATCGGAGCAAAGACAGGCTCAAAATAAAAGGCTGGAAAACAATCCTTCACTCAAACAACCCATCCTAAAAGGCTGGGGTAGCCATACTGGTATCTGACAACATAGACTTCAGACTGAAGAAGGTCAGAAGGGACAGTGAAGGTCACTTCTTAATAGTGAAGGAATGCATATACCAGGAAGAAATCACACTATTAAACATATATTCACCCAACGAGGGGCCAGCAAAATACCTAAAACAACTACTAATAGACTTCAAAGAAGACATTGACAGCAGCAACACAATTATAGTTGGAAACTTCAACACTGCTCTATCAACCCTGGATAGATCAACAAGATTGAAACTTACCAAGGAAATACTGGCCCTAAAAGAAGAGATGGAAGAAAGAGGGCTGGTAGACATATACAGGGCATTTGATCCCCAAAAAGCTGAATACATTTTCTTCTCCAGTGCACATGGAACATACTCCAAAATAGATCACATGCTGAGCCATAAATCATACCTCCATAAAATCAAGAAGATAGAAATTGTGCCAACTATTTTTTTCAGACCACGATGCACTGAAAAAAGAAGTTAACTGTATACAAAAACAGAGACCAATTCCAATTACCCGGAAACTAAACAGCTCACTGCTGAACAACCAGCAAGTCATAAAAGAAATGAAAGAGGAAATCCAAAGATTCCTTGAAACAAATGAGACTGAAGACACGAATTACCAGAACTTGTGGGATACAGCAAAAGCAGTGTTAAGAGGCAAGTTCATAGCTCTTCAGGCATTCATCAGAAAAGAAGAAAAGGCCATCATAAACAGTCTGGCTTCCCAACTTAAGATCTTAGAGAGTGATCAACAAAAGGAGCCCAACCCAAGCAGAAAGAAAGAAATAATAAAACTTAGAGCAGAAATTAATGAGATGGAAAGTCAAAAAACAATCCAGAAGATCAACGAAACCAAAAACTGGTTCTTTTAAAAAAAATAAACAAGATTGACAAACCACTTGCAAGACTTGTAAGAAAAGGAAAAGAGAGAACCCAAATAAATAGAATCAGAAATGAAAACGGGGACATCACAACTGAAAACACAGAAATTCAAAAGATCATCAGAGATTACTATGAGAGCCTGTACACCACAAAACAAGAGAACCTAGAAGAAATGGACAAATTCCTGAATTCCTATAGCTTCCCAAGTCTGCAACAAGAAGATTTGGAATATCTCAACAAACCTAACTCCATCGAGGAAATAGAATCGGTAATCAAAAGTCTCCCCAAACACAAAAGCCCAGGTCCAGATGGATTCACCAGTGAATTCTACAAAACCTTTAAAGAGGACGCTACTCTCAATTCTTTTTTAAGCTCTTCCGGCAAATTGAAGAAACAGAAACACTCCCAAATAGCTTTTACGAGCCACATATCACCCTGATACCCAAAGCAGAAAAAAGATATCACAAAAAAGGAAAACTACAGACCAATCTCCCTGATGAATACAGATGCTAAGATCTTCAACAAAATACTAGCAAATAGAATCCAAAGAGTCATCAAAAAGATTGTATGCCATGACCAAGTGGGATTCATCCCGGGAATGCAAGGATGGTTCAACATCCGCAAGTCAATCAACCAAATACATCATATCAACACAAAGAAAAATAAAAACCATATGATCATATCAATAGATGCAGAGAAGGCATTTGACAAGTTTCAACACCCGTTCATGATGAAAGCTCTCCGTAAAATGGGAATTGAAGGAACCTTCCTCAAGATAATCCAGGCCATCTACTACAAGCCCACAGCAAGCATCATTCTCAATGGGGAAAAACTGAAAGCCTTCCCCTTAAGATCAGGGAAAAGACAAGGCTGCCGGCTCTCACTACTTGTATTCAATATAGTACTGGAAGTAATTGCCATAGCAATCAGGAAAGAAAAAAGACATTAAGGGCATTCAGATACGAAGGGTAGAAGCCAAGTTATCACTATTTGAAGATGACATGATATTATACCTGGAAAACCCAAAACTCTCTACCAAGAGGGTCCTAGAAATAATACATTCTTATAGTAGAGTAGCAGGGTACAAAAACAATACCCAAAAGTCAATGGCCTTCCTATATGCAAACAGCAAATGAGAAGAAACGGACAATAAAGAAACTATCCCATTCACAATTGCACCGCAGAAAATCAGATACCTAGGAATCAGTTTGACAAAGAATGTAAAGGATCTCTACAAAGAAAACTACAAAACGTTACTTCAGGAAATAAAAGAAGACCTGAGGAAATGGTGACATATTCCCTGCTCATGGATTGGAAGGATTAACATTATCAAAATGGTAATATTCCTTAGAGCTTTATACAGATTCAATGCGGTCCCTATAAAGATACACATGATGTTCTTCAAAGAAATTGAACAAACACTCCAAAAATTTGTATGGAATAATAAACCCCCACAAATAGCTAAAGCAATCCTTGGGAAAAAGAAGATGGGAGGTATCACTTTCCCCAACCTCAAGCTCTACTACAGAGCAGTTGTAATTAAGACAGTGTGGTATTGGTATAGAGACAGACCCGTAGACCTATGGAATAGAACTGAGTATCCTGAAACGCACTCTCAAATATACAACCACTTAATCTTCGATAAAGGAGCAAAAAATATCAAGTGGAGCAAAGAAAGCCTCTTCAACAAATGGTGCTGAGAACACTGGGCAGCTATGTGTAAAAAATGAACTTAGACCTCCTTCTTACTCCATGCACAAAAGTCAGACCAAAATGGATTCTAGATCTCGATATCAGACATGAATCTATAAGGTACATCGAAGAAAACATAGGAGAAACCCTCTAAGACATCGAAACGAAAAGTATCTTTAAAGACGACACACCACTGACCAAGCAAATGGAAGCAATGATAAACAAATGGGATTATATAAAATAGAAAAGCTTCTGCACCTCAAAAGAAACGGTGACCAAGATACAAAACAATCCACAGAGTGGGAAAGGATATTCACCCAATACCCATCTGACAAGGGGTAAATATCCAGGATATATAAGGCACTGGTAGCACTCCACAAGAAGAAAACAGCCAACCCCATCAAAAAATGGGGAGAAGAAATGAACAGAATCTTCCAAAAAGAAGAAATTCGAATGGCCAAAAGGCATATGAAAAAGTGCTCTTCATCTTTAATCATCAAGGAGATGCAAATCAAAACAACAATGAGGTACCATCTCACCCCACAGAGACTGGCACACATCCAAAACAGCAAGAACAACCGGTGCTGACATGGATGTGGGGAAAAAGGGACTCTCATCCACTGCTGGTGGGAATGCCGACTGGTCCAGCCCTTTTGGAAAACAATATGGGCATTCCTCCGAAAGCTAGATATTGAGCTCCCATTTGATCCAGCAATAGCACTCCTGGGAATATACCCTAGAGACGAAAAACACATAGCAGAAACACTATCTGTACTTCTTTATTCATCTCTGCGCTATTCACTATAGCTAGAATCTGGAAACACCAAAATGCCCGAGAACAGAGGACTGGCTAAAGAAACTGTGGTTCATCTACACTATGGAATACTATGCGGTTGTCATAAAAGATGAAATTATGAAATTTACCTGCAAATGGATGGACATGGAGTCTATCATGCTGAGTGAAATTAGTCAGAAGGAAAAGGACAGATATAGAATGACTGCATTCATTAATAGGATATAAATAGATACCAGTGTTTTACTAAATATGGGAAATGGTAATGGCAGATTAAAACTCACCACTGAATATACACAAAGAGACTTAACTGATAAACTCTAAATGTCTGCAGGGCTAGCCACAATGTGTAAAATAAGAGGGAGAGAGATGCCGAGACAGAGAGAGATAGAGAGAGAAAGAGAGGAAACTGGGGTACCTGCTATTAAGGCGGCCTGGGGGGTGGGAGGGGGGTGGTACATTGGTGGTGGAAATGGGGCACTGGTGGAGGGATGGGTGCTGGAACACTGTATTACCAAGAACCAATTATGAACACCTTTGTAATTGTATGTTTCATAGTGGTATAATAAAAAAAAATTTAAAAAAGGACAAAAATAAATAAATAAATAAAGTTACAGAGATAGAGAATTAATGTGAATCATTTTATTATTACTGTGAATTATGTTGTGAATTGTAGAAAGGGAAAACCAAAAAGTGATTCAATAAACTAAAAAGTAAAGAAGAAAGACAATCCTAAAGACCAATACATTAAAAATTAAAAAAGTACAGATGGATTCTCCCTGGGGTGTGCAGCTGGGCGGGCTGGCACCTAGGGCCATTGTGGACCCCAGGTCTCGGCAGAAGGTGGAGCTACAACCCCCAGAAGTCTGAGCAGAAGCAGAAGTAAACAGACACTTTGAACTCTCACACTGGCCTGTCTCCACCTCAGGTATTCTCCCCTGGGGTGTGCGGCTGGCAAGTGGGAACCTGGAGCTGTGGTAGAGCCCCAGGTCTCAGCATAAGGTGAAACTACCACCCCCCAGAAGTCCGAGCAGAAGCGGAAGTAAACAGACATTTTGAACTCTCACACCGGCCTGTCTCCACCTCAGGTATTCTCCCTGGGGTGTGCGGATGGCGACCGCTTATTAATACAAAAACTAGGAAATTCAACACCAAGGGAAGGTAATACCCTCAAGAAAAAAAGAAACAGTACACTAGAGGAATCTATCCCTGAACACCACAACACCATGTAGAAACAACGCAGATCCCCAGCTAGAAGAGCAGATGAAGGAATCGACCCTGAAATCTCAAAAAAGGATACAGATGTGAAAGATCTCTCTGACAATGAAATTAGAAAAGAAATTGTAGGATGTTTAAGGAGCTCAATGAAAAAATGGAGAAGATGTCCAATAAAATACAGGAGAAAATAAACGAAGCAGTTGAAAGGGCAGTCAATAAATTACGGAAGGAAATGAGAGCAGAAATGAGAACCATGCAAATAGAAATATCATTGCTTAAAAACTCAGTAGAGGAAATGAAAAACATAAAAGGGTCTCTCAACAGTAGGATGACAGCAGCGGAAGAGAGAATCAGTGAGACTGAAGATGAGCTGCAGAAAGCACTCAGAGAACTACATAAGATAGAAAAAGACCGGAAAATGGATCAGCAATGGAACAGAGAACAATGGGATGAAGCCAGGCGAAACAATAGATGAATTGTCAGCGTCCCAGAGGGACAGGAAAGTAACCCCAAGGAAATTAAAACAGTTAAAAACATCCTGGCTGAAAACTTCCCCAGTTAAAGAACGAAGGCATCCAGATCCAAGAAGCCCGATGTGTACCAGCAAGAAGAGACCCCAATAGAAAGACCCCAAGACACATCCTAGTCAAAGTAATGGATGCCAGAGACAGAGACAGAATTCTTCAGGCAGCAAGATCAAAAGAAGGGAAATTGTATACAAAGGAGCATCCATTCGACTTTCAGCAGACTTCTCAGAAGACACCCTCCAAGCCAGAAGGCAGTGGTGGGATATAGTAAAAAAACTTAATGAAATGAATGCCTCAGCAAGAATTCTTTATCCAGCTAAACTCTCACTCAGATTTTAAGGACAGATATCCAACTTCTTGGATAAAGAACAGCTTAGGAACTTTGTAAAATCAAAACCAACCTTAAAAAGAAAGACTGAAAGATCTACTATAAGACGAGACATAACCCAAAAGAACAACCAACCTATACAGAAAGATGGCACAAAATCCCATGACAATAATCTCTCTCAATGTCACTGGTCTAAATACACCAGTTAAGAGACACAGAGTGGCAAAATGGATCAAAAAATTGAATCCGACATTCTGCTGCCTTCCACGAAACACACCTGAACAATCGGAGCAAAGACAGGATCAAAATAAAAGGCTGAAAAACAATCCTTCACTCAAACAACCCATCCAAAAAGGCTGGGGTGGCAATACTGGTATGTGACAACATAGACTTCAGGCTGAAGAAGGTCAGAAGGGACAGTGAAGGTCACTTCTTAATAGTCAAGGGAAGAAGAAATCACGCTATTAAACATATATTCACCCAACGAGGGGCCAGCAAAATACCTAAAACAACTACTAATAGACTTCAAAGAAGACATTGACAGCAACACAATTGTAGTTGGAGACTTCAACACTGCTCTATCAACCCTGGATAGATCAACAAGATTGAAACTTACCAAGGAAATACTGGCCCTAAAAGAAGAGATGGAAGAAAGAGGGCTGGTAGATATATACAGGGCATTTCATCCCCAAAAAGCTGAATACACTTTCTTCTCCAGTGCACATGGAACATACTCCATAATAGATCACATGCTGAGCCATAAATCATATCTCCATAAAATCAAGAAGATAGAAATTGTGCCAACTATTTTTTCAGATCATGATGCACTGAAAATAGAAGTTAATTGTACACAAAAACGGAGACCAATACCAAGTACCTGGAAACTAAAAAGCTCACTGCTGAACAGCAAGTAAGTCATAAAAAGAAATCAAAGAGGAAATCCAAAGATTCCTTGAAACAAATGAGACTGAAGACACGGGTTACCAGAACTTGTGGGATACAGCAAAAGCAGTGTTAAGAGACAAGTTCATAGCTCTTCAAGCATTCATCAGAAAAGAAGAAAAGGCCATCATACACAGTCTCACTTCATAACTTAAAATCTTAGAGAGTGATCAAAAAAAGAGCCCAACCCAAGCAGAAAGAACAAAATAATAAAACTTAGAGCAGAAATCAATGAGATGGAAAGTCAAAAAAATAATCTAGAAGATCAACGAAACCAAAAGCTGGTTCTTTGAAAAGATAAACAAGATTGCAAACGACTTGCAAGACTTCTAAGAAAAAGGAAAGAGAGAACCCAAATAAATAGAATCAGAAATGAAAACGGGGACATCACAACTGAAAACACAGAAATTCAAAAGATCATCAGAGATTACTATGAGAGCCTGTACACCACGAAACAAGAGAACCTAGAAGAAATGGACAAATTCCTGAATTCCTATAGCTTCCCAAGTCTGCAACAAGAAGATTTGGAATACCTCAACAAACCTATCTCCATCGAGGAGATAGAATCGGTAATCAAAAGTCTCCCCAAACACAAAAGCCCAGGTCCATATGGATTCACCAGTGAATTCTACAAAACCTTTAAAGAGGACCTACTCCGAATTCTTTTCAAGCTCTTCCGGCAAATTGAAGAAACAGAAACACTCCCAAATAGCTTTTACGAGGCACATGTCACCCTGATACCCAAAGCAGACAGAGATGTCACAAAAAAGGAAAACTACAGACCAATCTCCCTGATGAATACAGATGCTAAGATCTTCAACAAAATACTAGCAAATGGAATCCAAAGAGTCATCAAAGAGATTATACACCATGACCAAGTAGGATTCATCCGGGAATGCAAGGATGGTTCAACATCCCCAAGTCAATCAACATAATACATAGTATGAACAAAAAGAAAAATAAAAACCGTATGATCATATCAATAGATGCAGAGAAGGCATTTGACAAGATTCAACACCCGTTCATGATAAAAGCTCTCCGTAAAATGGGAATTGGAAGGAACCTTCCTCAAGATAGTCCAGGCCATTTACTACAAGCCCACAGCAAGCATCATTCTCAATGGGGAAAATCTGAAAGCCTTCCCCTTAAGATCAGGGACAAGGCAAGGCTGCCCACTCTCACCACTTCTATTCAATATAGTACTGGAAGTAATTGCCATAGCAATCAGGGAAGAAAAAAAGACATTAAGGGCATCTGGATAGGAAGGGAAGAAACCAAGTTGTCACTATTTGAAGATGACATGATATTATACCTGGAAAACCTGAAACTCTGTGCCAAGAGGCTCCTAGAAATAATACATTCCTATAGTAGAGTGGCAGGGTATAAAATCAATACCCAAAAAGTCAATGGCCTTCCTATATGCAAACAGCGAAAGATAAGAAAGGTTCATTAAAGAAACTATCCCATTCACAATTGCACCACAGAAAATCAAATACCTAGGAATCAGTTTGACAAAGAATGTAAAGGATCTCTACAAAGAAAACTACAAAACGTTACTTCAGGAAATAAAAGAAGACCTGAGGAAATGGAGACACATTCCCTGCTCATGGATCGGAAGGATTAACATTATCAAAATGGTAATACTCCCTAGAGCTTTTTACAGATTCAATGTGGTCCCTATAAAGATACCCATGATGTTCTTCAAAGAAATTGAACAAACACTCCTGAAATTTGTATGGAATAATAAACCCCCCACGAATAGCTAAAGCAATCCTTGGGAAAAAGAAGATGGGAGGTATCACTTTCCCCAACCTCAAGCTCTACTACAGAGCAGTTGTAATTACGACAGTGTGGTATTGGTATAGAGACAGACCCGTAGACCTATGGAATAGAACTGAATATCCTGAAACACACTCTCAAATATACAACCACTTAATCTTCGATAAAGGAGAACAAAATATTAAGCCGGAGCAAAGAAAGCCTCTTCAACAAATGGTGCTGGGAAAACCGGGCAGCTACATGTAAAAAAATGAACTTAGACCTTTTAACACCATGCACAAAAGTCAGATCAAAATGGATTATAGATCTCAGCATCAGACATGAATCTATAAGGTACATCGAAGAAAACATAGGAGAAAGCGCTCTACAACATAGAAACTAAAAGTATCTTTAAAGACGACACAACAATGACCAAGCAAATGGAAGCAATGATAAACAAATGGGATTATATAAAATAGAAAAGCTTCTGCACCTCAAAAGAAACGATGACCAAGATACAAAACAATCCACAGAGTGGGAAAGGATATTCACCCAATACCCATCTGACAGGGGGTTAATATCCAGGATATATCAGGCACTGGTTGCATTCCACAAGAAAAAGACAGCCAACCCCATCAAAAAATGGGGAGAAGAAATGAACAGAAGTTTCCAACAAGAAGAAATTAGAATGGCCAAAAGGCATATGAAAAAGTGCTCTTCATCTTTAATCATCAGGGAGAAGCAAATCAAAACAACAATGAGGTACCATCTCAAACCACAGAGACTGGCACACATCCAAAACAGGAAGAACAACCGGTGCTGGCGTGGATGTGGGGAAAAAGGGACTCTCATCCACTGTTGGTGGGAGTGCCGACTGGTCCAGCCCTTTTGGAAAACAATATGGGCATTCCTCCGAAAACTAGATATTGAGCTCCCATTTGATCCAGCAATAGCACTCCTGGGAATTTACCCAAGAGACCGAAAAACACATAGCAGAAACACTATCTGTACTTCTTTTATTCATCTCTGCGCTATTCACTATAGCTAGAATCTGGAAACAACCTAAATGCCCGAGAACAGAGGACTGGCTAAAGAAATTGTGGTTCATCTACACTGTGGAATACTATGTGGCTGTCAGAAAGGATGAAATTATGAAATTTACCTGCAAATGGATGGACATGGAGTCTATCATGCTGAGTGAAATTAGTCAGAAGGAAAAGTACAGATATAGAATGACTGCATTCATTAATAGGATATATATAGATACCAGTGTTGTACTAAATGTGGGAAATGGTAATGGCAGATTAAAACTCACCATTGAATATACACAAAAGAGACTTAAGTGATAAACTCTAAATATCTGCAGTGCTAGCCACAATGTGTAAAAGAAGAGGGAGAGAGATGCAGAGACAGAGTGAGACACAGAGAGAGAAAGAGAGGATACTGGGGTACCTGCTATTGAGGCAGCCTGGGGGTTGGCGGGAGGGGGTGGGGTACATTGGTGGTGGAAATGGGGCACTGGTGGAGGGATGGGTGCTGGTATACTGTACTACCAAGAACCAATTATGAACAACACCTTTGTAATTGTATGTCTCACGGTGGTATAATAAAAAAAAACTTTAAAAAGTACAGACGACATTAATATAGCAATAATATGGGACAACAACAACAAAAGAACATTTCTATCATAGGAGTCCCACAACAAAGTGAGAGGAAAACTTTTCATATTTGAAGTAGCTTTAAGAGTTCTCATTGTTTAATGAAAGAGCTCGACCCAAGAAACACAAAAATTTAACAGATTTCTCTACAAAGTCAATAGATCAAATGGAGTGTCATTGTGTATGCAATTTGCTGAGTGAAATATCTTCAACAATAGTGTTGTCCCCATTATATTATCACATCTTTTTTAAAGAAAGGATATAGAGCTTTCTAAATGAACACAAAGGGATCTATTTTGTTAGAACTCCCCTTTAAAAGTAATTAAGGTACTTTTGTAAAAGAAAAAGCAGTCTGAAGAACTACTGTGTATTAAATTCATAATATGTGAGCGAAATAAAGTATAAATGGGGACTCTACTTTAGTATTGACTAATTTTATCCTAATTATCACAATTCCATTTAAGTTTAGAATTTATTTTACTGTTTTTTTTTTTGAGCCACACTGACTGTACTCAGGGATTAATCCTAGTCAGGCATCAAAGATCACTTCTGCTGATGTTCAGAAGTGGTGTTAGAAGTTGAATCTAGATCAACTGTGTACAAGGCAAGTACCTCATCACTGTGAAATCTCCTTGGTCTCAAAAATCTAACATTTTAAATGCTTAATGTTTTAGTTCTAATGCATGATTTGTTATTTTAATAGGTATTATTTATCTGTTTGGGTTTCATACATAATCATTCACTAGCATATTACCATTGCTTGAAATGCAGACATAATAGATATATAGTGCTTAAATATTTTCTTTTTATTAATACGATACCATTGCGTTTCACTGTCATTTCTTTTACCATACTTAAACTCAAATTTCATTTCTAGCCCAAGGATATAGGCCTCATTTTAAACCTCTAGACCAAGATCCAGAGGGATAACCTAGGGATTAAGGCACTGCTGGCAATGACTAAGCCTGCTGCATTTCTGTCACCACAAATGGCCCCGTGTGCGGCCTCGGTGTGGTTCATTTAGGGACTCCTCAGCACAGAACCCAAAGTAGATGCTGAGCACTATTGGGCATATTCCCAAATTCTCTTTATATTTTTCTAAATTAAAATAGATGTTTAGATAATTAGGTGATTTCTGCTTCTGGCTTTCTCACGTGCTGCTCAGTAGCCATTTAACTTCCATATCTTTGTAAAAGCTAAGAGCAGTATATGCTTTTTCAATGCTTTTGATGAATAGCAACTGTTTAATAAAATATTTTAGAAGTATATATGTAGGTATAGTAGATTCCAGTGGACTAATTTTCTTACTTGGAAATAAGAGGACTTATTCTGGATTAAAAAGAAATGATATTATATAAATAAACTTGAATTAAAATACTATTTAATAAATGTTAGTGTATCTAAAATATGGATATATTCTGCACATTTTAATTTTCTTTTACCTAGCATAACATTTTTATCTTCTTTCTTTTTTTTAGGTGAGGGGAGTTATGGAGCATACCCAGTAATGTTCAAGGATTACTCCTGTTTCTGTTTTTAGAGATAATTTCCTGCAGGCTCTGAGGACCATATGGGATACTGGGAGTGAATCGGATCAACCATATGCAAGGAAAAATGCTCTACTTGTTGTATTATATATCCAGCCCAATATTTTAATATTTATTTATGTTGTCCTCTCATCTTTTCTTTTGTTGCTCTATAGATTTCTATTACATAACTATATCAGAATCTGATTGCTTTTTCAACTCTTTGAATAGCTGTGTTGGTACCAGATATTAGCTATTAGAGAGGGAACAACTATTTCCAAGACTGATCTACAAGTGTAATTGTTGAATTACACCCTACCTGCTAGTCCTAGGTTTTTGTATTGCTAATGAGGGATTGTTTTTCTCCTCCCTATATACCTTTTGCATCTGTTTAGGCAAAGGAATTTCTTTCTCTGTAAACACAAAAAACGATGGTCAGGCAGTACAGTGGAGAGTTATTTTAGCTCTAAATAATTTACTCCTGGGTTTCCATCATATTTTCCAACTATAAACCTCAGTACCATTCAGCTTGATCTTACACCTATAGACTTCCTCTATGAGTCACTCGATGTTACCAGGAAATGCTTCCACCTTGGCTACAAAATGGACATTTAGAATAAGCCCTGCTTGGACCCAACATTTGGAGCAAAGGTCAGAAGAGCTGTTGTGACCTAAGATGAGCATCAATGGCCTTGAGGTTGCAAAAGCAGTACAGCACTTGCCTTGGGCACAGTAGAATAATTGTTGGGGGAAATACCCTAAGGGGGATGAAAATGATTAATCTGGGTAGCGGAGCATAATTTGGATCATATGCTGTGGTCTCCCAGAAAATATTACCCTATATATTTAATCTAGGGCGTAGTTATATATGTCTGTGTCTCTCTTACTTTGTTTATAAAGGAGAACTAGAAATATTGAAATGATTGTTTACTAGTAATGGAGAGAGAAAAGCTGTATTCTGCATTATCATCTCTATAAGCCTGGGTAGTAGGCCTGGCTCCCTGGGGTCTTTATAATAGGAAACCAGTTTGTACTCCAATGCTGGTTTTCACCTTTGGTTATGCCCTGACCCCAGGCTCTGCTTTAGGGTTCATCTCTTGACCTTTGGGTGCTTGAGGAGGCTGTGGTAGAGTACATGTGGCAGTTAGTGTGGAGTTATGTTGGAAGAAGTAAAGCTTTGGATTTCTAACTGGGCACATGGTTCACTGTTCATTGGCTAGAGGGGATAGTCATCTGCCCTGAGTGTGACCAGGGTAACCCGATGGACCCTGATATTGTTGGGGGCCCCAAACAGCCCTAACATTAATCCTCTCCTCTCCCCTCACCTCTCCTCCCTTACTATTACTGCCATCCCTCCAGTCCTTTCTCTCTAATTTTCTCTTTCTCTCTCTCTCTCTTTGAAGAATAAATGTATCAATTGTGCATAAATACTTAAAGTACGTGGCTTTGTATCAGGAAGACAGGTTAAATAACTGGAAACAATGACTTGCATGTGTGAGAGCCAAGACTCTGGAATTGCAAGTCTTTCAGAACCACAAAGTGAAGCCCTAAAGGTCTTCCACCCCACAAGAGATAGTAAAACTGAGTTGACTTAAAGACTAATATTGGATATTTTATAATACACTTCTAGAATTTTTTTCTAAATTGTATAAATACATTATATTCACACTAGCAGAATACAAATTTATCTGCATTTTTCAAGATTTGATATTCTCGCTCTAAAATATTCATAACTAGTTATGTAGTAGTGTGCTGTCTCTCTGTCTCTCTCTTACTATGTGTCTTCTCTCTCTGTCCTCTCTGTGTCTCTGCCTCTGTGTGTCTCTGTCTCTGTGTCTGTCCCTGTCTCTCTCCCTATCTCTCTCTCTTGTTTATTTCTGGTGCTGGGAATCAAAACTGATGCAGGTGGGCCTCATGGGTGGCTTATGTGAGGTCAGAAGGGGAGAGATGGTTCGCTTTCTCACCAGCCACCTCTGCTGCCCAGGGACCTCTGGGCTGTCTTAGGACTGATAAAGTCTGCAATGAGCCACTGGAATGCGTGGACCTGAGCCCAACCAGCCTCACGAGGTGGCCGTCAAGCCATACCTGATGTCCACTTGATCTCTAGGCACGGGAGTTGATCCCCACCACCCGAGATTTTTCGGGGAGCCACTGACTCAGACTTAAGCGAGGAATTGCTCTTTGCAGGAAAGGAAAGTCAGTCCTAGGCCTTACCCAGGGTTTCCTCAGGTCCCTTGTCTTCCTCACAGAAAAATAATTTTCAGGCGTCTATGAGCAGTGAAGTAAAACAGATTTTATTAAGGAGGTTTTAGGAAAGGGAAGGAGGAGGAGGAAAAGTGAGAGAGAGTAACGTGCTCAAGGGAGAATGCGGGCTACTCCAAAAAATGGAGAGTAAGAGAGAGTACACATCTCAAGAGGGGAGATGTGGGCGACACACGTGCTCAATCACCACATGTGCTTGACCACATGGGCTCAGGCAACATGTGCGCTCAGGCACATGTGTGCCCAGACAGCGCGTGTCCAGGCAGCATGTGTGCACTATCCTTTGGTCAGGACGGCTTTTATAGATTTCTCCCCAAGCTACACCCATATGGGGCTTTAACCTAGGTTGCTAGGGCCGTTGCCAAGGGAGTAGACTTTGGGAGTGGTCTTCCTTGAAAATCTCCTTTTCTTGACCTCTGTTCCTGCTGGATCTTCTATTCTGGAATGTAGCCGGATTAAGGGCTGGGCAGAGAAAGGTTGATCCGGCTCCCTCAGAGTTTGTTGTTGGTTAATGGGTCTCAGCAAGTCTTGGTTCCTGGTTCCAAAAGATGACTTTGGACAGTCTTAGAGCAAGAATTCATTGCCATGTGGGCACCTCCTGTCTGCCTGTCTACATCAAAAACCACACCCACTCCCAGTAAGTCAAGTACTCTACTGCTGAGCTACATACTGAACCTTTGTGTCCATTTGTTTTATGAATGCATTTTTTCAGTCAGTGGAAAAAGTTATCTATTTTTGATGGATGATGTTTTAAAGTGCTAGTAGGTACATAGGAAACCACGTTGAAAGCCCATTTGGTAATTCATTGTTCTTGTTTTGTTTGCAGGGAAAAAATCCTAACAGGATATACCTTATTTCTTGGATCCATACAAAGATATTTTTTAGGTATCAATTAACAAATCTAGGAGGAATATTTTCAAGGAATTTATTCTGTATTTCATTCAGTGCTCAAGGAACATGTTTTTACAAGCCCATTGTACAGAAAAACTGGGATATGTTGACTTTATTTTAATGTTCTTCACTGGTGGCAGAACAATCCATATCTCTATCCATCTTTACAAGAGTCACTTTACTGGGTTTAGACAGAAAAGATTCTCTTGAATGTTATGAGCAAGATTACTAGAACTATATCATTGTATAGTTTGTGGCAAAATGGAAGATAATTACACACACCTGAATATCTACAGGTAAAGAATATGACCTTTACTTAGCTATTGTATCTTATAATTGAAATAAGAATAAAATTGGTTTTGTTTTATGAAGTGCTATTTCATAACCTATAGCATAAGCATCTCTTGGGTACTTACAAAAATGCCAGTTCTCATGCTTTAATTGATATACTGAGTCAAACTTTGAGGGGGAGGACCCAGTAATCTCTGTTTAACCTGTTGGGTTATTCTCAGGTTTACTTATATTTAAGTGTGCTATGAATTAAGGAAGCACTTGTGTTACAAAAAGCTGAATTCTACTGGAAAATTGGTATTGTACTATAACTTTTATAAAAAGCAATTTTAAAGAATAATACATATTGCAGTACACTGCTGCTCAGAGCCTCTGCACCTGGCCTGGAGTTGCGGCTTGCACGTCACTTTGTAGCTAGGAGGAGTCAGTTTGAATGTGGTAGTTCATCTGACCATGTATTCCATACTGGCTGGTATAAATATTCTCTCATGCTGCCACAATCATCATGGGACTAGCTAGATCTTACCGGTATATTTGCCTGGCCATGTTGGAGCTCTAAGTAATTAGACCAGAGAGAAAAGTTGTTTGTTTCCAAGCAAGCAAACATGGCTCTCTAATAACTTAAAGGATAATATACAGAACAACCATTAAGTAAGGATGAGGCTCTTGTGAAGGTTTGGAGAAATATATAACAGGGTAAGAATATCTTTGGTACAATCCATGCCTTTGTATTCTGAGATACAGTTCATCTCAGGAGCCCCCTCCTCCACTCTACTTGCAGAGGCATTTCCAAGGCAGATCTTGGCTCAGCAACATTAACATCTCAAAGGGCCTAGATGAGGTCCTGGGAGAAATTACCTGAAGGGATTTGACCCTAATTGCTCTCTTTGTATGGGTGGTCTGTGTTGTAGGGATATAAAAACTAGTCTGCTACTTCCTGGGCTCACCATTTTCCTTGGTACTCCCCTGCTTCCTTCTTTACTTTTCTCCTTCCTATAGGGCTTTAACAGGTGTTGGCAGTCATCTTGGCCTACATATGCCCTGGGCCCAGCTGGGAACCCTAAATTCATAGTTTTTCCTATTGCTCATTTGTATGCCAAAACCTGTGCAATTAAAGCATTTTGAAACTTTGCTGAATTTTTGTGTCTTTCTCTGCCGGCTGACTGTCAATCCCCTGGGGCAGAAAGGGGCAGAAGGTGATCCCTGACCCTGTTCCTGAATTTCCTGTGGGATGCCCCAGCATTTCCCCACAAATACAGACTTAAGGAATGATACAAATACTTAGAAAAATGGGCACAGAGAAATAAACCAGCAAAATTAGTATTATGCTATAACTTCTGCAAAAATAATCTTAAAAATAGTATTGACCTAAAGAGTTGTAGCAAATACTTAGAAAAACAGGGGGCAGATAGATAGTTCATCTGGTAAGACACCTGCCTTGAAAACAGCCCACCTGGTTTTGATCCCTGGGCACCCCACTGAACACAATCAGGAGTGATCTAGAAGCAGAGAGCAAGAAGTATTCTCTGAACACAGCTAGTTGTGCCTAGAAACAAACAAGTAAAACACAAAAGCAATAATAAATGAAAATATAGTAGAAGTAAATTGTGTTTAGATGTGAGTTCTGGTGTTCTGGGAAATACCCCAAAGATCTGGGGACAAACCTTACATGACAAACCTTACAGACACATACACACTGCTAAGACATCCTTGTGGTCCCAAGACCAATGGACCCAAGCATTAAATTATTTGTACTAGTGTGTGGTGTCATCAGAAATGATCCAGTTTCCCTGAGCATTTGCTTGGTAGACCGTTTTCCCTCTCCTCCTTCCACCCAAAGTTACTCTAAAAAGGAGAGACATACATATAAGCAAATAATCATGTAAGTTGTGGTCAAATATATTATTTATGTGGCTGTTGGAATGAAACACTTTATGCACAACTGATATAAAGTACATTTACATTTATTTATTTCAGTTAAATAAAAAGTGGTGTTTATACTTCAGTGTTATAAAGCAATGTTACTTGTGTGATACCTGGATATCCAGTCCTTTTTCTCAAAGTCGCCTGCATATTTCTGTTATAAAGTAGATTGTTTTGGAAAATAGAGTTAATTTTATAAAGAGAACATATATAATTGAACATAGTACGCTCATTATTTCTGCAAAGACTTTGAAATTGGAGTTCAGTTATTCAGTATGTTTTAA
The DNA here is from genome assembly GCA_021461705.1 of Cryptotis parvus. Taxonomy (NCBI): domain Eukaryota; kingdom Metazoa; phylum Chordata; class Mammalia; order Eulipotyphla; family Soricidae; genus Cryptotis; species Cryptotis parvus. Next base: position 325,448 of record JAJIBD010022601.1, read on the forward strand.
AATAATTGGGACTGAAATTTGAGTCTAAGGTAGCTATGTGTATTCAAAGAAAGGAGGAGATTTAAATAAAGAAATCACGATCACGATCACGATCTTCCCGTTAGTCATCTATTTGCTAGAGCGGGCACCAGTAATATCTCCATATGTCCTGTCTCATGCCAGTAGAGCAAAGGGCATCAGCTTGCTACAGGAACATAAAGAGCCTCAAACCATTATATTAGGTCATGGGAATGACCTAATATAATTGTTACTGGCATTTGGCATGTCAAATACAACACAAGCAGCTTGCTAGGCTTGCCGTCCGGGAGGCATATTCTTTAAACACCTCCAAATAAAGCATTTGAATCGGGCTGTGATGGGCTGGTCGGTTGGGTGGAGTTCTGAAGAGAGGGAAGTCCGGATGTGGGAAATGGCAGCACCCATGGAGTGGGTGGGGGGGTCATCTGGCTTGTTGTGAGGTTCTGCCGGGGTGGTGGGCCAAGGCTAGAACCCACCATGCCTCCCGACTGCCTCATGAACGGCTGGGCACAGGGAGAGCAAGGGAACCGCTCTGCCCCATGTCTAAGAGTCTCTGGACCAGCATACCTGGGCCGGATTGAGGAAGAAACGGCTGCAGGGTGGGTGTCGATGATCCGGGCTGTGATGGGCTGGTCGGCTGGGTGGAGTTCTGAAGAGAGGGAAGTCCAGATGTGGAAAATGGCGGCGCCCATGGAGTGGGTGGGGGGGTCATCTGGCTTGTTGTGAGGTTCTGCCAGGGTGGTGGGCCAAGGCTAGAACCCACCATGCCTCCCAACTGTCTCATGAGCGGCTGGGCACAGGGAGAGCAAGGAACTGCTCTGCCCCATGTCTAAGAGTCTCTGGACCAGCATACCTGGGCCGGATTGAGGAAGAAACCAAATAAAGAAATGACATAAATAAATTGACATAATCTAGCGTACTGACTGAGAGTGATGTAGAGTTTGCAAAAGGGATGTCCGAAAATAGGAATGACACAAATTGCATATGTCTCTAATGGATTCTAGTAGTTCTTGTATCACTGTATCACTGTCTTCTGCTTCATCTTCGATTTGCTCTAACAGGCAACAGTAACATCTCCATATGACCTGTCTCATGCAAGTAGAGCCCAAGGGCACCTGATTGTTCCAGGAACATAAAGAGTCTCAAACCATTCCATCAGGTCATGGGAATGAGGTCTATAATTGCTATTGGTATGTGGCATATCAAATACGACACGGGTAGCTTGCCAGGCTCTGCCATGCGGGTAGCATACTCTTGTAGTTATCTCAAAATCCAGCATTTATTGATAAACCGTGTGGCCGCTGGGCCACGCGACCCAGACAGTGATAGGCTGGTCTGCTGGGTGGAGTTCTGATGAGGAGGAAGTCTGGATGTGGAAAATGGAGGTCCTCATGGAGTGGGGGTTGTCTGGCTTGTTGCAAGGCTCTGCTGGGGTGGCGGGCCAGGGCTAGAACTGGCCATCCTGCCCCGGCACCTCATGAGCGGCTGGGCACAGTGAGAGCCAGTAGCAGCTCTGCCCCATGTCTGTCTCTGGATCAGCATACCTGGGCTGGATTAAAAAGACTGCAGCAGGGTGGATCTCGATGAGCCGGGCTGTGATAGGCTGGTGTTCTGGGTGGAGTTCTGACGAGGGGGAAGTCCGGATGTGGAAAATGGAGGTCCTCATGGAGTGGGGGGGTCGTCTGGCTTGTTTTGAGGCTCTGCTGGGGTGGCGGGCGGGGCTAGAACCTGCCATCCCTCCCGGGCACCTCATGAGCGGCTGGGCACAGTGAGAACCAGTAGCAGCTCTGCCCCATGTCTGTCTCTAGTAGTTCTTGTATTTTATTTTATTGTGTTTAATAACAATATCTGTATCCAATAAATTGTCTATTTTTAAAAAAATTTTGATAGTTGATTCTAAATATTTTATTATTACTTAAAGCATGATTTTTATACTCCTACTTTGAATGAATATAAACATTTTTTCAAAATATGATTCATTTAATTGGCAAAAAAATCACTAGGATTTGGTATTTAATGGTAAATACCTCCCACAAAAATGCACCAAAACTATTTAACAACATGGTCACTAATAGAATTAGATGCCCTCTTACTTCTAGAAGAAAATTGATAATGTAATTGTTTAAAATATGCAAAAGACACAGCAAGGCTAAGAAAAGTTGTGCATGTATACAGGGGCAGTAAAAGTGAAATGGCCCATTTAAGTCTTGAGGAAGATGTCTATTCACAAGTACCAAATACAAGATTATGGATTGATGGAGCTGGAGTTCCAAGCAGGCACTGAGTCTGTCACAGTGAAATCACAAAATATGCTCTTGGACAAGTCTGACTGAGAGAACTTGGCATCTGGATTGTGCTGAGGTGTCTTTACCTTAAGTAAGCAATCACATATCTGGTGCTGAGTGCCACAATAATTATAGGAAAGGATGATCACAAAAAGCATTTGGGAAAAGAAAGAAGCTGAAGTTTACCCTTTTTTAGGTGATTATACATATGCTTGCTTGCATAACTCCTAGATTATGAAAAATAAAACAACACTGAGGATTCATTCCATTGATGCATTGTGAAACAGACTACGTTCATAAAGTATATGAATTCCTCATTACGAAGAATTAGTCAGTACTTTTGTTGTTCATTTGGGGATTCCTCTCTCTCTCTCTTTTGCTTTTTCGGTCACAACCGGTGACCCTCAGGGGGTTTCTCCTGGCTCTTCTCTCAGGAATTACTCCTGACTGTGCTAGGGGACAATATGGGATGCTGGGGATTGAACCCAGGTCAGCCATGTGCAAAGCAAATGCCCTACCCGCTGTGCTATAGCTCTGGACCCTGAGGATTTCTCTTTTACTAAGGGACTTCTCAGAGGATTCTGGATCCCAAGAGAACCACTTTCAGCTATGTTCAGTTTGGAGATGCGGATTGTATGACTGATCCTTGGCAGTTGATACAGTGATACTCAGGTCCAACAAGGCTACACTGTGCAGTGCATGCAGAGCCATGAAGTCAGATGCACAGCTGAGGTTTCATCAAGTGCCTATGCGAACCTTTCTCCTGCTTTTGGAGAATTATTTTGAAACATTAACAATTTTATTTAACTCTCACAGACTATGTTCTCCTACTTTTCTTCTTAATTTGTTTCCAGAAGAATGAATAAAAAGGGATTCTCAGCTTGATGAAAATAGTGATTAACTGACTTATCATAATTAGACTGAGCCATCATTGTCGCTCAACCACAGATCCCTGAGAATTTGTCATTATGAATAAGCAAAATCATAATGAATTAATAACTTCTTTCAAGTCACTCTAGATATGTGAAAAGTGTGTTCAGGTATGCAACAATCTAGTTTCATTTCTACTAAACAATTTAGATACTATTTATACTGACAAAATTAGGACATTTAATGTTTTTAATTTTTAACTTTATTAAAACACCATGATTTGCAAATTTATTCCTGGTTGAGTTTTACATAAAAATTTCCAGCGCTGTTCCCATCACCCACCCCCAGCATAAACTTTTTTTTATTTCTTAGAAATTGTTTTGGATACACATCCAGAAATGCTCAAGACTTACTCTTGGATCCGTCCTCAGGACTCATGTATGACGGACTTGGGGTTCCATATGTAGTGTCAAGGATTGAACCCAAGTTAGCCATGTGAAAAACAAGTACTTACCAACTGCACAAACCTCTCAGCACCAGAAATTTACACCGTTTAATTATATATAGACCAAATAATCTATTCTCTAGGATAAAATGCAAGACAAGCTGAAATTACACTGTGATGGGACTTCATTTGAAGTTCAGATTATTTTCTAAAAAGGGCCCTTCCCGCATCATGTGTTTTACCCTCAGTCAATATCTCATGTGTTTTACCCCTCAGTCAATATCTAAACATGCTTCTTAAGACGGAACCCAGGTGATCAAGATTCACGGTTTAATCTTTGGGTTCATATTTTAGTTATAACTGATTTGATTTTAGTTAGTGACTAATAGGAGACAGAAAGGGGCAACTAACGTCACTTAAGTTTCAAAAATGGTCGTTGAGGCTAGAAAGACAGTACAATGGGTAATGGGCTTGCTTCGCATAGGTCCTGACCCAAGCTTAATCCCTGGCCACAACATACCATGAACAAAGCGCTACCAAGGGAAAAACAAAACAAAAAACGTGTGTGTGTGTGTGTCTGTTTGTATGTGTGTGTGTGTTGGTGGCATGGGTGTCTGTGACAGGTGACCTTCCTGTATTTCTTCAGTTCCAATCACCCTAACCTGTAGGGACACAAGTTTATCAGAATAGGAACAGTTTCCTTTCAGTTCCTAAATTAACTGGCAGTTCTTAATATGTTTTCTCCTCATTCATTTTTTCTTCTTCTATTTATTAGGAGTAGCCACGGACAATGGCTCTGGGCTTACACCTGGCTTTGTGCTCAAGTATCACTCCTTATAGTACTTAGGTGACAATAAGTAACATGGAATTGAACTCTGGTTGGCACATGCAAGGGAAATACTTTACCTGCTGCATTAGATATTGCTCCAGTCCTTCATTCACCGATTTTTCTAATGACTTTAACTTTAGTTCATGCCCCAAAATCATCGACATAAGTATTAGATTAACTTTACAGGCATTGGATCTATTTTTTTAAAAAATAAACTTCCTTGTTACGGAAGAGATTAATTCCTCCAAATTCAATATGAAATAGTCCAAAAGAAATCACAGTATCATTTATTGTGGCACCCCATCAGAAAGTTTGGCTCTACTGACAGTATGCCAATTAATATTCAAGGATTTTGGCATCATATTGTCACTTTAGATTTTCTCTTTCTAAATAAAAATGTTATGTATTGTAGAAAAGACTTACTTTATCTTCTAATTTTTATAGTATTTACTGCAACTAAAAGTGATACTATTTTATATTGATAAAGTAACTTCACTTGGCAAATTATAAACAGAGTAATATGGGATATCCAGGAGTTTTTGTCCTCATTTTTTTTTAATTAATAGAAGAGGTGGAAGGTGAGCAATATATTTTTCTAATGTTAACACACTAGAATTCAAGATGATAGAAAAGAAGGCAATTAAAAGCTATCATGTTAGATAATTACAATAGTGATTATATAAATTTTAACAAAGGACCGGAGGGGATTGTTTGATGTTCCATCCCTTGCCTATGTACCGCCAATCTTGGTTTGAATTCTTACATCATGTATTGCTCCTTAAGCACTGCCAAATAAGTTACTCATCAGCACAGAACCAAGAACTTCCCCTGATTACTTCCTCAATAATAAAAAATATTACCTCTCTAATCACTAATAAAGTTTTAGGTCAAAACAAGAGTACAGAAGGTAAGGCACTTGGCACGTCACGACTAAACAGTTTGATCCCTGGCACCAGTTATGGTCCGCTGGTCGTTGGAGTGATTCATAATACACAGCCAGGAGAAAATCACCAGCACCACTGGGACAAGATCCAAAACCCAAAAATAAAAGTTGAACATAGGTGACAATCTCCCTGTTAGGTGTGATCACAGAATTTAATTGATAGTAGAATGTCTGTACATTTACATACCCAAGTATGTATGTTTGTGTGTTGATGTATTTAAGTGTGCATGCATGCATTCATTCATTTAAGTACTTATAAGTATGTATTATATTCTTGTTTGAATTATAAAATGAAATACTGTTGACAGAAACTTTTTTGTGAAAACTTTTGGTTTACAACAGAGTAGCAAAATTAATGGAAAGATAATTTTTTTTTAGAGGCTGCATCCAGTTTCTCCTTTCACATCTTCAAACAAATAACAAAGAAATAATAGGCACGCATTCCAGGTAAGAAATTAAACTAGGTTCAATATTTTACCCTAGGTCTATAACTCTTTTTAGATATAGCTAGTTTCTGTTTTTCCAAGACTGTTTTCTTTTCTTTTCTTTTCTTTTCTTTTCTTTTCTTTTCTTTTCTTTTCTTTTTTTTTTTTTTTTGGTTTTAGGGTCACACCCAGCAATGCTCAGAGGTTACTCCTTACTCTGCACTCAGGAATTACTCCTGGCAGTGCTCGGGGGACCATAGGGATGCCGGGGATCGAACCCAGGCAAGCATGGACCAGCCGCATGCAAGGCAAATGCCCCACCCGCTGGACTATCACTCCAGCTCCAAGACTGTTTTCTGATTCAAATATCAGTTTAAAAGTAAAAATTCCCACTAGTTCTCAATTCTATTTAGTTTTTACATAGATACTAATAGTAATTAGTGATTATTAGTTTTATTTCATCACTTGTATCACTTGTCTTCCTGTTGTTCATCGATTTGTTCCAGTGGACAACAGTAACATCTCCATATGTCCTGTCACATGCTAGTGTAGCCCAAGGGCATCTGCTCACTCAGGAACATGAAGAGCCTCAAACCATTCCTTCAGGTCATGGGAATGAGGCCTCTAATTATTACTGGGTTTTGGCATATCAAGTATGACACAGGTAGCTTGCCAGACTCTACTGTGGCAGAGCCTTATTTTATAATGTTAGTGATTTGGATTACTTATCTTGTAGTAAATCTTATCTTGTAGTAAATTGTTATTTTTCCATTTTTAAAATTTTTTATACCGTCTCATGCTTAAAGTTTGCTTTACATTAATTGTTGGTTATAGGAAAGTTTCCACAAAGGTAATTTGCTATCTTAAGAATGTTATTTAAGAGGGTACTTGGGTGCGCATGTGTAATATTAATTGTAAAACATGTGTTTGACATTCCTCCCAGAAAGTTACAATTTTCTACTTAATAATTAATTATTTGATAGAGATGTGGGAATATCATGCTTTTGCTTAAGGTTTTACACATTCATTGTAGTATCCAATGCTCAAATTTTCTTGTGCAAGTGTTACTGTAATTTTAATGACAAATTCATATTTCTCTACTTCTGCACATAGTAATTGGAATTCCTCTGTAAAGAAAAAATTCTTCCCTTCCTTCTTGCATCACTCCCTTTCTTTTTTATTTCTTATTTCCTTTTCTTCCCTCCTACTTAGATTAATTACACTATCATATCTTCTGATATTCACAGTAACTCTGGATTAATGTCAGCAAAAAATGTTATATCTGAAGTTAAGTCTATTAAAAAGTAAGAATGACCTCTTTTGTATTCAAATATGTTTTCATAATGGCTGTTGTATTCATGCCACATTGGTCCCTATTCCTTTTCTCTTGTCACTCTTGCATGTAGAATACTACTCCACATTCTGTTCCTTTATGGTTTAGTCAGGCATGCCTCTGAACTGACTCTTCATGCTTCTCAATTTCTATTAAATTAGATTTTCGACTTTGCACCTAAGAGAGTGTGGTTGCCTATTGAAAAATGTTTTCTTTCTTAATAACCATTTATTAACCCTACAAAATGATAATAATAATAATAATAATATAACATATTTTCATTTTATAAATTCATTTACAATAGTTTATTTATAGCAAGAAACTTACATTAATAAGGAAATGTGTGCTTTGTTTCAGTACTGACTATAAAACTCGGTAATCAAACCAGTATTTGATTACATAACACAAACGTGTACACAAACAAGAATTTCTTTAATGTGAAATTTGAGGTAAAATGATATAAAAGAAAAACAAACCTGTAATCCAAGAACAAAACCCTTCTACCATAATCGATTGCGAGCTCATATAATGCATCACTAATGTAACCACACATAATGAGCACTTAGTGTGCTGAACACTACATTTTATAATGGAAATACAAACTTGACTGCAATATACCTTTCAGCCTTCAAAGATGAGAGCCGTCAAGTAATGGGGCATATAATGTTAACCCAAGTTTTATTTAACATAAATATAATAATTCCACAAGACATGTATGAAGGACAAAGAAGGGTCATTATAATTTAAACAACAGAATGCTGAAAGCATAAGATAAAGTTTGCAGTTTCTGGTGGGAACTTTCTAATGTACAAATAGGTGTCATCTAGCTATATATTCATGACTCTCTGTTAGCACTAGAACAGAGCTATTTATAGTATATTGTTTTAGTAGAACAATATTTATTATATATTGACCTGTTGGATAGGGGCCCACTATATGAATAAATGTAAATTTAATTACTTTCTTACAGTATGTTTTCCAAGTAACACTATATTTGGGCATTATATTTTATAAGGGAACATATTCATTCTGTAATTCAGTGCTTCTGCAAATTTTATTTAAGAAAATAAATCAGATATATGTAATTCAGCACAAAATGATATATAAGGGGAGTTAAATATTTTGTTTGCAAATATATAATTATAAATTACACATAGAAATAAAAATTGAAATTCATGTAACAATTTTAATTTGGAAAGTGCATTCATTACCTGTGTTTTGTCTTTTCCTATCAACATATCAACCAGGAACATATTTTTTACATCTGAATTTTTCAAACAAAACAGATTTTGCAAACTACAACTCAAGGCTTTTGGTATACTAGAGCTCAAGGCTTTTGGCTCTTGTGCAATTTCTATATTATCAATGATACTAAGACAGGAAAATCATTAAAATATGACACAGAACAAAAATTATAGTTTTCCTCTTCTCCCAAATATATGTTGAATTCAGATACTTTCATCAATTTGGTAAGACCATAAAGTTGATGACTAAATGCATTTTAGGAAATAGACCTGCAGAAAGTATCACAAGTCAGGACTTCAGCAGCATCTAGGTGTAGAAGTTTTGGTTTGGTTTGTTAATGAAAGTCAAGAGTACTTGTGTATTAGGTGGAAAAGGTATAGTGCTCCAAGTCAATCACAAATCTCTTAATTCAGTCATATTAGACAAAAACCTCATTAAAGAGTACAGAGAGTGGTTCTAGCTCAAGGATATATGTTGCAGGACACCTAAAAAGTCTAACTGTATTTGCCCTGGATTGCCTCCTGTAGATCACTTTGTAGACAGGGGGGCAGTTTAAATGTGGCAGTTTATTTGACCATGTATTCTGTACTGGCTGGTATAAATATTCTCTCATGCTACCACAATGATCATGGGACTAGCTAGATCTTACCAGCATATTTGCCTGGCCACGTTGGATCTCTAAGTAACTAGCCCAGAGAGAAATCCTGTTTGCCTCCTGTAAGCAAGCATGGCTCCCTGATAATTGAAAGGCAACTAAAATACAAAACTACAGTGAAGTAGACGAGACTCCTGTGAAGGCTTGGAGAAATATTTAACTGGCATTAGTATAGTCTTTGGTACAGAGACATGCCATCTCAGAAACCCCCTTCTCTACCCTATAAAGGCATTTCCAGGCAGATCTTGGCTCAAGACATTAGCATCTAAAAGGGCCTAGGTGAGGTGCTGGGAGAAATTACCTAAGGGCATTTGACCCTCCCTGCTTCCCATAATAGTGGGAGGTCTGAGTTGTAGGGGTATAAAACTAGACTGCTTCCTCTCTTGCTCTCTCTTTTTGGGCTCTCTCTTTGTGGGCTTGCACTCTTCTTAGGAGTCTTGTCTTTGTCTCCTCTCTACAGGACCTTAACATGTGGTGGCCGCCATCTTGGCCTACACGTGGCTGGGGTTTTAGCTGTGAATCCTAAGCACAGGGTTTTTTTTCTATTGCTGATCTGTATGCCTGAAGCTGTGATAAGTAAAGCATTTTAAAACCTGCATTGGCTTCCTGAGTTTTCATCCATTCCCCTCCAGCTTTGGAGGTAGAAGGGAACTCGCTTCCTGGCACTGTCGGGGACCCCAGTGGCTTCCATGATATCTGGCGTACCAGCTTCCCGACAGACATAGTCAATAAACTTTAGGTAGTATATAGGTGTGTATATACATATCTATTCATATATATGTTTATATGTATGTATGTATGTATGCATATATATATATATATATATATATATATATATATATATATATATATATATGTTTTACTTTTTGGACACATCCAGCAGTGCTAATGGGCTACTCCTGGCTCTGCACTCAGAAAGTATTCTTGGCTGTGCTTGGGGGACCATATGGAATACCAGAAAACCAATCACTCTGGCCCCAATTTTAAGTAGAATATTAGAACCTAAGTCAAGTAATAAAAATTAGTGCATATCTACTAAGAAGATAAATTAATGTTGATGTGAATAACATTTTAAGAAAAAGGTAGATAATTTGATATTCTAATCAAAGTGAAACTCTACACAGCTCATACCATATTCTAATATGCATATCAATCCATCCTTAGCATTAAATACCAATGAATTTTTATATCAGTGCTATCATTAAAATAACTCCAAACCTTTTGCCATGATACCTATTCAATAATTCTCTTTAAGTTAAAATGTAAAGACATTTTAAACCTGTCTCCAAATAAAAATTTCTTACTACTTTAGTTTCTATTGATCAGATTATTTAGTCAATAAATGATCACATAATCCAAACAGTTGATTAACTTTTAGTAAAAGTTAAGCCAGAATTATGTTACATTTATCATTTCAAGGTGCTATTATAACCTCCTGGTTTTTTACAAAATTTCAAACTCTAAAACTGAAAGGTAATGATTCTAAATTTGTCTTACTTTGAAAATAATTGTTCATTTATAGTTGGTATAAAATTTGCTTATAAACTTGCATTTAATACAATTTTATGTGTATAGCACATTGTAAATGGCAATGGAATCAAGCTATTCTCCTAGGCAAATTGTCCACAGGCAAGGAAAATGTAAACTTCTATCATGATTAATACTCTCAATGCTAACATGAAAATCAGATAAAATAATTAGCAAAATAGTTGGAGCTCTGTACAACCTCCGAGAAATATAACCTAACATGGAACAGTAGTTCAAAATAAACTAAAGTTTGCAGAGAAAACAGTATCTGAATAAACTGCCATTCAGTTATTGGTAAGTCTGGGTATTTTGAGAAGTGAGTCTAGTCAATATCAAATCACTCAGCCTTCTGGCTATTGTTGTTGATAAGTACATTTTATGATTCTAACAACTGTTAATGGTGAGCTATCCTTATTAAAAAAGCTATAAGTAATTCTATAGTAACTACTTTTCTCATACAAATTCTATCAATAGTACTCCAGTTAATAAATTTAGAAACAAATAAGTCCTTAAGTAGATAATATTAAAATAGTATTCTGCATAATGTTATCACCCTTACATGGGGAACAGCATTCTATCTTAATACCAATAATTACTATCCAATACCTGGTGCATTTTCTATGTAGGCATTCCCATTAGCCCACTATTATGTATAAACACCTTTGCAGAAGAAATTGAAAGAGGAAAATGGATATAATTGAACAGTGTTCTAATATAAAAAAATACAAAACTCTAAAACAGCAATGACCAAATTGACTTTAATATTAAATCAAAACCAAACCAAGCTGACAATTATATGTGCATCATAAAAACTACATGAATTTATGAACTTACGTAAAGTAAGTTGTTTCCTAACACCCAACAGGAAGGATATATAAAGTATGTGAATGATAATGCAACTTATTAATAAAAAACATAACTTTGGGAGTAATAAAATTCTATTAATTATTCTTCAGTATTTAAAAATTACTATTTGATATTTACTGTGTGGATATGGTCGATTGAGCTGAATCCTTTCCAGAAACCTGCTTGCTCGCATGGTTGTCCTTCATCTAGTGTTCTGCTAATCCTGATTAGGATGACTCGTGTAAACAGCTTGTAGATGACAGACAACAGGCAGATAGGACGATAGTTGCCGATGTCTTGAATGTGTCCCTTCTTGATAGTAGAACTGTCCTGCTGGTTTTCCATTGGGAGGGCACCTTGCATTAGGACAGGTAGCGTGTGAAGAGCCGAGCTAGTGTATTGATGAGTACCAATGGCAGATTCTTCAGGTGTTCGGGTCGGACTTTGTCTGGGCCTGGTGCTGTTCCCTTCTTTACCGACGAGATGGCATGTCGGATTTCAGAAGGGAGAAAGTTGGGAATGACATATCCATCCTTTGGAATTTGGTATGTGGGCAGGTGGATGTGGCTATCAAAGAGATTTGAGTAGAAGTCCTGGATAATCTTCTCCATTGCCTTTCTGGAAGATGTGATAGATCCATCAGGGCGTCGGAGGGCAATCATCTTGGTCTTATAGTTGGCGAAGGACAGGCGGGCAGTGCGAATACTTTTCCCGGCTTCTGCTGCATCTTCCAGTATTTCTGCTCTTCTGTCTTTGAGGTCTGCTTTTACCACTTCTCTGCACTGTTTAGCAAGCTTGGACATTAGCATTTGGTCTCCTGAGGCTCGCGCCTTGCCACGTTGGCGAATAAGCTCAAGAGTTTCTGAAGACAAGCTTCCTTTTGTGTCTTTCTCTCTCTCGGCATTCTTCCCACAATCATGGAGGTCCTGAACCAGTCGGTTGTATTCTTCATCGATGTCATCAATGATGGTATCTTCCCATGTTGCCGCAATGGTGCCAAAGAGTTCCCAGTTGGTGGTCGTTCTGGGAGTTCTCTTCTTAAACATTGCAGCTTTTTCTCCTCGTTGCGGGAAGTAGAATTTTTGCAGGAAGGAGACGGTGGTCCGATCCTGTTTGGAATTTGGGGACTACAGCAACATCGGTCAGGCAAAACCGTCGATTGAAAATGATGTGGTCAATTTCATTGTGGAACTGTCCGCCAGGAGATTCCCATGTCCAACGTTTCGCTTCAGCCTTCTGAAACTGAGATCCCGTGAATAGTCTTGGTGGACATGATGAACTCAGATAGTCTCTCACCCTGTTCGTTCCATTCTAGGCCATGGGTCCCGATGTGTAGTTCTTCAGCCGATCTTCTCGGTCCTATCTTGGCATTAAAATCACCGACTATGATCTTGTAGAAGGTGTGATCTTTTTTTATAGAACTCCTCCAATTCCATGTAGAATTTCTCAATTTCATCTTCTTTGTATGTGGATGTTGGTGCATAGACAATGAAGATAGAAATTACTGGCAGTGGGCCACATCTCCTCAAGTGTAATCGTCCTATTCGGTTTGTTAGGCATTCAAATTAATCAATGTTGACAGCCATGTTCGTGTTGACAAGGACACCAATGCCACCGACGCCTCTTTCGTCGCATTTTCCAAGGAAAAAATTCTTCTCTGGTGTCAAATACAGCATGATGCGACTGACGCCTCCTCGTCTCAGTCAGACCAATGATGTCGTACTTGATGTTTTTGCGCTTGCACCATCAGATCCTCAATATATGCTTCCGATGCCAGCGTACGTGCATTGAAAGTACAGACAGTCATTTTAGTCCTTCTTCGTTTTGGCAGCCTAGGACAGCCGTGAAATTTTATCAGGCACTGCTTGTTTGCCTTTCTTACTGCTGCCGTATTAAGGGCTCTTTCGGGGTCAGGAAAATAAACATTTTTGTTACTGGATTTGGCATATCGAACACGCATAGGACAGCTTGCCAGGCTCTGCCATGCGGGCGCTATATTCTCATGACTTTGTGGGGCTCTCTCAGAGGGGTGGGTAGAATATTTATAGCAATTTGGAGGTAAATCGCGCTGCCGCTGGGTGGCCACACGCAACGGGAAAGCTGGTTTCTGCTCTGCCGGGTGTACCTGTGTCTTAGGCTCAAGCATTCCTGGGCTTGAAATACTCTCCTCTGAAGGGCGGGTCTCTGCAGGGCGGGTCCTTGTAGGCTGGGTTTCTGACAAGCTGGGCTGGAGACTGGATTAATCTGTGGGCTGGAGACTGGATTAATATGCTGGGGGGAAGATCTTACCAGCTGCAGAGTGATCATTGATGTCAAAAAGAGGGGTTCGACAGGGTGATACCATCTCACCAAAACTCTTCAGTGCCACCCTCGAGAACATCATGAGACAATTAGAATGGGAAGGAATGGGAGTGAAGATAGATGGTCGGCAACTACACCACTACACCACTACACCACCTCCGCTTCGCTGATGGCATCGTTCTAATAACACCAAACATTAGCCAAGCGGCACAAATGCTGGCTGACTTCCACCAAGAATGTGGAAAGATAGGTCTACAGCTGAATCTGAAGAAAACTATGTTCATGAGAAATGAACTAGCCTGAGGCCCCATTCACTCTCAATGGAACAAACATCTCTGAATGCAGCAGTTATGTGTACCTATGTCGAGAAGTTAACATGATGAATGACCGAAAACCTGAGCTGTGCAGGAGGAAGAGAGCGGCATGGAATGCCTTCAAAGGCATCAAAGAAATAGTTAAAAGGACAAAGAACCTCCGGCTCTGGGCACATCTCTTCGACTCCACCGTTCTCCTTGCATTAACATACGCCTCAGAGACCTGGGCCTTACGAAAGCAGGATGAGAATGCTATTCGGTCTCCCAGAGAGGTATCGAAAGAGCTATGCTTGGAATATCACGCCTCACTCAAGTGAGTGAAGGAATCCGGAGTTCTGACCTCCGACGCTATTCCAGAATCAGGGACACTGTCTCGTTTGCCAAGGCATCGAAAATCAGATGGGCTGGACATGTAATGCGATTTGGAGACAACCACTGGACTAGAGCAGTTACCGACTGGATCCCACGGGATGTCAAAAAGATCACGTGGCCGCCCACCTACAAGATGGTCAGACTTCCTTGTTAAGACCCTGAAGGAACGGTTTGAGGCTCTTCATATTCCTGAATCAACCAGATGCCATTGGGCTACTTTGGGATGTGATAGGGTCCAATGGAAATGTTACTGGCGCCCGATCGAGCAAATCAATGAATAACGGGATTCAAGTAATCAAGTGATTTGATATTTATCAATTTTAATATAACCTCCTCTCTGAAATATATTTAATAAATAAATTTTAATGTGATTGAATTATGTATCTACATAAATGCCTCACCATATCATTCCATTTTAATCATAAAAATCTATTTGACATTGTGTGTTTAAAATTATGTTTTTCATCAAAACAGAAAAAACAGAAATCCAAAAGATCATCAGAGGTTATTTTGAGAACCCGTATGCCACAAAAAATATGAGAACCTAGAAGAAATGGATAAATTCCTGAAGTCCTATAACCTCCCACGATTGAAACAAGAAGACCTCCAATACCTAAATAAGCCTATCACCATCTGGGAAATTGAAACAGTAATTAAAAGTCTGCCCAAACACAAAAGCCTAGGTCCAGGTGGGTTCACTGGCGAATTCTACCCAACCTTTAAGGAGGACCTACTGCCAGTCCTGTTCAAGCTATTCCAGGAAATAGAAGAAACAGAAACACTCCCAAACAGCTTTTTACGAGGCGCATATCACTTTAATACCCAAAGCAGGGAGAGACAATACAAAGAAGGAAACTTACAGAACAATCTCCTTGATGAACACAGATGCTAAGATATTCAACAAAATACTAGCGAACAGAATCCAAAGACTCATCAAAAAGATCATACATCATGACCAAGTAGGATTCATCCCAGGAATGCAAGGATGGTTCAACATTCGCAAATCAATCAACATAATACATCATATCAATAAGAGAAAAAAATAAAAACCATATGGTCCTATAGATAGATGCAGAAAAAGCATTTGACAAGATCCAGCACCATTTATGATTAAAACCACTGAGAAAATGGGAATTGAAGGAAGCTTCCTCAAGATAGTCAAAGCCATCTACCAAAAGCCCACAGCGAGTATCATTCTCAATGGGGAAAAATTGAAAGCCTTCCCCTTAAGATAAGGAACACGACAACGTTGCGCCTCACTCACCTCTTTTATTCAATATAGTACTGGAGGTACTCCGCCATAGCAATCAGAGAAGAAAAGGACATTAAGGGCACCCAGATAGGCAAGGAAGAAATCAAGCTATCATTGTTTGCAGATGACATGATATTATACCTAGAGAACCCTAAACTCTCGACCGAAAACTCTTAGAAACAATAGATATGTATAGTAGAGTGGCAGGGTACAAAATCAATACCCAAAGGTCTGTGGCTTTCCTATACACAAATAATGAAAGAGAAGAAAGGGATATTAAGAAAGCGATTCCATTCACAATTGTGCCACAGAAAATCAAATACCTAGGAATCAGCTTAACCAAGTGTGTAAAGGACCTATACAAAGAGAACTACAAGACACTGCTTCAAGAAATAAAAGAGGACACAAGGAAATGGAAACACATTCCCTGCTCATGGATGGGGAGAATTAACATTGTCAAGATGGTAATACTCCCTAGAGCTTTGTACAGATTCAATATGGTTCCTATAAGGATTCCCATGACATTCTTTAAAGAAATTGACCAAACACTCCTGAAATTTGTATGGAATAATAAACCCCCACAGATAGCTAAAGCAATCCTTGGGAAGAAGAAGATGGGAGGCATCACCTTTCCCAACCTCAAACTGTACTACAAAGCAGCATTAATTAAAACAGCGTGGTACTGGAATAAAAAAACAGACCTGTGGACCTATGGAATAGAGTTGAGTATCCTGACATCCACTCTCAAGACATGATCAGTTAATCTTTGATAAAGGTGCAAAGATTCCCAACTGGAGTAAGAAAGCCTCTTCAACAAGTGGTGCTGGGAAAACTGGACAGCTACATGTAAAAAATGAATTTGGACCTATGTCTAACACCTTGGACAAAATTCAGATCAAAATGGATTAATGATCTCAATATCAGACCTTATTCCATAAAGTACATTGAAGAAAATGTAGGAAAAACCCTCCACGACATTGAAGCTAAAGACATCTTCAAAGGTGAATCACCATTAACAAAGAAATTAGAAGAAAATGTAAACATATGGGACTACATGAAACTGAAGAGCTTCTGCACCTCGAAAGAAACAGTGACCAAGATAGAAAGACAGTCCACAGAATAGGAAAGAATATTCACCCAATACCCATCTGATAAGGGGTTGATATTCAGGATATATCAGGCACTGGTACAGCTATATAAGAAAAAAACAGCCAACCCCATTAGAAAATGGGGAGAAGAGATGAACAGAAACTTTGACAAGGAAGAAATCCTACTGGCCAAAAGGCATATGAAAAAATGCTCATCGTCACTAATCATCAGAGAGATGCAAATCAAAACAACAATGAGATATCACCTCACACCACAGAGAATGGCCCATATCCAAAAAGGGTAAAAACAACAAGTGCTGGCATGGATGCCGGGATAAGGGGACTCTCATACATTTTTGGTGGGAATGTCGACTTGTACAACCTTTCTGGAAATCAATATGGACATTCCTCCAAAGACTAGAAATTGATCTCCCCTTTGACCCAGCCATACCACTCCTGGGAATATACCCTGGAAAGCCAAAAACACACAGCGGAAATACAATCCGCACTTTTATTTTCATAGCAGCACTATTCACAATAGCCAGAACCTGGAAACAACCAGTATGCCCAAGAACTCATGACTGGATAAAGAAACTGTGGTACATCTACACAATGGAATACTATGCAGCTGTCAGGAAAAATGAAGTTATGAAATTTGCCTATAAATGGATGGACATGGAACCGAATCATGTTGAGTGAAAATAGTCAGAAGGAAAGAGAGACATAGAATGACTGCATTTATTTTCATGACATAAATATACCAGGTGATGTAACCAAAAGTGGAAATTGCCACAAGCTCCGTGGGAGTCAGAGGTTAGGTAAGATAGAGAAGGGAACATGTGGGAATAAATGTCAAAATGTCTGATACTAACATAGAACTGAGCATTAAATACAGACAAAAATGCAAATGATGGCTTCTAAGTGTACGTAGTGCAACCCACAATGTGTAGCAGAAGGAGGAGAGAGGGAGAGAGAGAGGAGAGATAAAGAATTGGGGACATGGGTGGTGGGTGTTGGGCACGGGTGGAGGGCAGGGTGCTGGAACACTGTCTGACCGAAACCTCCAAGCGTGAACAACGTTGTAATTGTATATCTCACAGTGGTATAATAAAATGTTAAAAACATAAAAAAATAAGGGCTCTATAAAAATAAAATTATGTTTTAAATATAAATTCATCATAGAAGACTCAGCTACTATTTTTCTTTACACAAATTCAAACTATAACAATATAATTACTTTGAAAAAAGAATAGTAACTTTCTTGATTAGAAAGAATCCCAATGAATTTCATTTTCTCATTATAAAGTACTGTGTAATAGCAACTTGCAATATTTGGGGAAAGACTCTTTTCCCATGTTAAACCTTATGAAAAGGAAAGAGGTTCCCATTTATGTGTAAAACCCTTCTGAGGAAGGAGCAACAGCAAAAATTAGCTTCTTGCTCCAGTAAAATAAGACTTAAATCAGCTTTGATAACAGTTCACCACTCAAGAGTGAAGTCATTGTTTTTCTTTCTTCTGTCAAACTACTGCTTTTATTTCCTAATCTTTTCTTAATATCAATCACTTTATTCACTCAAGGCTGTCTCAAACTACTGAATTCACCTAAAATGATGGAAATATCTAGCAAATATACATATATATGGTGTACATAGAATATATATGATTTATCACGGTATCACTGTCTTACCGTATATCATCAATTTGCTCAAGTGAGCACCAGTAACATCTCAATACGTCCTGTCACATGTGAGATAGTCCAAGGGCATCTGCCCGCTCCAGGAACATAAAGAGCCTTGACCCATTTCGTCAAGTCATGGAATAGGTCTATAATTGTTACTGGTATTTGGCATATCAAATACAACACGGGTAGCTTGCCAGGCTCTGCATAAATATATATGATTTATCATTTGATCACTTGATCATTTGAATCCCATTATTCATCGATTTGCTCAAGCTGGAGCCAGTAACATTTCCATTGGACCCTATCACGTGCCAATGTAGCCCAATGGCATCTGGTTGATTCAGTAATATGAGGAGCCTCAAACCATTCCTTCAGGATGTTTACAAGGAAGTCTGACTATCTTGTAGGTGGGCGGCCACGTGACCTTTTGACATCCCGTGGGATCTAGTTGGTAATGACTCTAGTCCAGTGGTTGTCTCCAAATCGCATTACATGTCCAGCCCATCTGATTTTCGATGCCTTGGCAAACGAGACAGTGTCCCTGATTCTGGAATAGTGATGGAGGTCAGAACTCCGGATTCCTTCTCTCACTTGAGTGAGGCATGATATTCTAAGCATAGCTCTTTCGATTCCTCTCTGGGAAACCCTAATAGCATTCTCATCCTGCTTTTCGTAGGGCCCAGATCTCTGAGGTGTATGTTAATGCAGGGAGAATGGTGGAGTCGAAGAGATGTGCATGGAGCCCTGAGGCTCTTTGTCTTTTTTAGCTATTTCTTCGATGCCTTTGAAGGCATTCCATGCCGCTCTCTTCCTCCTGCACAATTCAGGTTTTAGGTCGTTCATCATGTTGATTCTCGACCTAGGTACACATAACTGCTGCATTCAGAGATGTCTGTTCCATTGAGAGTGAATAGGGCCTCTGGAACTAGTTCATTCTTCATGAACATAGTTTTCTTCAGATTCAGCTGTAGACCTATCTTTCCACATTCTTGGTGGAAGTCAGCCAGCATTTGTGCCACTTGGCTAATGTTTGGTGTTATTAGAATGATGCCATCAGCGAAGCGGAGGTGGTGTAGTTGCCAACCATCTATCTTCACTCCCATTCCTTCCCATTCTAATTGTCGCATGATGTTCTAGAGGGTGGCGCTGAAGAGTTTTGGTGAAATGGTATCACCCTGTCAAACCCCTCCTTTGACATCAATGATGACGTCTTTGTAGAATGGTGAGATCCTGGTGGTGAATCCGTCATACAGCTCATGAAGAATCTTGATGTATTGGGTTTGAACACCCTGTTTGGCTAGGGCTTCGATGCCTGCTTCAGTCTCCACAGAATCAAAGGCTTTCTGTAAATCAATGAACGTGAGACAGAGCGGCATCTTGTACTCCCTACAAACCTCAATGAGCTTGGTGACTGTGTGGATATGGTCGATTGTGCTGAATCCTTTCCGGAAGCCAGCTTGGTAGTATGGTTGTCCTTCATCTAGTGTTCTGCCAATCCTGTTCAGGATGACTCGTGTAAACAGCTTGTAGATGACAGACAACAGGCAGGTGGGGCGATAGTTGCCGATGTCTTGAATGTCTCCCTTCTTGAACAGTAGAACTATCCTGCTGGTTTTCCATTGGAAGGGTACCTTGCATTCGGACAGGTAGCGTGTGAAGAGCCGAGCTAGTGTATTGATGAGTACCAATGGCAGATTCTTCAGGTGTTCGGGTCGGACTTTGTCTGGGCCTGGTGCTGTTCCCTTCTTTACCGATGAGATGGCATGTCGGATTTCAGAAGGGAGAACATTGGGAATGACATATCCTTCTTGTGGAATTTGGTATGTGGGCAGGTGGATGTGGCTATCAAAGAGATTTGAGTAGAAGTCCTGGATAATCTTCTCCATTGCCTTTCTGGAAGATGTGATAGATCCATCAGGGCGTCGGAGGGCAGTCATCTTGGTCTTATAGTTGGCGAAGGACATGCAGGCTGTGGGAATGCTTTTCCCGGCTTCTGCTGCATCTTCCAGTATTTCTGCTCTTCTGTCTTTGAGTTCTTCTTTTATCGCTTATCTTTTATCATATATATGATTTATATATGCATATATTTATTTATCAGAATATATCCATCTATCTATCTATCTATATAGATAGATAGATAGATACACATATATATGTATCACTCTCTTTCTTCCCATTCATCATCGATTTGCTCGAGCGGGCACCAGTAACATCTCCATATGACCTGTCTCATGCAAGTAGAGCCCAAGGGCACCTGCTTGCTCCAGGAAGATAAAGAGCCTCAAAACCATTCCATCAGGTCATGGGAATGAGGTCTATAATTGTTATTGGTATCTGGCATATCAAATATGACACGGGTAGCTTCCCAGGCTCTGCCTTGCAGGTAGCATACTGCATATACATATGTATATGTAATATATATGTATATGTATATATACATATATTCTGAAGAATATATATGTATATATACATATATCCCTGAAAAAAATACTGCAGCCTGTCCAGATGATGTTTTTCATTAGTAAAGTCTAAAAGAGAATTTTGTATGATTAAAATGTTTTTCTTCTCACATTTTAATATATCATCTATTGAGTACTATATATATATATATATATATATATATATTTATCTTAGACATTCTTCAAGAAAAGTCAATATTCACATTCTATAGTTTAATTCATGAAGCAAAGGGGTGTTAAGTAATTTGCCTTTTGATTCACAGATAGTGAAAGAATAAAGATATTACAGCATATCTGCCTTCCTATCAAGCGTTTTATTTCTCAAAGCTGCTTAATACATTTTTAACAGCTCTTTGACATTATTTTTAATTTTGAAGTTGAATAAGTGAATTTATCTGTGAATCGTTCATAATAATTTTGCCTTTGAAAATCACCTTCAAAAGAGCATCAATGATGTCGTTATCATGTTGTATTTTCAATTTAAATTATTAATTAGATTGGTCATATTTAAAATATTTTAACAGCTCAAACTAGGCCCATTGCTTCCTAAGTCCAGGTGCGGCCTGTATCATGTGTTGCTACCTAGTACTCGTGATGCCTGAGCACAAGAGTCTCACAACTCTCCCCACTTGAGTTGTCCACTTTTGTTAATACTTTCATGTATAATGCAGTACTGGATGTACTGGGGATCCTTCTCCATTCTGGAGAAGCTCAAAACCTCTCTTGAGCATTTTATTTTCTCTCTCTCTCTCTCTCTCTCTCTCTCTCTCTCTCTCTCTCTCCCCTCTCTGCCTGTCTCTCTCTGTGTCTCCCCCATTCTCAAAGATCAAACTAAATATGATCTATTTTTAAAAGTTTAACTTTTAATAAAAGTTTAAACTAGAAAGAAAATCTCTAAACTCCTAGCAAGTTCTTCAACCTTGATTGAGTTGTCATTATTCATTTGTCCAAGCAAATACCTTACCAAAATTCCATTATGATCTCCACTTCAAAAGTGAACTTCTATAGTTTTTTTTTGTTTGATTTTGTTTGTTTGTTTTTTTTCTGATCCACACCCGGTGATGATCAAGACTTTATCCTGAGGACACTCAGGGACCACTCCTAGTGGATTCAGTGACCATATGGTGTGGCAGGGATCAAAACAGGAACAGCTTTGTGCAAGGAAGCACCTTACTCTCTGTACTTTCACTCTGGCCCCAGACTGGATATTTTCTATTTCTTCAAATTTATAGTTATTACTTCTTCTCCGAAGATTTTGTTTGAGATGGTCCTTAAACTAAGATTCCTCTTATTTCTTACCTCCTATAAAATACCTACATTTTCATCTCTGTCTTAAATAGTTCTGCAGAATTATCTTCATTAGTTCACAATGTAATATTGAAAATATTAGGCAGAGACTAAATCACAATGGGGAGAACTGGCACCCAGCTCTTCCCAAGCTCAGCTCACCATGAGGGTCCCAGGAGGAAAGATGAGTTTTGGGAGCAGGCGCATCAGCTCTGGAGGGCTTCAGAAGCAGTCAGATGAGACTAGCCCACCAAAATAGCCACCATTTTTGCTGTCCAGACACCCAGTATATTAGAACCCTCCCAGAAGAGACACTGATCTCAAGACAAGATTAACAGAGTAGCTGAGTTCGAGCCCAGATAGGTGGCTCCCAGAAGCGGAAGTCACCGGCCATTCGTCAGATGGAGCTGGGGCCACCCCTTCCCCTCTCCATTTTGTCCCAGAGGCCCAGTGCCCCCGCCCAAGAACTACCCCCAGGACGACCAGTCATAGCAGGCAGAGACTCAATCACAATGGGGAGAGCTGGCACCCAACTCTCCCCTAGCTCAGCTAAGCATTAGGCTCCCCAAGTTGTGTGACTGTTTGTGGCTGCATGGTCCATTAAATTAGTGGAACCAACCAAGTCCTACAATAGGCTACATTCCACAATGTGAAGGAAAGGGAATTAGGAGGGAGAGATAGAGCAAAAGAGAGAAAGGAAATACAGAACCCTCCATGGAGTTGGGCTGGGGGCAGGGGAGTTGGTGACATGGTGATGGGAGATGGGCACAGGTGGAGGAATGGGTGTTGGAACACTGTAAAACCAAAAAATCAAACATGAGCATCATGTAATTGTATATATAAAGGTGGTGTAATAAAATAATAATAAAAAACAAAGTACAGAAAACCAAAAAAAATTGAAAATATTACATTATCAAAATTTTCTCTTTTTTATATAACTTGTAATACTGTTTGCAATATAATCTTTTTTAGCAACTCTTTGATCCATAATATTCTACTGTATCATCATTAATTCTATTAAGTCTAGTTCTGACATCTCTCTCCATCCCTGTATTTTCAGTATTTAACACAATATTAAATTATTGACTTCATTCCCATGACCTGAAGGAATGGCTTGAGGCTCTAGGTGTTCTTGGAGCGAGCAGATGCCCTTAGGCTGCACTAGCATGTGACAGGACATATGGATATATTCTGGTGCCCGCTCTAACAAATTGATGAACAACTGGAAGCCAAGTGAAGTGAACACAATATTCACTTCACTTGATCACTTTACTTCCCGTTACTCATCGATTTGCTTGAGCAGGCACCAGTAACATTTCCATTTGACCCTATCACATGCCAGTGTAGCCCAATGGCATCTTCTTGCTTCAGGAATACGAAGAGCCTCAAACCATTCATTCAGGGTCTTGACTAAGAAGTCTGACCATCTTGTAGGTGGGTGGCCAAGTGATCTTTTGACATCCCGTGGGATCCAGTCGGTAACGGCTCTAGTCCAGCAGTGGTCGCCAAATCGCATTACATGTCTAGCCCATCTGATGTTCGATCCCTTGGTAAATGAGATAGCATCCCTGACTCTGGACGGCGGTGGAGGTCGGAGCTCCGGATTCCTTCTTTCACTTGAGTGAAGCGTGATATTCCAAGCATAGCTCTTTTCGATTCCTCTTTGGGAGACCCAAATAGCATTCTCATCCTGCACGGGAGGCTTGGCGGGTTCTAGCCCTGGCTTGCCACCCGGTAGAGCCCTCACAACAAGCCAGACCACCCTCCCCTACTCCATGGGGCCTGCCATTTTCCACATCTGTACTTCCCTCTCATCACAACTCCACCCAGCAGACCAGACTATCACAGCCCAGCTCGCGCGCCACTATCGGCCGCACGGTTCATCAATATATGCTTTATTTAGAGGTGACTGCAACAGTATTCCACCTGCACTGCAAGCCTGGCAAGCTGCTCGTGTAGTATTTTATATGCCAAATACCAGTAACATTTATATTACGTCATTCCCGTGACCTAATATAATGGTTTGAGGCTCTTTATGTTCCTGGAGCAAGCGGATGCCTTTGGATTCTACTAGCATGAATCAGGACATATAGAGATATTACTGGTGCCCGCTCTAGCAATTAGATGATTAACGGGAAGATAGTGATTGATTGTGATTGTGATTGTATATCTAGACATGTAATGCGATTTAGAGATGACCGATGTACTAGAGTCGCACCGATTGGATCCCACGGGATGTCAAAAGATCATGTAGTCACCCACCTATGAGATGGTCAGACTTCTTCATCAAGACCCTGACCAAATGGTTTGAGGCTCTTCATTTTCCTGATGCTACCAGATGCCATTGGGCTACACTGGCACATGATAGGGTCAAATGGAAATGTTACTGGCCCCTGCTTGAGCAAATCGATGAATAACGGGATGTCAAGTGACCAAGTGATATAGACATATAGTTTATTACCTATCTTTCATCAGATGAATAGCTATATAATTAACTATTAAAATTTACTGATAAAAGTTCTATGCAATATTTTTCTCATAAGTTATATTGAACACCTGTCGTTATATTCTTGTAGTAAGAATAATTTGAACTTTTCATGCATAATTAATTCAGGGATTTTATTGGCACATTTGTACCAAAAGTCTTCTATTAGAGATCATCTTGTAAAATATTTCTTTAGTTAAACATTTGTGTAATTTGTTAGCCCGAGATTCTGAGACTTAATATGATACTGGCATTTCTTTCTGTGAAAAGTTTGAAGCAGTGTTTCATTGTGGATTATTATTCTGCCTACTTTATATTATAAAACTATTGCTTTGGCATGATAATTCGCTAAATATTTCAACATTACATTAAGTAATTTTAGAATTTTAAGCCACAGGAAATAGTTCCTTGCCTCATGGCATAATACTTTATAATGTGATAGTTCATGATTATTCTTAGCTATTTATGGTCTTATTATTTTATTGATTAATGCACTATTTAGCTTATTCCATATTTTCTTTATGATAATCACTACTATTAAATGGTAATTGCTAAGGTTATAATTTTTGAGGTTAATAAGTGCTTAGCCAAAACCTTTGAATAATGCCATTATTCTCAAAAAAGCTTACAGTATAAAAAAAGCAGATGACCTTAATTTCTATAGTTAACAGTGAACAAAATTATTATACAATGATCATGAAAAATACTGCACATTAAACGGTAGAAAATCTGACTCATTAAAAGGGGGTTCTGCAGACTAGAAAATATAGAGTATAGGAGATAAGTGTTAGAAATAGAGTTTATCTAATCCCAGCAAAACTAAAATGTAACTAATTCTATCTACTCTAATTGACATCAGTTACAATGACTTAAATGATCATGCTGTGATTCACATTAATTATGTAAGGGAGAAAATCAAAGCTATCCCAGTTACCGCATTGAGATTCCTCCTGTGGTCAGAGATATATAATCAAATAGTTTATTTAAAAAATGTGGTGAGAACATTGAAAGCAGGAGGAAATTTGAGGCACTGAGGTTTTCACTTGAATAAATCAATCTAAAGAACTGTAGTTGATTCTGTTTAGGAAAATGTAGTTGATTCTGTTTTACTATTTGATATTTTAGGGTGACACTTATTTCACCTTAGATCTTCAAATAGTGAAAACCAAGGTCATGTTTTTTATGAGAAGCTTACCATATAAACCAGCAGTGATTATTTGATTAAAACAATCAAACCAATATTTCTTCTATTCAGATAAGTGAAGTCAGCAGTAAGAATGGCCTCATGCTGCATTTTAGTTCCATCTAAACTTATACCTTTGAATGACTTTCTAAATGACAGCTGGACATAAAATTAGAGAAAGTACATAGATGAGGAATTTCAATATATCTAGAACAGTATATATGAGATATTAATGCTAATTCAAGAACCTCACATCTCCACATTTATGCTTTTTTTCTCTTCTAATATCTATCCACATCCCTTCTTGATTTGCTTCTTGAAAAAGTTTGTCATTTTTTCTTTTGCAACAGAACCCTAACATGCTTGAAACAAATATAATAGACAAAATTTTAAGGAAGAAGGCCACAGATCAGTATAAAAATACATATATGTAAAGCTAGCACTCCTAAATTTGTTTTCCATTTATTTTCTAAATAACTTTCTTAAAATGTCATTCCTGATTGGTTCTGTCTTTATTACTTTATTGTATAAATGAAAAGTCTGAAATGAGAAAATAGAAACTGTCTATATATATAGACAGATATGGCTAAGGAACAGTTTAGTGTTTCACACTGTAGTGATACAATTAGACTTTACAAACAAGAGCAAAAACTGATTTGGCAAGAGATGCAAGTTTTCATGTATTTGAGCATTAATATCAGAATCAATTCTAAGTACAGTTCTCTCCATCATCTACTATTCTATTAGTGTCTCTATAGTTTCTGAGACTAAAATCCTTTGATTGCTTTTCTTTGGAAACAAATTGTGTATTTTATACTCTCTTGCTTTCCTTTGAACAATGCAGAGAGCATCAAATGTAAGGTAGTAGGACTTGGTCTCTGTCCCATTTGAGGGACACGTCCAATGAGGGTTATTATTGCCTTTTGCAGGGAAAAGCCTGAAGAATGTGATCCTGAACTTAGTCATGTTATTGATGACCCTAATCCTTTTGTACTCCTTATGGATGCAGAAGCTTTCAAACTTTATTTCCAGCTGCAGAGCTATACCCAGGTAATAACTCAGCTAAAGAGATTTTTCCCTCCTAGAATGAATTATGCTTCTGGTGTTCTAAATTTTCTCAAGGCAGTCAACCATAAAAATTATATTATGTATTTCTCTTGTGTAACTTGTTCGAAAGTAGAGTTTGTCAAAACTGGCTGCTCAGCATTTAATGAGACCCTCAACTGCATTTGATCCAGAGTCAAACTGTATATAAAGAGGGTAAACAGGACTGATTGAAATGAAAGGTAAACTTTACCAAGTAAGATCATAAATAACAAGGGGGTGGAATGGTAAGCTAAAATGAAGAAGTATGTTGAAAAAGTCAAATACTTAATTTTTTTTGGCTTTTAGTTTTTATAAGTGTAAGATGAATATCCTCTGTCTGTGTTAAGACCTAAAATTAGGGAGTTTATGGCTACTGAAATCCTTACTGCATAAGAGTGAAATATGCAGCATATGTGTTTCTGACCTCTACAGCTCTGAACAGGATGGTGAGAGGAAGAGAATCGCCACTCTCAGATTGCCTTTAAATACGTCCTGAAGGTTTTCAAAGAAGGGTTTTCATTATATAGTGACTTAATTGCAAGATTATATGAGATTAGTAAGAAATAATACACTGTCCAATTTTTTGTCAACCTAGATTTATATCCCATAAATGTTTCTATTGAGATCTTTGTTTTGTTGCTAGTTCATATATTGTTGAATAATATACTTTCACATTTATTAAAATGTAATTCAAGACTGAGCTTATCTTATTTTCCAGTCACCTTGATTAAGGGGTGAAATAGCTGTCTGCAATTCTAATTCTTGCTCTGAGGCAGAACTGCAATGCATACCAAAATGTTTGTGAGTAGAACACTCTTTCCTGAAATAATTGCACTTTATAAATACTCTTTTAAGGGAATTGGTTGCATTCCATTGAGAAAATTATCCTCTTGTTTGCACAACCTATTAATAACCATCTTTAGCCTTACACTCAGTACATAAGTTAATCTTGATTGGAAGGCGTGGCTATGAGCTACCAATCACCACCTCCAGCAATCCTGGAAGAGAGACACTCCAGACCCACAGCTGTGCCGTTTGGCCCCACGTGGAAGCAGCCCATGGAGCTCCAGAGGGTGGTAAATGGCTCAGCCAGCCCCTGGCCGAGTTCAACGTGGCTCCAAGAGTTCGCTCACCCGTGTGGGGGGAAGGCCACGCTGGCAGGACTTGGAGCAGGGCTCCTTCTCTCATTCCTCCACCTCCATGTTGGAAGGCATGGCTACGTGCTCCCAACCACCACCACCAGCAACCCGGAAGAGAGACACCTCCAGACCCACAGCTGGGCCGACAGTCTTAGATAATACTGGAAGTTAGGACCAGGTCCTTCCCAGGATCTTTCACATTTATGCACTGTATACAGTTCTAGGTAGGTTCTGTCATGGCCCATCATCCCAGTGAGCCTAGCATGAAGTCAGGGGGAACCCCCATACTATGAGGTCAGTCATTCTCAACACCCAGACTCCACAGCTCCTCAGAGCTCCACCTTAGAGAAAAGCTGATCTCTCCCCTGTTGAAGTTCATCAGTAAAGCTTGAGTTAAGAGCCTGCTACTGAGAGTGTACCACCTACACGGCAGAGCCTGGCAAGGTACCCATGTTGTATTTGAAATGCTAAAAACCAGTAACAATTATAGACCTCATTCCCATGACCTGAACAAATTATTTGAGGCTCTTTGTGTTCCTGAAGCAAGGGAGATGCCCTTGGCTACACTTGCTTATGACAGGACATATGAAGATGTTACTGGTGCCTGCTCGAACAAATCAATGAACAAGAGGAAGACAAGTGATACAAGTGAAGTGATAACTAGGTATTAGCTACAACAATCTGAAGATTACCTTGAACTTTTTCATCTTTAACAACAGTGAACTTTATAAGCAGAAAATTATTTGGTATAATGAAAAAGAAAAGAACAATTTTTCACAATTAATTGATATTTGTCACCAAAAATTACATATTACTGACATTCCACATTTTACATTTCTTTCAATCATTTTCTTGTATTGTATGGTGTACATCCTTTTTGTTTCAATCTACTGTAGGACACATGATGGTTAGATGAGTTACTAAATAAAATCATTAAACTAAATCTAAGGGATTTAGAACCTATATGATAACTCAGAAGTGTAGTCAAGGATTAGCTGTACACATGGCAGAAAGTCACCTACTCCACATTACATTCAAGTATAAAAATCCTAGTTACTTGTTCATAGTCAAGTCCCTCTCAAAAGTTACATGAAATGTTGTCAAGTTTGCCAAGTTTTATGGTGATGATTATATTTGCTATAGTTTGAAAACCACAGACTTAAAACATGGCATGAATATTAAGATAACGGACAGTTATGAACATTGGTAATAAATATATCTAAATTTAGATTTGAGGTTCTTTTGTGTACTATTCAGAATTATTCTAAAGGATAATAGATTATTGCTATGAAACTTTTCTTTTGAAATTCTTGTATATATAATTTACTGGGTGTATATAATGTACTGAGTAAGACATGTTAAAGATTTAAAAAGAAATTTCAAATCGTGAGTTGCAGTAAATTAACTTGAATACTCTTGCTCTTGTGAAATTAAAAAAAAAAAAAAAATATTTTCAGTGTGTATTTTTGAATCTTTCCCAATGATATTAAAAGGAATGGGTACAGGAATATTCAAGTGGTAATTACAAAGTCACATCTCTTTTTGATCTCCTTAAGACCGGAGAAGCACATCCAAAACCCCTGAAGCAGTGCTCCTGAATCATGTTCCACAGAAATTAAAGTGTCCAATGTACACTTCTTTCTGCTCAATGTTCATTTAGCTGAAATAAATAAATATATTGATGGGAATTAAAGTCAGAGGGTAATAGTTTGTTCTAATTTCTTTCCTAGGACTTCCCCAACTTGGTGCCAAAACTCTATGTCCTAAAATATGCCTTGTTGTAAGGAAAGAAATAATAATCCACCACCCATGTCAACACATGACAGTTGTATCAATACATTTTCCAAGCAATGTACCTTAAATAAAGGAAAAAATTTACTTGGAATTTCAATGTAAGTCATGGATGTGATGTTTCTTTTATCTCTGATGATAGATATGCCGGATTTTTGCCAAATGAATCAACAGTGTTATTAACTCTGACACCATTTCTCTATGAGATCCTGTAATTGCTTTTTCTTGCTTCTCCTATTGTTTAGGTTTAATTGTCTCTGATTTCTCTACTAGTGAATTCTTTATCTGAAATTTGAATAATGTTTGTTCATGTTAGCCCTGATATTTAATTTTTTCTGCCGAAGACCAATATGATTTGCAGACCTCTTATAACACAGTATGAATTAGAAACAACGCAACTATTTGTCTACTTCTCTATAGAAACGGATTACAAAGGGAAATCATACCTACTGATTCTCCTGCCTCCATGAATAGATTTATTCAGTAGTATTTAAAGATAGAAATTATGTAACAATTTTAATAGAAATGTGTCAAAAAATAATTTTATCAACCACCTGCTTTTTAATGTCTGGGAGTTATGCAGGTAACAAAAAAATCAGATATATTTACATATAATATGTGTCTTGGAGTCATATATACACACACACACATGTAAACATATATGTAACGACCATAGAAAATCTGTCTAAATAACAGGCTATAATAAAGTAATAAATCATCCATAAATGTGACATTAAAATACTGTGGGGTCACACTCAGTGGTGTTCAGGGTTGTTTCCCTGACTGCATTCAGAGATCAAAGCCAGTAGGGCTGAGGCGTACCAAATGGTGTGATGGGGTGTCAGTATGGAACCTTATTCATCGAATGTAAAGCAAGCACCATCCCCGCTGTATTACTGCTCTGATACCAAATCTGAGCATTCTCAGTATTGGTGTTAATAAAAATATTTATGTGTTTATGTTATCATAATTGGACTTCCATAGGGAAATTTGTCATGTTTCTAATGTTTCTCCTTCAAAATTGCCTATCTGAGTTGGCATCACAAAGTTTCACATTGAGTGTGGGATTCAGAGGCTAGGTAAGACAGAAATGGAACAGTGTGCTGACAATTGTTGAGGGTACTAATGCCAACCTAGAACTGGAGCATTAAATAGAGGCAAAAAGATACACATGACAACCCTTTAATGTATGTTCTGTAATTCATAGTCTGGAGGGGAAGGAAAAGAGAAAGAGAGAGAAATGGAAAGAAATCAAGAACCTGCCATGGAGCAGGGCTGGGGAGGGGGAGGGAACCGGGGACGTTGGTGGTGGGAGATGGGCACTGGTGGCGGGATGGGTGCTGCAACACTGTTTGACCAAAACCCAAATATGAACTTTTTAATTGTATATCTTTGTAATTTTAAAAATAAAAAAACAATTAAAAAAAAAGTTTCACATTGAAATACCACTGGAAGCAGACGCATGAAAGTTTAGCTAAAACAAAAAATTAGAGGGTGATCCTAAGGGATCACAGTTAAAGTTTAAAATTTAGCTAAAATAATCATAAATACAGATACATGTAATAAATAGACATGTAAATAAATATTATTTTAATAACCTTAATAGTTTAATTATGTCCCATATAAAAGTCATTTTCTTTCCAAATTCTTTTGATCTTCATATGATTTATTTTAGAACATGGGTTAAATTAAGCTTTCCAGACTCTCATGTTCTGAAGCGAGCTTTGTCCTGTTCTTCAAGGTGGACTGGAGAAATGATGAGGAAAATCTTCACCACCATGCTAGCAAACATTTTAATCATCTTCCTCTTAGAAACATCTGGCTGAAGACCAGACACGTTAGTGTTACTTTTAAACATTAATTGATTCCTGGAAAGAAACCAACTTCTCCCACAATAAAATCCAGTGTTTTGTCAATGAATTAAATTAGTGTCTTGGATTGAGCACAAGGAGAAATTCCTAACCTGTGACTTTTTTTTAAAATATAGCTTTACAATATCAAATAATTTCCCATTGTGAAATTGTTTAACAAACAGCACATTTAAATTCAAGTGTATATGTAGCATCACATTAAAACTTGTTTAAGAAAGTTCCCAGGGATATCAGTTTAGGCAAATTAATGTGAAGTCATTCTTCAAGTTGTGTGAGCATCTAGCAACTTCTTGTAGTATGAACATCACCTGTCATTTATTTTCTTAAAGTTGTATATGAATAGGACTTTGCTTATCTCAAGAGTATTGAACCAGAATTCTAGACTACAAGCAGTAAATCTGTGTCAATTTGTAAACAGTTACTTGGGTTACTTTTTTTCCTATAATTGTTTGCTTGACAGTGAGTTCTGCAGTAATGCGATTTTCCTAGACACCCTGACTTATTGCAAGTCCCAAGGGCGAAGGTAGGAGATTATATCATAGATCTCAAAGCAGGTCACCCTGGTCATTTCTAAAAGTGATCTTCCCCAAACAAAATTAACTCTCTTAATTAATAAGAGAGTTATTTTCTCTTCACTCCGAATATGCCAATATTGTCTTCTTTAAAATATTACAGTTAAGATTAGAAATGAAAGCAATATCGTTTTCTTGGTAAAGGAGGATCTGTATATTTGTGAGTCAATTATGATTATAGTGGGGTATATCAAACAAAATATAATATTTTAGTTAAGAAAATAAGCATACAGTCAAGGTGATCAATGAGAGTTTTATACAGTGAATCACATTTATGATGACACTTACCAGAATTCATTTTTCAAATAGGTAACATTTTATTCAATAGTTACCATTTCCTTTACCTCACAGATTTTCCCTGACCTTGCAACACCCCCAGCTACACATCATATATATATATAAGAGATCTATAGAATTACATGAGAATAATCATAACAATAAGTGAATAAATGGCTAAAAGTTAAATAGATTTCTGTACTTTTACTAAAAATGTACTTATGATTTTATATATTCTTATAGTATTCAAAAGATATTCTCTTATAAGTGAAATATAAATATGTAGTTTAATAATCACTGTATCACTGTCTTCCCGCTTCATCATCGATTTGCTCGAGCGGGCACCAGTAACATCTCCATATGTCCTGTCTCATGCTAGTAGAGCCCAATGCATCTGCTTGCTCCAGGAACATAAGGAGCCTCAATCCATTCCCGGAATGCGGTCTATAATTGTTACTGGTATTTGGCATATATATCAAATACAACACGGGTAGCTTGCCAGGCTCTGCCGTGCAAGTAGCATACTCTTGTAGACATCTCTAAGTCCAGCATTTATTGATGAACCGGGCGGCCGCAAGCAGCCACCCGAACCGGGCGCTGATAAGCCGGCCTGCTGGGTGGAGGTCTGACGAGAGAGAAGTCTGATGTGGAAAATGGAGGCCCTCATGGAGTGGGGTGTCGCTCTGGCTTGTTGCGAGGCTCTGCTGTGATGGTGGGCCAGGGCTAGAACCCACCATACTTCCCGGGTGCCTCGTGAGCGGCTGGTCACAGGGAGAGCCAGTAGCAGCTCTGCCCCATGTCTGCGAAGTCTCTGGACCAGCATACCTGAGCCGGATTTAAGAAAGACTGCTGCAGGGTGGAACTCGATGATAGGGTGGAACTCTATTATTAAACTAACTCAAGTTTAATAATAGAACTTTTATATGCTGTATTATATTAATATCAGTATTATCATTAATAATAATATAATACTGTATATTAAATGTACCATAGGATTAATACTTATGTTATTATAGTTATCTATTATATATAATATATACAGCAAAATATATATTATATTCTGTGGTACCTTAACTAATAACTTTCTATACACAATATTTTTTGTATCAAAATGTTGTTCTTTTAATTTTTATTTTATCTTATATACTTTTGTCTTAAAATTTATAGAACCTTCAATGTTTCACCTTCAGAAGCACTAATCTGAGACAAATAGGCCTAGTGGGAAATGATAGTTGTTCTGTGTGGCTCAAGAGAAAAAAAAATACATTATTTCTTTCTAATATCCTGAAGCACATCTGACTTGATTCCTGTGTCTGTTTTCTTTTTGACATATGAATGACAAGGAAAGCTCAAACGTATAGATTTACACGTTTATTCCCATTTTCACGGCATGAAAGGAGAAATTTTGCCTGGTTAATGACTTATAGTCACCTGTCATGTTGGCAAGAATGACAGTATATGAAATCGGAGCTCTATAAGATGCTATTGCAATATTCCATTAAGTCGCTAAACAGAGCAGTACTTTGAGGTGTCAAGGACAAGGAATTCTAATTCAACTGCCATTGGTTGATTTGTAATATCTGCCAATAAGGGAATGCAGGACATGTAATTTCATAAACTACCTTCAGGCTCAAGAGAGAAGCTTCTGAAGCAGGCTAAGGGATAGATTTGTTAGTGCCCACTTACTCTATTAACTGCATCTAAGGCATGTATTGACAGCTGTCCTGCAGTTTGGACTAAGGAAGAAGTTAGGGGCGAGGGCAGATTGCGCCTTTAAGGAAACACATTTCTTATGCCCAGTGTCTCATAATACTTTACTTGGTTAACAGGGAACAATTGACAAACAAAAGTTTAGTGGAGTTTTTAACTTATTTCTAAAAAACATTTCCATTATTATGTATAAGAAAAATAAATTTACATTTTCAAAGCTGTTATAAGTGGATCGTGACAGTATAGGAGTTAAAGATAAATGAAGACTAGAAGCCAGAGTGATAGCACATTAGATATGGCATTTGCTTTAAATGTGGCAAAATCACATTAATTCCCCAGCATCCCATAGGACCCCCAAGCATACCAGGTATAAGCTTTGAGCACTACAAATTGTGCCCCCTGCCCCCCCACTAAATAAATGAAGATAAGAATAAAGATAGCCCACAAAGTTGTAGAAAATGTTTGCATACCCCCTCCTACAAAAAGTTTAATATCCAATATTGAAAGAAGGCAGCAACCCCTCCCCAACCAGGGCAGGCCTACTCATGGGAAATTACCATTTTAGGGCCTAAGCCTAAGTAACTCTTTCATCTTTCTGCTATCTACAACAAAAAGGCCCAGAACAAATTCCTGTCTCCTAGCTGGCAGATGTTGGGAGACCCCCACCCGCATCCTGTTATCTAAGCTGATTTGTATTCCTGCACCTAGCCGTTGTTCACCTGCAATCCTGCACATGTGACTAGCCGCACCAAATATAGAAAGACATATTGAGTGTGACCTGATTGGTAGGTGATGGTAACTTGTTGCAAAGTGATTGGCTGCCTGCACGCAGACCTTGATGTAATGTTTTAAATATATTGGATGGTTATGTGTGGGCTTCTCTGTAGTCGCTGGAATTATCTCTTAACAGATACCCTCTGAAAGGTCTCGGGATCTCAGATACTGACTGTTTGTGGTCATGCTCTGAGCCCGAGCATGCTTGAATAAAACCCTTGCTTTTGCATAGGTCCTGTCTCTCAGAGTTTTTCTTGATAGGTGAGGCGCCCGAGGCTCCCAGTCAGTCACCCCATTGGGTATCAACTCTTACAATATCTATATTTTATTCTGAAAAGTTAATATATAGATATGAGTATAGTTTTGGGAATATGCATGCATAAAATTGCCATTACTGGTATTAAAAAATACAGGTATTATGGAATACTGGTATCTCAATAAAAATGAAAAAAAATTCTTAACAATAAACCCCAAACAACTCCATAAAAATTGAGAAAAGAGGGACCAGGAGTGATCGTACAGAGGACAGAGCACTTGCCATTCACAATGCCAATCCCCAGGATAGGTCCTCTGATCCTCTGATCTGTCTGGTCCTCTGATCCCTTCCAGGAGTGATCAGTGAGCACAAAGCTAGATACCAGCCATGATTATTGCTTGGTGTGGCCCACAAAACAAACAAACAAACAATCAAAGAGACAAATGATGTGGGCAAAGAGATAGACACTTAAGACACAAAGATGGTCAATAGATACATGAATAAATTCTCTCCATCTTTATCATAAGAGAAATGCAAATAAAAATGACAATAATAACAATGATCACACCTCAACTTGTAAGAGTGGCACACATTAAAAACAATAAAAGCAGACAGTGTTGACATGGTTGTGGAGAAAAAGGAATTTTAATCACTTCTGGTGAGAATTCTGATTCAAGTTCTTTGGAAAAGAGTATGGCCCCTATCAAAAACTTAAAAATTGGGCCAGAGTGATAGTCCAGTGGGTAGGGCATTTGCCTTGCATGTGGCCGACCCAGATTCGATCCCCGGCATCCCAGATGGTCCCCTGAGCATCTCCAGGAGTAAGTCCTGAGTATAGAGCCAAGAGTAACCCCTGAGCATTGCTGGGTGTGAAACGAAAAGCAAAAACAAAACAAAACAAAAATTAAAAAATTTATCTTCCAAGTCAACAGCAATTCCATTTCTCAGCATCTACCACAAAGTTCCAAATAAACAATTCCAAGACATTTGAACCCTTATGGTAATTACGGCATGATTCATAATAAACTAAATCTAGAAATAACACATGTGTCCAGGAATAGATGATTGGACAAAATTGTGATACAATTGCACACATGCACACACAAACACACACACACAGGAAAATTACTTAACTATAAGAAAAAAAAATGCAACTGGATTTAATTGCAACATATATTACTGAGTGAGGTCAAGTAGAGGAGAGATGAATAAAGAGCAACCTCACAAATGTGGTTATAAAATTCCATAGCATGGGACTGTAGAGATGGTGCAGCAGATAAGGCCTTAAACATATTCAAACCCCCTTTAATCACTAATTTTCCTCATGGTACCCTGTGCCTGCTGGGAGTAATCCTTGAGCATAGAACCAGGGATTAACCTGTTAGTGTTATAGTTTTCTGTCTGGCCTTATCACAGCATTCAGTGGATGCTGTGATAAGGCCAGAACAGAAACAAAACCCAAACAACGAAATGAATAAAGGAAAATGAAAATAGCAAATAATTAAATTAAGTCGAATCTGATCATTGGCTTGCATAACTGGGCTTGGCAATAATAATGAAAAGTATAAGGTTATTGGGAAGGAACCCAGAGACTATGATGGCAGAAGGTGAAATATGTTGGAGGGTGTGCTGTTCCAACTTTATGTAGACGGAACTCTATCAGTAATATTGTCAACCAATGCACATATGAAGAAAGGGGGCAGAGAGATAAATTAGGAGCAGAGTAAACGGCATGCAGCTACAACAGCTGCGACTGATCTGAATCCCTGACTCCACATACGACTTTGAGTACTGCCAGCGGTCACTCATGAGCAGAGCAGAAGAAATAGCACAAGTTATGACTCCCAAATATCACTGAATTTGCAGGGTATGGGAATTGGCTATAGCAGTATATTTATAAATGAGTAGTTATCAAAAGCCTAGAGAAAATAACTGGGAATTCTCACGATGAGTATTAAATGTCTGGGTAAAACAATTAGACCTGATTCTCTAGACAATGAGTAGCAAATGAAGATCTTTCTCATGAGGCATAAATTCATATTTTTTTCTGGAAACACACTCGCTTTCATCTATCCATTAAGAAAAATAAATAATAAAACAAAAGAATTATGCTTTATGACAAGATCCTGGACTTGTAATCAAGGAATGAATTTCTTTCAAGTACTTTTTGAACAATGTATTTTTGAACCTTTTAAAAGTAATTTTATCTCTTTAAAAGTATCATTATCTCTTCAATAATCACATGGAGGTTTTCTGGATAAATTTTAATTTGGAAACAGCGTACTTAACCAAGTATGGTTAAGTGTAGATCGGAAGATTAAAATTCTCAGTAAGTTATTGAAAATTTTACATTTTCAGTGTTTTATAAGATATGCTTATCAAGTTTTTGTTGATAATTATTTCATCCTTTCATATTTGTGTTTTGGGATATTGTACTTACTCTTATACTTATGAAAAAGTGTCATAAAACTACAGTATAGAAGATGGAGAGAAAATTATAAGGAACTTCTTTGGATTTAGTTTCAATCAAAAAGATATGTTCATGCAAATATGAATATATATGCCATGCAAATAAATGCAATCATTCTATATCTGTCTTTTTCCTTCTAACTAATTTCACTCAACATGATCCTCTACATGTCCATCCTTTTATAGGCAAATTTTATAACTTCATTTTTTCAGACAGCTGCATAATGTTCTATTGTGTAGGTGCACAACAGTTTCTTTATTCAGTCATCTGTTCTTGGTCACTCATGTTGTATCCAGATTCTGGCTATTGTGAATAGTGCTGCTATGAACATAAAAGTGCAGATGTTGTTTCTACTGTGTGTTTTTGGCCTCTCAGGGTATATTCCCTGCAATGGTAGGGCAGGGGTGAAATGGGGGCTCAATTTAGTCTTTGGAGTAATGTGCATATTGTTTTCCAAAAAGGCTGTACAAATCGAAATTCCCACCAACAATAAACGAATGCCCCCTTTCCCGCATCCACACCAGCACTTGTTCTTGTTCCTTAGAATATGCACCAGAGTCTGTGGTGTGAGATGATATCTCATTGTTGTTTTGACTTGCATCTCTCTGATGATTAGTAATGATGAGCTTTTTTTCTTATGTCTTTTGGCCATTCGTATTTCTTCCTTGTTGAAGTTTCTGTTTATTTCTTCTCCCCATTTTTTGATGGGGTTGTCTGTTTTCTTCTTGTAAAGTTTTACCACTCTTGATATATCCTGGAATTAACCCTTTATCAGATGGTTATTGGGTGAATGTTCTTTCCCATTCTGTGAACTGTCTTTGTATCTTGGTCACTGTTTCTTTTGAGGTGCAGAAGCTTTTTAGTTTCATGTAGTCCCATATGTTTATCTTTTCTTCTAGTTGCTTTGTTAATGGTGTTTCACCTTTGAAAATGCCTTTAGCTTCAAGTTCTTTGAGTATTATTTTCCTTGTATGTGAATTAGCAATGGAAATACAGCATAATCTTCACAAATTTAATATAAGGATTAAATTAAATACTCAATATTGAAGCTATTTATCAAATAATATGTTTATGATATAGCCCAACTATTTCAATATAGTTTTCAAATTTTGTATATAGATATGGAGATAATTCCTATCTATAAATTTCATTTTATAAACCTCCTTTAACTTTATTTTCTATCAGTTTGTCATTTTTTCTATAATAAAGAAAATAAAATGCAAATTTACTTTATTTATTACTACCATACAAATAACATAATCATGCAAATATGAAATACCAGAGAAGTAAAACACTGGAAAAATATGTAAAATTTATAAAAACATTTTATCCTAAATAAGTAACATAGTCTTCTTATGATTTAAGCGACTTTAGTGTCTTCATCTTTAACCTGGAGTTCAAAACATATCCTTTTATGTATGTATATATATATATATATACATACATAAAAGGATATATATATATACATAAATATATATATATATATATATACACACACACATATCAAAACCATCTCATATAGATGCTCTCAAATGAGAGAAAGAATAATAACTTCGGTAGAAAGTCCAATGTATGAAGAAAATTGTTCTCTTAAATTTCTGCTTTCTGGGGCCGGAGCGATAGCCCAGAGGGTAGGGCATTTGCCTTGCCTGCGGCCAGCCCATGCCGCCCAGGTTCGATCCCCGGCATCCCATATGGTCCCCGAGCACCACCAGGAGTAATTCCTGAGTGCAGAGTCAGGAGAAACCCCTGAGCATTGCCGGGTGACCCAAAAAGCAAAAAAAAAAAAAAAAAAAAATCTGCTTTCTTTAAAATGAATTCCACAGTTGGCCAATTGTCCCCAATTCCCAGAAATTCAAACCCAGCGATTAGCAGGGACAGTCAGGGGTGATAAATAGATTTTTGGAACCTTTTGGTTTTGGTGAAATTTTTTCACATGAGTAAATGATTAAAATGGCTCAATGAAAATCACACACAAAAGGGTGAAATATAATGACTATCTGATCTGTTAAAAGGAAAAAGCTTTTAAACGAATCGATCTTTTCCACAACAATTTATGTCATAGCCTTTTAAGATGATCCCATCTTAAATGGGGAAGTGACAAAGAAATATATATCTCATATATTTGTTCAATGAATAGATTTTTCACTACCCTAAGAAATGCATTTGAGTCTCTTCATGTTTAAAGGAAGAGACTGCAAATATATATTTGAAGATGATCTTCTGTTTAATTTTACCCTTCTTGCTAAGGGTTAGAAAGGAGGCAATTGATACTAAGATTTTTTTCTTTGAACTTGATCGGCAACAGTGTAAGCAATCGCTTAATCTCCTTGTGCTTCATAGTTGGCGCCTCTCAAAGAGTATACTAATGTATGTCACACTAATGCTTGCCATTCATCTACTTCATGGACACATTACAAGGGTTAACTAATAAGCTGATAAGTACTTTGGAAATTCAAAGTACATAGTAGAAGTGCTAAGTAAGCTGAATTAAAAGAAAGGACCCACCTGATGATGAACTAATGTGAATTTCCAGTGACTACGGATTTCATGAATAATTTTTTCTAAACCATTTTGTTAGAGTGAAGTAAGTTTGATATTTTAAATACACATTTTGAAGTCCAAAGTAATAAATATTATGAACATAATCCTTTACGTGAATTCTTTATACTATCCCAATGTCTTAATTGCCAATATAGTTTGCATTTGCGCATTACTCCAAACTTAAATAATAAGATGCAAATAATTTCTTAGATAGGAATCTGATAAGAATAACATCTCAGATAAAAACCTCAAATAAGAATCAAATAATTTCTGAGAAAACTAAAATGGCAAATAGCACATTTTTCTTGGTTTCTGAGGGATGATATATAAACCAGGTAATGAAAAAGTTCTTTAAGGGAGAGAAATGTCTTTTCCATCTTGGTTTAATATTCAGTCCTAGTCATACCTACTTCAACTGTCAAGAAGGAGACTAATTAGTTTCAGTGATGATGGGAATTTTTGTGATGCCAACTTTTGTCTTTTAAGAACTGGATTAAATTCAAAATCATTTCCCACACTCCGAAAATGAAATGCTTTTGACTGTTTCGGAAAAGACATGGATAAAATAATTTCTATCAGAACCTTTGACATTATAGTTTCAAATAAAGGTGAATAGTAATTACAGTAGGTTAATTATCTCTAATAAGATGATCAGACTAATCAAACTTGTTATGTGTATTAGTCAGCTTTAGTATCATAACACATACCACAGTTAAAGTTATTCTCACTAAATTATTTTAGTTCTGGTAGTTATAAGTTCATGATGTAGGTGGGATAAAAGTCATCTACCAATGAAAGTTATTTTCCAGACATAGATTGGTGCCTTCATCCTATGTGCTAACTCCGGTTTTTTCCTCTTTCTTGTCAAACACTGAAATCTGGTCAGTCTCTTATTATCAATATACTAGCTATACCTAATTGAGTCTTACTCTTTTCATTTTACTAAGACCAGTGGATCCATAAGAGACCTAAGTAGAAAACAGTTATGCTAGGGCTTCAACTTTAAATAAGAATTTGGAGATATTAAACAAGTCAATCAATGACAGTAGGCCACTTTAGAAACATTTAACCTAAATCTTTCAGTATCAGTATCTATATACATTTAGAAATAAAATCACCATATCATTTATGTATCTCATCTAACCATAGGACTTATATATCTATTAATTAAATGAACAACATTGTCCATTCTATTTTAATAATCATGTAGTTAAAGGCAGTATCAATCATCTCCAGTCCATAATTTGTTATTGAGGGGATTTTAAAACTTTTTTTTTTTTGGGTCACACCCAAGCATGCTCAAAAATTAGTCCTGGTGGTCCTCAGGGGACCATAAGGGAAGCCAGTGATAAACCCGGGTTGGCTGTGTGCAAGGCAATCACCCTACCCGCTGTGCTATCACTCCAGCCGCTTAAAACATTCTTATCTCTCTTAGAATCAGTTTTAGTCTGCTGAATAAACAGTGTTGTGACATTATATATGTAGATTTTATTCTTCCAATAAGCAATGTATAGTGTCCCTTTTACTTGAAATTCAGCAAGAAAAAATAATTTTAATAATTCTGAAGAATCATCATTCTAAAATAAGACATTTTATGTAAAAATACTTTCCTGTTGAGAAAAATTATGAAAGGTACTATTCATTAACTCACTTTCTAAACACTAGCATACACATTTGAATGTAAAAGTATCAGTATAACTTATCTCTTTCCCTAAACCTGAAACTATTGAATGTACAAAGTTAGTCTAAGAAATTAATGGCATAATTAATAGTGTAGACTCTTGCATTATTTTTCAAGTCTTAAGCGTATTATTGTAATAAAGCATATCATTGCCTAATTTTTTCCAACAATTAGAAGAGAAATGAACAAAGATTTGTGGAGGGGAGATAAAATGGCAATTCTTTTCAGCATACGAAGCAATTAGAAAATCAGTTTAACTTATAAAAGTTGGGATAAATTCCCCAAACTTAATTCATGGCAGCAATACATTTTTCTTGTCATGGATGTTTTGGTTTTACCAAACTATAAACCATCACTTGAAAGGAATACAAAATTTAAATTCCAAATTGTCATATCGTTATTATATAATTTTGAATATATTCTGGTCACAAAATTAAATGAAATAAATGAAATATCCAAACATAATTGTTCACACGTAATATTTTGGTAGTACACTTTGCAGTCTTTCTACATTTAAAAAAACATATGAATATATTAAATATCATTAGCTTTGACTTATGTTCTTTAAGTGAGGGAGGTAATTTAGCATTCAACTGAATGTAAATTTTATTGAACTCTTCTCAAGGGAAAAAATTGGGAAATTTATTACATGAGGCTCTAGATTTCTATTTTCCCTGGGTTTAATTTTTAAATTACTTCTCATTTGGACTATAAATGAAGGCTCCAATTTTAATTTACATGAAGATTATTATAAAAGAACGACACAAACAAATCTACTGAGCTCTTTCTAAGGTAGGGAAATGTTCTGAGATACTGTTGTTGTGGAAGAGATGAACAGTTAATCTGAGTAATAGTCTTCCCTAATATTATAGTAATGCATTCATTCCTAATAACTACAAAGTACATCAATGCGTGCAAATCAGTGAGTATGATCTTTTTTCAGAAAAAAAAGAGCCTTAATTATGGATACTGGGATGGGATTATCCTGCAATAGAGTTAATTTTTTTTATCCTATAAAAGCAGAGAAGTAGTATAGAATAAATAAATAGTTATGTAAATGGTAAACTGAGATTTGGGTTATGAAGCAAAAAGCCAACATCCACTTGTAGTCTTTACAACTGGAAGAAACAGCGGGAATTATTGTCTAGAATACTGGGAGAGTAAAGCCATGCCAACACTTTGGCTTTTGATTTCTGATTTCCAAAACAGAGAGAATAAAAGAAACTGTAAAACATGTGGAGATTTTTTTACACCAGACTTTGGAGCATGATATGATTAGAAAGCTACATAACTGTTAATGAAACTTACAGTCAGAGACAAGAGGTCACAGATTATAGTGGATAGTGTATCAGACTATACTCAGAAACCACGTTGCATTAGAGTCCCCATTTATGTTTATGGCTCATGTACCAAAATGTGGGAACTCACTTTTCTAAAATGGCGGAACTCCCTACAGGCAGATTGTGCTTGTTATTTGAGCTTTTATTATTTCTATCATTAGCAGATATATTTTTCAATAAGCTCACCAAAAAGTAATGCCCTATACACAATGATAACATAACATACCAACTTCACTGAGAATTTTTTTAAAGGCAATGTCTATACAGAGATAAAAATTAAGAGAAACATGAAAGGAATGCAAATATGTTTGGAAGGAAGAAATTGATATTAGTAGCTTCCCAGAAATTCAGCAGGAAAAGCATTGTGAAATTTTATAAAATATTGTAACAATATAAAACATTGTAAAACTGAGAGATATTGATCCATTGAACAACCCTGACTAGACAAATCTGTTGGAAGTTAGCAGTAAGTTCAGGAGTTGCAGAGAAAACATATCTTTGTTTCAATGGCAATCGTTTTGAAGTCATGGGCATGTATTCTAATTATTTCATAACCTCAACTTGATTATTCCTTCATCCTGTGATTCTGCTTTTTATAATTAATGGAGTAGAAGTAGGGACAGAAGAGAGAATAACCTTAAGGGTAGTCTATTAAAAAAATTCAATAATTAGAAGGCATTGTATGAAATATATATCTTGTTTATATTAGCTAACTTGAAATTTTGCATTTGAGACAGGTCTCCCTTTAGGTGCCTATGACATATTTATAGAATAATACACATACATTACTTTGCCTCCAAAAGTTGTTTCTACATCTGTTTTGCTAAAAAGTAAGAATCTGTGTAAAATGTACAAAGCAAATCTGTGACCTATCAGTTTGAAAATATCAATTGATCTTAAGTACCTACTGCTTTGGAGCCTAACATGTATTTGATATTTTTTATATGCCTTCAAAGGCCATAAAAATATCACCAGGCTTATTTTTCTCCAGAAATTATATTAAATTCTATAAAAGGTCTGTATTGCAACCCAGTTATATTCCTAGCATAACTCTATTCTGAGAATGTAAGAAAACAGGAATTCTTAGTCCCCAAAATTGATTTGACACAATAGTATACCTATC
The DNA here is from genome assembly GCA_021461705.1 of Cryptotis parvus. Lineage (NCBI taxonomy): Eukaryota > Metazoa > Chordata > Mammalia > Eulipotyphla > Soricidae > Cryptotis > Cryptotis parvus. The sequence continues at coordinate 369,925 of JAJIBD010022601.1, forward strand.
ATGTATTTATATTGTGTTTTAACTTTCTTAAGGGACGTTTTTATACTTTGCCCATCTCAGTTTATCCTTACAGTGGGTTCCAAGGTCAAACTGTTGTCTAGATTGCCAGCTGGCTCCCTGAATTTCTGGCTTTGACTTCCTGGTGTGCCTCTAAATATTGAAAAGGAAACCCAGGAACTTCCTGAGAGCATATTTTTACTCCGGCAATGGAAGCTCGCTTCCTTTACAACTTATTTTTTTCTCACATTTTTACAGACACATGATTTTCTTCATCATGAGAGTCCTGACTTGGATTTAATATTAAGAGGCTCTCATTAGGACACAAATAAATCTATAAATGATTTTGGAGACTAGCTGCAGGGAATCCAGCTTGTCAATTTCTCTACTATTTTCTCCATTCAGAGAAATGTAGCATACAGGACATTCACTGGCATTTAAGGTGAATAAAATGGGCATCTATCCTTTATGAGAAAGATCCTTTTTTGACTATGGTTTCTCTCATTGGGACTCTTCTAAGTGACATTTTATGAATGATTGAAGAGTTGCTTTAGACCCTCTGACTTCTAGGTTGCAGTTTAAAGGGCCCTTGTTTATAGAGGAGAACACAAAGATCAACTGCTGAAATCTGATAATGTCTTTGATAAGTAGAGGATTATTTAAAACATTTGCAATCACATATCATACAAGAATTAAGCAAAACTGATTGAATCCAAACTGTAAGCATTTGGTTGTATTTCTTTCTAAAGAACCGTAGCCTCAAAATTCAAGAAGCTCTTGAGTTCTTTTTGTCTCCCATCCAAGTACTAACCAGGCCCTACCCTGCTTAGCTTCCGAGGGTGGTATGGCCGCAGACATTGAATTATTTTGTAACTAGAAGGGGCAGTCTTGTATGCACACAGAAAAGGGATGATAGTTCTCCATCAGCTAAACAAATTAGGATTAGAGATTATCAAGTCTGGATTGGCAGCAGTAATGCACATTAGTTTATTAGTTGAGTTATGATTGAGACTCACAGATATGGGGCAGAGCTGCTACTGGCTCTCCCTGTGCCCAGTCGCTCACGAGGCACCTGGGAGGGATGGCGGGTTCTAGCCCTGTCCCGCCACCCGCGCAGAGCCTCGCAACAAGCCACAAGCCAGATGACCCCCCCACTCTATGAGGGCCGCCATTTTCCACATCTGGACTTCCCTCTCATCATAACTCCACCCAGTAGAAGAGCCTATTACAGTCCGACTCGCGTGGCCGCTATGCGGCCACTCGGTTCATCAATAAATGCTGGATTTAGAGGTGACTACAAGAGTATGCCACCCTCTTGGCAGAGCCTGGCAAGCCTCCCATGTCTTATTTGATATGCCAAATACTAGTAACAGTAGTTACTAGTATTTAGTAGTTACTAGTTAAACCATTCCATCAGCTCATTCCCATGAGCTGATGGAATGGTTTAAGGCTCTTTTTGTGCCTGGAGCAAGCAGATGCCCTTGGGCTCTACTAGCATGAGACAGGACATATGGAGATGTTACTGGGGCCCGCTCAAGCAAATCGATGATGAACAGTGATACAGTGAAAACGGGCATCATGTGTCACATTTTCAGAAGGTGGGTTCGATATCATTTTGAAACATGCCTGCTACCCTAAATATAAAAAAGAACAGGTAAAAATTGAAAATTGTTTTATAAAAGAATTTACTGAATAACTTAAGACTATGTAGGCAAAAAAGCTGGCAGTGTATTTTGTTTATTTTTTACCTTTCAACACGTAATTATCAAGAAATAAAATTAGAGATGGTAAATCAATATAGCATTTCTTTAAATGCATACCATTTAATTAGTTCCCTGGAAAATAATTTAGGTGACATTTAATGTTTATATCAAGTGAAATTAACCAGTTAAAATTTTCTTAAACAATGAATGATAATAGACAAAGGTTTCTTAAGAACTTAGCTGTTTCATCAAGACAGCAGTATTTATTAACTTATGCCAGCAGAGAATTATAAGATTTTGTGAAAATTATATATATATATATATATATATATATATCTGTGTGTGCATATATACAGGCATGTGTGTATATATGTATGCATACATATATACATGCATATATATGAATATATACACACATACATATATGTATATAATCTACATGTATATATGTTGCAGGACTCCTCTAAGAGCCTCTGCATCTGCAATGGATTGCCTCCTGCAAATCACTTCATAGATAAGGGCTTAGTCTAAATGTGGCAGTTTATCTGACCATGTATTCTTTCCTGGCTGGTATAAATATTCTCTCATCCTACCACCATCATCGTGGGACTAGCTAGATCTTACCAGCATATTTTCCCGCCACGTTGGATCTCTAAGTAATTAGACCAGAGAGAAATGCTGTTTGCCTCCAAGCAAGCAAGCATGGCTCCCTGATAACTCAAAGGCAACTAAAATACAAAACTACCGTGAAGTAGACGAGACTTGTGAAGGCTTGGAGAAATATTTAACTGGCATTAGTATTAGTCTTTGGTAGAGACATGCCATCTCAGAAACCCCCTTATCTACCCTATAAAGGCAATTCCAGGCAGATCTTGGCTCAAAACTATCACTATCACTATCCTCTCATTGATCATCCATTTGCTAGAGCGGGCACCAGTAACATCTCCATATGTCCTGTCTCATGCCAGTAGAACCCAAGGGCATCTATTTGCTCCAGGAACATAAAGAGCCTCAAACCATTATATTAGGTCATGGGAATGAACTAATATAATTGTTACTGGTATTTGGCATATCAAATAAAACAGGGCCGCTTGCCAGGATTGCCATGCAGGTGGCATACCCTTGTAGTCACCTCTAAATATAGCATTTATAGATGAAATGCGAGAGGCGGCCTGTAATAGGCTATCGCTGGGTGGAGTTCTGACGAGAGGGAAGTCCGGATGTGGAAAATGGTGGCACGATGGAGTGGAGGTGGTCACCTGGCTTGTTGTGCGGCTCTGCTGGGGTGGCGGACCAGGGCTAGAACCCGCCATCCCTCCTGGGCGACTCATGAGCGGCTGGGCACAGGGAGAGCAAGTAGCAGCTTGCCCCATGTCTGTAAGTCTCTGGTTCAGCATACATGGGCCGGATTGAAAAAAAAAAACTGCTGCAGGGTTGAACTAGGTGAGGTGCTGGGAGAAATTAGCTAAGGGCATTTAACCCTTCCTGCTTCTCATAATAGTGGAAGTCTGAGTTGCAGGGTATAAAACCAGCCAGCTTCCTCTCTCTTTCTCTCTTTTTGGGCTCTCTTTTTGGGCTCTCTCTTTGTGAGCTTGCACCCTCCTTGGGAGTCTTGTCTTTTTCTCCTTTTTTACAGGGCCTTTACACGTGGTGGCTGCCATCTTGGCCTACGTGTCTGGGGTTCTAGCTGGAAATCCTAAGCACAGGGTTTTTCCTATTGCTGATTTGTATGCCTAAACATGCGACAAGTAAAGCATTTTTTTTTGCTTTTTTGGGTCATACCCAGCGATGCTCAGGGGGTTAATCCTGGCTCTGCACTCAGGAATTACTCCTGGCAGTGCTCGGGGACATGCCGGGTGCAAGGCAAACGCCCTACCCACTGGGCTATCTCTCCGGCTCAAGTAAAGCATTTTAAAACTGCATCGGATTCTTGAGTCTTCATCCATTTCCCTCAGGCTCGGAGGTAAAAGGGAACTTGCTTCCCAGTACTGTTGGGGACCCGGTGGTGTCCCCGACATATATACATCACTGTATCACTGTCTTCCCGTTCATCATCGATTTGCTGGAGCGGGCCCCAGTAACATCTCCATATGCCCTGTCTCATGCTAGTAGAGCCCAAGGCATCTGCTTGCTCCAGGAACATAAAGAGCCTCAATCCATTCCGAATGAGGTCTATAATTGTTACTGGTATTTGGCATATATATCAAATACAACACAGGTAGCTTGCCAGGCTCTGCCGTGCAGGTAGCATACTCTTGTAGGCATCTCTAAGTCCAGCATTTATTGATGAACCACACTAGATGTCGCGGTTGATCGGCATAGTGTGCTATGCCGATCGGGTGTCCGCGAGACATATATACATACATATAACAATCTAAAATTAAGTATGTAATAGGAACAAAGCAGAAAGTTGCACTAATAATCGTTAAGGTAAACATGCAAAACAATAATTTCCAAGTATTTATCGTTATACCAATATAATATTGTGTATGCTATCTCTGCATAACTTACTCAGGAAATCCTCTGAATTACACTCCACTTAGAATTAGTAAGTAGAACAGACTCCGGTGTATTGAAGTTCTTGGTGAGAGCATAAACAAACATTTCGTACTAAAATTTAGCAATAAATACAAGTTTAAAGATGTCTGTAGCTTGATAATGCTCAGGAGTCATCCTTTTAAGAAGCCAATTATAAAGAGCCATCATAGAAATATCATCCATAATTGAAAGACCGCTTGAAATTCAGAAAATAACGTATCACCTAATAATATATTTTTATTTGTTTGTTAAATATTTAGTTGGATGAATCAACATGATAAACTATTTTGATGCTTTCTACTGGATTCATCATATTCTTATGGATTTGAAAAACATATTGGAAAATCGAACTGTAGAATATTATGACATTAACAAATATATTATTTAATATAATAGTAAATGACACCAATATCACCATGTTGATTTTATTACTAAAACTTTACTGAAAACTAATTTGCAAAATATTCTTAAATTCGGTAAAATATTTTATCTATATAATAAATTCTTGTAAAGTTCACACTAAGTGTAGTGTAGCTCAGGGCTTGAATGATAGACCAGCAGATAGGGTATTTGTCTTGCACACAGCCGACCTGGGTTCAATATACACCATTTTGGGGAAAAATTGTGCCCCCAACACTTCCAGGAGTGATCCCTAGCTTAGAGTCAGGATTAAACCCTGAACATTGCAGGGTGTGCCCACCAAACGCCCAGTAGAAGAGTAGTGGAGCAATGTTTATGATGATGACTCAGTTTAGCATATATTTAGCAAATTTATTAACAATTTCTTTAGATTTTATAGTATTCATTGGGAATGAAAACTTACTCAGGGGATTTTCCACAGTGAGACACAATAGTTCAATGTGTGCTTTTATCACATTTTCATATTGTGATATAAAATGACAAATATATAAAAATTTGTTTCTATTCCTTGCTCTTAGTTGTAAGTGGCTCTGTTTGAAAGATAGTTATGATAGAAATATTTAGGGACTAAATGCCCAAGGTATGGAGAAACTGTGTTCTATTTGTAATCTTTTCTAAAAAGTCATTTTTAAGACATTTGAACAAGAAAACACACAATTAATACAATACTTTGTCACCTGAATTTTTTCAAAAAAAACTCATTTTAAGGTAAAACTTAAAATAAGCCTTTCTAAAATTTCTAAATGGCAAGAAAATAAAGAGAATGGAAATCTATATTTAGAAAGGACTCATTTTGTGGTTTTAGAGGAAAATTACTATTTTTTTCTGGGGGAGTAATCAGGGATACTTACAAGCAGTGCTCAAGAAGTCATGGGCTCACTCCCAGTGATGCCTGTCATTGGAACAAAGCATCAATATTCCTTATTTCCTAACAAGGCAATCAGGACAACCCTGGCAATATTCCGGTGTTTCCAGTTTTATATATGAACACTCTACAGTGTCTCCAGAGTTTTATCCAGTGATTATTTTGGGTGTACGTCATGCTGACTCTCTAAAGCAGGTTATACTCATGAAGTGCGGCATATCTGTAATAGACTCTGGGGTCTGACCACAAAGGTTGCATTTAGATTATTTTACATATTTTTACACTAAATTTTTTACCATGGACACACTTGGCTCACCATAATGCAGAGAGCAGCATGCTTACTTGAAATAGATTTCAAACAAATGAATTTAATAGGGTTTACCATGAAAAACAATAAGAGTTGCTAAACAACTGTAAGATTAAAACAGTTAAGAGATCTTGCAAGCTATAAATTTGGAGCAAAAGAGTAATTACTAAGGAATAAGATAAAACAGCTATGGGAGCAATATATCTGATAGAAGATAGAAGCTATCTGTGAGTTTTGATAAAGGAGAAATGTAGATGGCTATTATATCTCCAGGAGTTTACCAGCAGATTGGATACTCCGTAGCTATCTCACCATTCTCCATTCTCTTTGACTTTGATTGGCGAGCACCACACTTAAAATAAAAATAATTTGATAACGCTATTCACAAACGTTAGCCTCAAGAGCAGAGAAAATGAGCCAGAAAGGGGTGATAGTAAATCTGGAGGAAACAACCATTAAACAGTTATTTTTAACACTAATATTCTGTTAATTCTCATTCTCTTAATAACAGATTATGTCTACTAATTTAAATTAATATCAGATTTTTTTTAATCTGGAAGATGAAAGGATGAGATAGTTAATCAAGAAAGAAGGTAAATAGTAGCTGTAATTGGTCTATTTCAAGAGTCTTATAATACAACTTATTTCTCTATGTTTGGAAGTGAAAGAACCAGTCACTTTGGGCATACTTTTATATAGAAACCACACACAGATGCAAGAAAAGTAAATTTACGATTGAGGTTATAAAATGTGGTTAAGAATCAGTGACATAGGTTTTTATCATCTCTTCTTGAAACCTAGGCAGTTCATTGCGGCTTGTAACTGTAATATGAACAAATGGCAGTCAGTACTAATGGCTCACAAGCAACTTAGAGAAAGAGTATGGAACAAAGCAAAAAGGCAAACAATAATGTGTGATTCACTTTGACAGCAGACTCTACCACAAAAGTAAAAGAGCCAAACTATGATTCCAAATAAACTTAAATGGAAAATGAGATAAGAGGTAAATGGAGAGAGTGAGTGGTACCTTCAGCCTAATGGCTTCACCAATATTGATCTTGGAATTTTTTTGCTCTATCCTTCCATACCATATTTCCAAAAGGCTTTCCCTGGACTGGAATGCACTCTTCAATTAGAAGGAAAATTTCAAATACAAATTATATTAGTAAAACAGAGTTTACGACTTTGGAAAATATGTTAAAAATCATTGTTTGAAATGTTTGTTATCTCTAAATTTTCCTTTTTAGTATAGCTTTGTTTTACTCAAGTCTGTCTCACAATCTGCTAAACTTCTGGGGACCACAGTCAACAATGGTTGGTGCTGTCAGTAATGACTTTGGAATATTTTTATGGAGTCAGTTTCTTAAAATAAGTGTGGTATCAATTTATGTTCCCATAATTTATTCAAATTCAGTCAAATTTACTCTTTTAATGGTGAATTTTTGAGTAATAATACTATTATGAGAATTAAATTAGCCATCCAAATAATCCAATACAGTGTTTTTTGTATATGGAATCTAAATATAATGCAATACATTTTACAGAAATAGAGAATAAAGTCAGTTTCTATAAAATGAGCTTCAAGGAGGAATAAATGTGCTGACAAAGTCAAAGGCTGTATATTTTTAATTATAAGAAAAATAAGTTAGAGGATATTGTGACTATAAAATATGTGTTATAAAACTACAATACTTAATGTTTTTAATAGGACAGGAAAGTGTTCTATGCCTCTATATTTTCTATGAAGTATGTTATATAAAGAGAAGACAGTCTTTATCACATGAGTGATTAAATATTTTGATTATTGTTTTATAAAACTTTCCTCTTGCTTTCTTTTAGACTTTTTATCATTTAATTAGAAATAATAGAGAAAAATCAAGCAAATGAATGATGTGGCAGATTCCATTAAAAATTTACTCTTTTTTTAAGAAATGCATCTTTATCTCTGACAAATGTATTACAGTTTAATACTAATATCCAGTGTTTGGAATATAGACATGTTAAATCTATAAAAAAAATCCTGAGATTACAACTGAATATAACTTATTGTGTAATATATATTATTTTTAAAAAATTGTATTTGGTTAGTATTTAAGTATAAGAGTTTAGATGTTTATATGTTAGGTGTGAATTGTAGCCACCCACGGTCCTTGGAGAACCATTCAGCCATTGTCAATTCCAGTGGTTGCTGTTGCGTTCCTTCCCGTTCTCCTCCCTGCACCATTGATAATAACAGTTCTATTGTTAGAACCTAAGGGTTGAATTTATTATCATCCCTTTGTATAACTTTACTACTTTCTTCTGTATGACTATCCTTATTTTAAAATGAGAATTCATAATTTTTTTAATTCTACATTTTTGATACCCATTATTGTACTACACAGAGCAAATGTAAGGCAATAGTGAAACTACTAGATGTTTATTATTTAATCAGTAGAAATAAGCAGGATAATGATAGGATTCTTTAAATATTATAGAGAAAATATTATTCAACTATTGCAATAGTCTCCTTTAGTCTTAAATATGCTTCTCTACATGTAAATTATGCCCTACTAAACACATATATAACAAAATTATTTTTTGTTTCTATAACACATTATTCCTTATTAACCAGTACTCATATTTTTTGCTACTAATTATTATATCAATTTAAGTTAAACATTTTTAAGGAGCATTTACTATTTGGTGCATAGATTGGATAAATCAAATACAGTATCCAAGAAATATTTGGAAGGTCCTTAGCAGTATTATCAAGAATTTAAAATTTATTTAATCTCTCATTTAAAAAATACTGCCCACTAAGAATATATGCTTTATGCAGATTGTATATTTATTTGACCATCAAAACATATGCAGAATATATTTTTTCTGGCACTTATTTACTTATGTTTAATCGTAACATATTTAGCAATAAGACATAAAATATAGTCAATTAGAATATATCATTCAGAATATATATTTTCATCATAAGCATGTGGTATCTATAGGAACAATTATGTATTAAATGGGTTTAAAATTTCAATAATCAAGTTAAGCAAGGCTACATCATCTCTATTTTAACACAGTAGTTTTATTATAAATTGTACATAGCTGATCTATGTTCTGTTGCAAATTTACCTTTGTAATTTATTTGAAACAAATTGCAATATATGATATATTTAGTAATATATACATATTCAAGTTTGTGCCAATATAAAAATGGTATATTCATTCTGTTGATAAATTTACATAAAGAAACTCTTAAGTTACTAGTTCCTCAGTTATTTGTGAACAGAAACAATGAAACACCACAATAATGTTTCAAGTACTGGTTTACAAATATGTATCTAACATGACCATATTTTTCTCTCTTATTCTTTCTGTGTATATGGCATGTTTTTTCTTAACTTTACCTCTCTAATGTTTCTATACCCTTTTGGTTTTCTATCTTATGACTTAAAAACCCAATATTCAATCACTTATAAAAGGTAAGCATCTCAAGAATCTCTATCCACTACTTATTCTAATCATTAATGACATATTCTAGTCATTAATGATCAAATCTGTAATAGTACATAAAAAGTAATTATGGCTGTAATGTTAATATTTGGGGAATTGTAACTGGTGATCCAAACATTTACTGTATCAGACATAGTGCTCAATTAAGAAATATAAATTTAACTTTATAACATTAAAGGGACTTGTTTATTTTTTCCTATTTTTTTTTTGGGGGTGGGGCCCTCAAAAGACTGTGCTCTTGTCTTACTCCTAACTTTAAACTTGGGATTATTCCTAGATCAGATGAGGACTCTATGGTGTTTAAGATGATTCCTCATAAAACTAGAAATTGAGCTTTCATACTACCCAGCATACCACTTCTGCAAATATACTCCAGGAACCCAAAAATACACCACAGAAGAAAGCCTCTGAACTTCTGTATTCATTGTGGCACTATTTACAATAACCAGAAATTAGTAATAGTCCACTTGCCAGAGAACAGACAACTGAATCATGAGAGTATGGTACATCTACACAATGGATGTATGTAAAGTAGAAAAAATCTACTTTATTTTTTCTGCAGCCACCAGAAAAAATAGTCATGAAATTTGTTTATAAATGGAAGAAAATGGAGAGCATCGCATTGAGTTAAATGAGTGAAGGAGGTTCACATAAAAATAAAGACCATAACCAAAGATATCATTTTGAGAGGTGAATAGTTCTTTTAAATTTTCCTAGTTAGAAAAATATAGTTAGTAGGATATAATTTAAACTAATGCACATTTTCTTATTTTGAATGTTCTTAGTTAAAAGGAAATCATAAATTCAGTAATGGTGTCCAGGTAACAGTCAGAACGAAACTGTAATTGCTCAGTAGTTTCACAATTAATCCTATTTGTTCTTATTGTTCTCACATCAATTTGGTAATAATCATTAATTGTACTACATGTGTTATCTTAATTGCTGTTTAAAATATCTTTAAACATGTCACTAACATTCTGAAATGACGTGAAATGTCCGTGAGCGAAAAGGTGTGGCAACAGAGCAGAATAAGTCATGATTTAAAAAAGAAACTCTGCAAAAATAAAAGAAAATAATTCTTTGCAATAAGTATATAAAGCACGTTTCCAGTGATTTCTGGCTGATTTGGGGGTCAGAAGTGTTTATGCTCAGGATTACTTCTGGAGGGCTTGAGGATCGACAAGCAGTGCCAAGGAGCAAACCTGCATGGCCACAAGAAAGAGAGGTGTCGTGTAAGACCTGCCTCCAGGCCTCTCGTTTGAACTTTTGATGTCCCTGTTTCAAGTGATTTTTAAAAGAATTGAGTTATGTATAAATTAGCAATATTTCTTTTTTCTTGACTTAAGGAAACAGGCATCTTACAATTGATATTATCTTAGGTGTATTGAAGTATATAGAGAAAATTTTCTAAGTCATAAATACAAAAAAACCTATCTATTTTGAGGCTGTGTTTGAAATCTTAGAAGTGAATCATGCTATACACAGTTCATTTTTCTTGAGAATGAACGGAAAGCTTTTGAAACTTATTATTACATGGAAATGTTCTTCTGAAATTATTAAATACATGTAAACTTATTTCAATTGTATGTTTTGTAACATATACTTGTACTTTATTGATGAGCAATGCAGGAAAACTAAAACAAGGACAGATTTAAAAGTTTTAGAATTATTTTTAGAATTATTTTATGAAATATTTTTGTGCAAGCATTTTGATTATTATTTGATGCGTGACGAACACAGTCTGCTTCTTGGTAGACAGAATGGATTCCCCATAAGTACTCTAATGAGGAACATCTCAAATATGAATATTGATTTACCCCAAGAAGGCAAATGTCACCTGAATTTTATCAGTGCTATATTCTCACTAAAATTCTTTATTAAAATAGATAGGCAAGCGAGTCTTATAAATATCAGTAATCAAGTTGTATGTAAATGTGTATTATAAACTGAGCAAATTGCATGAAGCATCTATTAAAGACTTTCCTTATATTTCTTTGGAGAGATAGCCCAGTATTGAAAGCCAATCAAGGACCCCAATGATCACACATGCAAAATAATAAGCTGTCAGTTCCCCAGATTTATTTTGTTTTCATGAAGGTGGCCGGTGACCAGAGTCAAGGCTGTGATTGGGCAGCAAACCTGAAAAAGTAGTCTCTTCTCTGTCTTGTTTAAACAATTGCAGCAGAAAGTCAGGCTAATAAATACACACTGGAGGAAAACTTCCAAAACAAGAGAACCAAAGAGGAGGAAATGTGTTGCAAATATCCAATTCAAGTTTATAACTAACCCCTGAATTCACATGGGGAAAACTGAACTCAGCTTTTAAAGGAAGTTAAAAGTGCTGAACTGAGACATGAACTGCCATATGTCACCATATGACATTATAAGTGTGACTCTGAGGAAGTTAATTGCCCAATAAACCAAAAACATGCACAGAGAGGATATATGTTGTGCTCAATGTCCACATAATAAAATATATAACGTGCTCAGGAAGAAACTGACATCTTTAACAAAGAAGAAACAAGAACATAGGGCTCAGTCTAAAAAATTGACGCTACATACATAGACAATATACACTTCTCAAGGCTAGTCTTGAGAAGTTCTACATATAAAATTCTGAAAGTTGATCTAACTATGGTTAGCAGTCACATCAAGTAAAATGAATCATAGTGTAAAATAAGGCATATTAGATCATTTGATTACTTCACATCCCATTATTTGTTGATTTGCTCTAGTGGGCAGCAGTAATATTATAAATTGTCCCTGTCACATGCCAGTGTAGCCCAATAGCATCTGCTTGCTCCAGACATATGAAGAGCCTCAAACTGTTTGTTCAGGGTCTTGAAGTAGAAGTCTGACCATCTTGTAGGTGGGCAACAAGTGATCTTTTGATGATCCCAACTCACTTATCTACCCACAGTATCAAAAAACAACACAACTTACACTACAAAGGCATTCCACATATTTAGCACAGGACATACAGATGATTGGAAGGAGACACACAGTTAGGAACTGAACCTGCAGGGATGCTATCTCTGTGAGGTGAGAAATAAAAAAAGAATACATTACAGTATGCAAATTTAGTCTTCCTGACTAGCCCAAGAAGGCAAGATCTTATCAGCTTTGGAGAAACATATTGCTTGACATATTGTTATTCGTTGATTTGCTGAGCAGGTACCAGTAATGTTTCTATTTGTCTATGTCACGAGCCAGTGTAGCCCAATGACATCTGCTTGCTCAAGGAATATGAAGAGCTTCAAACTGTTCAGGGTCTTGATGAAGAAGTCTGACCATCTCATAGGTGGTCAGCCACTGATCTTTTGACATTCCGTGGGATCCAGTCAGTAATTCCCTAGTTCAGCGTTCATTTCCAAGTCGTATTACATGTCCAGCCCATCTGATTTTCGACAGCTTGGCAAACAAGACGGCATCCCTGACTCTTGATTGTCAATGGAAGTAGGAACTCCAGATTCCTTCTCTCACTTAGGTGAGGCATGATGATCCTAGCATAGCTCTTTCGATTTCTCTTTAGGAGACCCGAGGAGTGTTCTCATCCTGCTTTTGTAGGGTCCAGGTCTCTGAGGCATATGTTAATGCAGGGAGAATGGTGGAGTTGAAGAGAGGTGCCGGGGCAAGAGGTTCTTTGTCCTTTTAGCTATATCCTCAATGCTCTTGAAGGCATTCCATGCCTCTCTCTTCCTCCTGCACAGCTCAAGTTTTAGGTCGTTCATCTTGTTGAATTCTCAACCTAGGTACACATAATTGCTGCATTCAGAGATGTTTGTTCCATTGAGAGTGAATGGATCATCTGGAACAAGTTAGCTTTTTATGAATATTGTTTTTTTTGAGATTCAGCTGTAGACCTATCTTTCCACAACAAGGTCTAAGTCAGCCAGATTTTGTGCCACTTGGCTAATGTTTGGTGTTATTAGAACTATGTCATCAGTGAAGCGGAGGTGGTATAGTTGCCGACCATTAACTTCACTCCCATTTCTTCCCATTCTAATTGTTGCATGACATTCTCGAGGATGGCACGAAGAGTTTCGGTGACATGGTATCACCCTGACCAACCCCTCTTTTGACATCAATGATCACTTCCTTGTAGAATGGAGAGATCCTGTCTCATGAAGCATCTTGATGTATTAGGCTTGAAGCGCGTTGTTTGACTACGGCTGTGAAGATTGCTTCTGTCTCAACAGAATCAAAGGCTTTCTATAAATCGATGAACGTGAGGCAGAGAGGCATCTTGAACTCCTTACAACCTCAATGAGCTTGGTTACTGTGTGGATATGGTCGATTATGCTGAATCCTTTTCAGAAGCGAGCTTGCTCGCATGGTTGTCCTTCTCTAATGTTCTGCCAATTCTGTTCAGGATGACTTGAGTGAACAGCTTGTAGATGACAGAAAACAGGCAGTTGGGATGATAGTTGCCAATGTTGTGGATGTCTCCCTTCTTGAACAGTAGAACTGTTCTGCTGGTTTTCCATTGGGAGGAACCTTGCACTCAGATAGGTAGCATGTGAAGAACCGAGCCAGTGTATTGATGCGTACTGATGGCAGATTCTTCAGGTGTTTGGGTCTGACTTTGTCTGGGCCTGGTGTTGTTCACTTCTTTACCGATGAAATGGCATGTTGGTTTTCAGAAGGGAGAACATTGAGAACGACATATCCATCCTATAGAATTTGGTATGTGGGCAGGTGGATGTGGCTATCAAAGAGATCTGAGTAGAAATCATGGATAATCTTCTCCATTGCCATTCTGGAAGATGTGATAGATTCATCAGGACATTTGAGGGCAGTCATCTTGGTCTTATAGTTGGCGAAGGACAGGCAGGCATTGCTAGTGTTTTATTTCCTGCTTCTGCTGCATTGGCCAATATTTCTGCTATTCTCTTTTTGATGTCTTCCTTTATAACTTCTCTGCACTGCTTTGCGAGCTTGGATATTAGCATAGGGTTACCTGAGACTCACACCTTGCCACATTGGCAAATGAGCACAAGAGTATTTGAAGACAGGTGTAATTTTGTGGCTTTCTCTCTCTTGGCATTCTCTGCACAATCATGGAGGTATTGAACCAGTCAGTTGTATTCTTCATCGGTATTGTCAACGATGGTATCTTCCCATGTTGCTGCAATAGTGCCAGAGTTACCCGTTGGTGGTCATTCTGGGAGTTTTCTTTTTAACTTTCAGAATTTTAAGAAGTTAAATTTGTTAAGAATGTTAAAAGTCTTTGCAGCCTTTTCTCCAGGTTGTGTGAATTAGAATTTTTACACGTACAGACAGTAGTCTGATCCTGTTTGGAATTTCTGGATGACAGCAACATTGCTCAGGTAAAATCTTCAATTCGATATGATGTGATCAATTTCATTGTGGAGCTATCCACCAGGAGAATCCCATATCCAATGTTTAGATTTAACCTTTTGAACTGTGAGTTACTATGAATGGTCTTGGTGGACAAGATGAACTCAGATAGTCTCTCATCCTGTTTGTTCCATTCTAGGCCATGAGTCCTGATATGCAGTTCTTTGGCTGATCTTCTCGGTCCCATCTTGGCCTTATAATCACCGACTATGATCTTGAGAAGGTGTGATCATTTTTATATAACTCCTCCAGTTCCATGTAGAATTTCTCAATTTCTTCTTCCTTGTATGTGGATGTTGGTGTGTAGACAATGAAGATAGATACTTACAGCAGTGAGTCACATCTTTTCAAGTGTAATCATCCAATCTGGTTTGTTAGTCACTCAAATAAATCAATGCTCATGGCCAGGTTTGTGTTGACAATACACAGACACCACCGATGCCTCTTTGGTCTCATGTTCCGAGGAACAGTTCTTCTCTGGTGTCAAAAATGGTGTGATGCGATTGACACCTTCTCGTCTTGGTCAGACCAATGATGTACTTGATCTTTCATGCTTCCACCATCAGGTTCTTGATATATGCTTCTGATGCCAGCACATGTGCATTGAAAGTACAGACAGTCATTTTAGTCCTTCTTCGTTTGGCATCCTAGTTTGGCCCTGAGATATTATCAGCCTCCCCTTCCTTGTCCTCCTTAATATTGCCATATTTAGGGCTATTTCAGGGTCAGGGGGATGAATATTGTTTTTACTGGTTTTGGCATATCGAATATATGTCAGACAGCTTGCCAGGCTCTGCATGTAGGCAGTTTATTCTCAGTAGCTTGTCGGGTTCTCTAAGAGGGGTGACTAGAATTTTCTTGGTAATTTACAGATGAATCTACAAATAGGGAGAGTTGGTAGCAGCTCTGCCTGGTGTATCTGCGTCTGTGATTCAAGCATACCTGGGCTTGAAATAATTTCCTCTGTAGGGCGGGTCTCTGTCAAGCTGAGATTGAGATTGCCTTTTTCTCTTGGGTGGAGTTCTGATGAGCTCTGGAGTCCAGGTGATGAAAAAATGCTGCTAGCATGGTGTGAGGGTTCTTCTGGATTTCTCTGATGTTTTACTGGGATGGTGGGCTCGGGCAGGAAGTCGCCTCTCTGTCCATGACCCTCGTGGTTAGTAGAGTACAAGGAGTAAAACAGGGAGAGCTGGTAGCAGTGCTGCCTGGTGTATCTGCCATATTAGAAAATACATGAAAAATATTGAGTAAGAATAATATTGAGTAAAACATTAAGTGCATTACCTGACTTACATTTCAGAAACAATAACATATTTAATTTCCTTAAATCACTTTCAAGCATAATAGTGGAATAGTACTATTTGAAATAAAGTATGAAATTGAATTCAGACAGATGGAAATAATCTGAAGAAATAAAAAAAAAAATATCACCAATCTTCAATCGAGAGGTATTTGCATATGGAGAAAAAGAAAAAGAATGAAGAAAAATATGTTTGAATATATGCTGCCAAGTTAGTGTACAAATTTGATGAAACACCTATATCTGAAGAAGCATGAAGCCTATTGAAAACAAAATGAGATACAGTAGAAGTAATTCAAACCTGGGAATATAAAAGTCGCCAAATATTTATAAATAAAGCCATGCATCTCTAAGCAGTCATTTGGTATAAGTAGACAACATAGGATTGTATAAAATACATCAAAATTAATAAAGTATTAACTACAATATAATAAATTTATAGGATTCCATAAAATAATGTGAAGAAATATTATTGCTTTAAACATTTTTTTTCAAAAAATCTAATATCAGTCACTTAAAGTACTACCTGGAAAGGCCAGAAGAAGAGCCAAGTGCGTTAAGTAAAGTAAAATGGTGAAAGTAAGATTAAAAACAAAAAAAAAAAATGGGATATAGTGAAAAACTAACTTAGTAGAAGATTTTATTCCTAAAAAAAATAAAAATGAATCTGTACTTGTGTTGGAGGACAGGTTTAGCTATTCTGGGAGTTTTGTTGTTTTGCCCACTCTCAGCTTAATCTACTTAAGTCAAGGTTCATTCTTATGAGACCTCTCTTCTATGTAAACACTGCTAGAGGGTGTGAGAGTTACAGAAGTCACCTTGATTGAATAACTTCTGACTTATACATCTACTAAGACTTCTATGTTTTCTAGATTGGGCACAGCTCCTCTTTATACCCACTCCACCCAGCGTGGGGCAGTTAGAATTTACCAGGAGACTACCACCCTGGCTACGCTGAGACTATAGGAAGACTATAGGAAAGATCATACTAGTTTGCTCTAAGCAGGCGAGTGTGACCCTTTCAGTACACGAGAACAAGATACTCAGAATCACCCTGGTGCAGATAATAATAAGAAGGACCTTGTGGGTACCATCTAGATTACATGAAGCTCATGAAGTTAGAGGTATTACTTTATATCAGCCCTCTCTCTCCAGTGTTTTACATAAGAGATAATCTTGGTAGAAAGGATTAGACCTTGGCATAACCTTCGTTTATACCTGCAATAAGGTGTGGCACTACACTCTGTTTAGAGTTCTTTGTTGACATGCCCCTCCGATTGGATTACTTTAGTGTATATAAGGGGCTGACTTGAGGCCGCTTCACCTTTGGCCTTTTGGTTCCTCAGCCTTCAGCTTTTGGTTCCTGCGGCTTTTGGCTTTTGGCATTTGGCCTTTGGCTTTTGGTCTTTTGCTCTTTGGCCTTTTTGCTCCTTCTGGGTAGGACTCAGCTAGGGTGAGATCCTCTCTCTGTTTGGTGAGAGACTTAGGCTCTTTTGTATGGTCTAAGTTCGGACCAGAGCTAAAGTTTGTTCATTATATTGGAGTACTGTGGAAGAGCTTTTGTACTATTAAAAGCCATTTTTGGAACTGCACCGGACTCCTGAGTTTTCATCTGTTCTCCCGGCATCCTCGGAGGTAGAAGACAACCTCTGTCCTGACACTGTCGGGGACCCGGCGGTGTTCCCGACATACTTGCATTAACCAATACAAATCAGACAGCACCAATCACATCGGCAATAATAGAAGTAGTACCCACTAAAGATCCTAAAGAATCATGAATACGTTTATGTCAAAGTTGATATTTTAAGTGAAACTTCCCCAGCCAATATATTTAAGGTGGTTAGAAAGATAGTCCAGGAGGTAAGGCACTTGTCTTGAATATGACTGACACTGGTTCCATCTGCAGTCTTCATATGTGTCCTAATGCACCCCAGAGATCACTCCTGAACCAGTAGGATCCCTATGTTTTACAACGACAGGCACTCCAGAAATACAAGGACTTTTAGTTAAAAATAAATAAATCGCAAGGATAATGCATAATGATTTTGTTGGAGTTACAGGATTTCAAATATTAAACCAATTTGGAAATCAATCAATCTAATTTCTAATAATAATAAAATAAAAGATAAAGGCTTTATCATCAATTTAATTGATGTAGAAAATCCCTTTGAGAAACTGTTTAAATTCATCTCAGAAAAGTAATAATTAATAAGAAATTACTCATTCTGTTGAAAGGAATCTAAAATAACAGAGAAAAGCCATCATAGAGTTGCTATGGTAACATGATTTCAAATACAGAAACTAATGATAGAGTTATAACACTTGACATGCACTCACCATGCCTCATGATTTGCTTTGTGTACTATATTATTTTAATATTAATAATGATTAGCAATATTTTATGGTATTTTTCGGATGAAATTAGTTAATTTACCGTGCTGCTTAGAATGGTAAATGGTGAATATTATTTTGTGTATTTATTATTAAAATATAATTAGGTGACAGGTATAATATATAGGATAAGGTGCTTGCCTTATACATGGACATCTTGGATTCTATCCTTGTCATTAAGCTCTACACACCAGTTGTGTGGCTCAAAAGCTTACACTAAATATGTAATGTATATATAATAATTAATATTTTATATGAAGTGGTTAATTATATTCATAATATAGAACTTGAATAAAAAGGCACATGGATTCTTTTTAGGCAGATCATTTAAAGTTCTTAATCTCCATTTGTATAGATATTTTACCTACTTATGCTGATTTTATTTAAAACTATTACATTTGGCCAAGAGACTATAGTGTAAAGGAAAGCTTGTCTTACATGAATGAAAACTTGTCTTTTCTGAAGCTAATCTGAGTTGTATCCCCAGCACCACACATGGTTCCCTGAACATCACCAAACTAGATCTGAGAATCAGTCCTTACCAGAGCAGATGTGGCCCTGCAAACCAAAATAAATAAATATTAATAAATAAAATTATTGCATTTAATTATGATATGTATATATAAAATAAAACTATAGTATAACCTCTTTATATATATATATGACAATGTGGATTTTTGCATATATATGTGTGTGTTTTTGTATTTAATATTTCTGATATGTTATTAATTGTAAAATAAAGGGGTGGTTATAATTCAAGGAAATTTCATAATGGTAAGAGATAAATGTAGAATAAAGAAAGATATACATTAATTTTTATTTTTTTATCAAAATATGGGTTTCAGAATCATGGGGAAAGTGTTGAGCAATAATAATAAGTTAACGTTGCACACGATAAGTATAGCAAGGAAGTATTATTATCTGCATTTTATAAATAAAAAATGGGAAGATGAGACACTTGAGAAATATGTTCAAGCCATGCTACTCACAAGGAATGAATTCTATTTTAGTCTAGCTTCAAAGCATTTATATATGTGTGTCATGGCAATGTATTAGAAATATTTTAGTAAGTTTAGCATCTAACACAGTATATCATCCAGGAAACAGCTCAATGGTTAAGACACATTCTTTCTAAGTGTGAGACTATGAGTTCAATCCTCAGTGCCAGAATATGCTAGGCATGCCTCTGGCAGCTCTGCAGTCTGGCATGCCCAGTGTTGCAAGCAATTTCCAGCTTCTTCTGAGCTAGGTGTGAGCCACCAACTTTGACTAGTAAGTTGTGTGAGTGTTCTTACAAAGATTATAACTCAAGTAGAACATGTGTGAGCCCCCGCACACCTTATCTCTCTGCAAGCAATACAGAAAGAATATGCTTGAGCAACCCAACTAAAGTAATCCAGCACAAGGCAGTCACCATAGTGGAATAAGTGAACACCACACCCAAGAGTGAGTCATCCTCAGTCTTGAGAAAAACATTAATAGAATAAATGGAATAGGGAACAGAGCCTGTAATATATCTCATAACTGTATCTCCATGAAAAAGTTGAAGTTCTCAAACTGGTGCTTTACAATACTTAGCAAAAACTGGTGCTTTATAATACTTAGCACTTAGAGTTGTACTGGTTATGTAATGTCAATGACAAACCTGAAAATGTCACTGATCACTCATAATTGATCTTCACTTGATAAAAGTGATCCCTGAATACCTCCAGAAATTCCAGACTTTTAGTAAAGAACAGAATGTCCCTTCTTAGGAACAATTATGTATTTATTATTTTCTGTAAGTAATATATCTACTTATATTTACAGTAATATACTGTAAACATAAATAAAATATAAATAAAATAAATAAAATATATTTATTTTCTGTTTATTGCTACTGTCAACATAATGTAATATCAAATTCATAAAAATAATTGCATCCTACTCAGAAGTCCAGTCTTCAACATAGATTACTTCTACCCCTAACCGTCTGTGATTAATAAGTCATTCTTGTCATTAAGCATTAATTTATTCATTTTTAATGACTTCTATCTAGAAAAACTCTGACAATCAGAGATGGTCATACACTTCTTTTTTGCTTGGCAACATACACTTGATGTCTAAACAGTCTTTTTCTTTTCAAGTAGAAATGTGTTATTTTTCTATACTTATTTAAATAACTAGCAAAAATAATCTAACCTACATTATTTAAGATAGATATGATTCTCTTTCCATTGTTTGTACTAGTTATGTCATATCGAATATGAAACAGACAGCTTGCCAGGCTCTGCTGTGTGGGCAGAATACTCGGTAGCTTGCCAGACTCTCAGGGGCAGGTAGAATACTCCTGGTAGTATACTGATGAACTGCGCGGCTGCAAAGCAGCCAGTAGCAGCTGGTAGCAGCTCTGCCCCGTGTATCTGTGTCTCTGGTTCAAGCATACCTGGGCTTGAAATAGGTTTCTCTGCATGGTTGGGCTCTGACAAGCCGGGATTGAGATTTCTCTCTTGGGTGAAGCTCTGACAAGCTGTGGTGTCCAATTGCTGAAAAAGGCTGCCAAAATGGTGCGGGGGGTTCCGCTGGCTTCTTCTGAGGCTCTATTGGAATGGAAGCCCAGGCTGGAAGTCACCCTCCCTCCCGGCTGCCTGATGATCAGTAGAGCACAGGGAGCGCAATAGAGAGAGCTGGTAGCAGCTCTGCCCTGTGTATCTTTGTCCATTAAAATAGCTGGGCTTCATAAATCTGTGGCCTGCCGGGATAATTATTCAAAACTCCTCCTGTGTAAATCCAGTTGAAGGCAAGGAACGGGCATACATA
This sequence comes from Cryptotis parvus, assembly GCA_021461705.1. Classification (NCBI taxonomy): domain Eukaryota; kingdom Metazoa; phylum Chordata; class Mammalia; order Eulipotyphla; family Soricidae; genus Cryptotis; species Cryptotis parvus. The sequence goes on from JAJIBD010022601.1 coordinate 391,104, forward strand.
ATTATTTGTTAATGGTAGGCACAAGTAGAAAAAAGGAATAGAACAGAAGAAAGAAAAAATCTGTAATTATTTTAATTTTTAAGCAATAGGTCTATGAGAAAGAACAACGACTTATGGAAGCAAAATCAATAAAAATTGATACAAAATAAAATATTCAGTATCTCACAGTCAATGTTTACAGATCCAGAGAGATTATACTGAATTATTTTAATTTAATTGGAATAAAGGAAACTCTTGTGTGATTGCTCAAGACTGACTTTTTTTAGTAAAGATCTTATGTGGTATTTATGTACCTAGTCAAGAAGTCAAAATGTTGAACGACCTAGCACCTGAGCTGCGGCGGAGGAAGTGAGCATTGTGGAACACCTTCAAGAGTGTAGAAGAAACAGCTAAAAGGACAAAGAACCTCCATCTCCAGGCACAGCTCTTTGACTCCACCAATCTTCCTGCATTAACATATGTCTCAGAGACCTGGGCCCTACGAAAGCAGGATGAGAATGCTATTCAGGTCTTTCAAAGAGGAAGCGAAAGAGCTATGCTTGGAATATCACGCCTCAAGTGAGAGAAGAAATTCAGAGTTCTGACTTCCGTCAACAATCAAGAGTCAACGATGCTTTCGTTTCCAAAGTATTGAAAATCAGATGGGCTGGGCATGTAATGTGATTTGGAGACAACCACTGGACTAGAACCATTACCAACTCGATCCCATAGGATGTCAAATGATCACGTGGTTGCCCACCTACAAGACAGTCAGATTTCTTTGTCAAGACCCTGAGTAAATGGTTTGAGGGTCTTTGTATTCCTGGAGCAACAGATGCCATTGGGCTACAGCAGTGGCATGTGACACAAACAAATGGAAATGTTAATGGCAACCGATCAAATCGACGAATAACAGGATTTCAAGTGATCAAGTGATCATGATGCTCTTTCAATGTTTTCTACATAGTATGTCATGTCTAAGAGGGACTAATATGATCACATTTCCATCCAAAAACTGCATTTCATAATATCCAACTCAATTGATTCTATTAATGTTCAAATAGGAAAATTGGAATTTCTAAATTCACATGACCTCTGAAACGGAAACTGTGGAAGTGCTGAGAGACCAAACAGGAGTGATAAGGAAAGCCTGAGGCTCTGAACAGTTGTAAAACATGGCTCACATTGGCCCAATGGAAAGTCCAGGGTAGGGTTGTTATACCAATAGCTGGAGCTCTGTTGGAAGGATTGTGTCTGTAATATCAGTGACACTGCACAAAATTGCTTGCACATGCTTCTATCTGATAGCATTTCACTTAACCTTAATGCAGTTTAAAGTCTATTTGCATATTGTGCCTCCTTATTCCGTTACTCAGTGGTACTAACCCTGCTGTTTTGTCCATGGTGTCTAAAGACTATAAGGAAAATGAAAGAAGGAGGTGCTATGACACTAGCTGGAGTTACCAGCTGGAAGCAGTGTTAAACAAGCAGTGTCAGAAAAAGGCAGTGGCTTGTGGAAAGAAAGTTGACAGAAATAGCCTTGTTGGTGGATCCTCTGACCAACCTGGTGTCTTCTTCCAGCTGAAAGGAAGTTAGAACACAGTTATTTGGGTGATACAGGCAATAAGAATTAGTTCTTTTACATTGAAAATGGAAGTAGAGAAAGATAATAAATGCGTTTGAGAGCAAATTGGCAAAAACTCAGCCTGCATCAGAAACCGGAGTTCACCAAGCTTTTTAGTAATTGCTGTTTCAGCAGAAAGATAGATCTTGTTTTCTTTCAGTTTATAGTTGGGTCAAACAATTTCAAATAGTCATTGATCACTTGCTTCTTTATTCTGAATAGTCTGCCTATAGTGTTTCTTAATTCATGAGGGGTTGTTAGTGGACTCTTCAAAATTTGGCAGTTTTATTAATTTATGCACTTTAAAATAAGTTATTACATATGTGATGTTTTATATCTATATCATTTAAATGAACATATTCAATGTTTTTATTTTTTGTGTTATACTATGATTTTGAACACCTTTTACACCCAGTATTATAAAATATTGTGTTTCTTATGTCATTTATGTACATTTATGACTTTATTGCTCCTGCTTAGCTTCATAGTCCTTTTGAAATAGGTAAGTTTCAACTATTAAAATTAATTTAATACTTAAACTAATTTTAGTTATCACCTTATCCCAAATAATTATCTATTTTTCTATATTATTTATTAATCACTGTATCACTGTGTCACTGTCTTCCCGTTTATCATCAAATTGCTCAATCAGGCACCAGTAACATCTCCATATGTCCTGTCTCATGCAAGTAGAGCCCAAGGTACCTGCTTGCTCCAGGAACATAAAGAGCCTCAAACCATTTCATCAGGTCATGGGAATGAGGATTATAATTGTTACTGGTATTTGGCATATCAAATACAACACGGGTAGCTTGCCAGGCTCTGCCGCACGGGTAGCATATTAATATTATTTATTAAATCATCTGTAATCCCCTTAACATATTTGAAATGTTTCTTTTCTCACATTTAAATATATTCTAGAAAATAAAATTAAACAGATAATTGTTTTAATTGTTTAAGGTCAGTGTCTATAATCTATGGAAGATTTAGCAACAATTCCTTATAAGCAGATATGTTTTGAATATAATAATATAAAATTTAAGTTTTTATCTTCATTCCAAATAAATACTAATATTTTTGTCATTATCTCTGAACTAGCTACTTGCCTGTTTATCTTTCCATCCTTCCATATAGGTTATAGTGCTGCTACGTATTTATATTCATATAGTAGATATATAAGTAAATCAAGTTTTGAGTATAAATATACATTTTTAAATTTGTATATCATCAGAAAATACATTTGGGAATGGATACCTATTTCTTCCCTTGAAGACTAAATTTCCCTTCTTAATTCTAATGGGGGAAATTTTAAAACATATAATAAGCTTAGCTGCTGTAATATAAAAATTGAAATATGAAGAAAAGTAAAATTATGCTTGTTGAAAAATGATGTAATGTTATGATTTAAATGTAGAAAACATTAAATAACAACAAGAAACAAATAAAAATGATCAAAGTTAAATTATATAAAATTAACACAAAAATCAGTTGTATTATAAAAAGATTGTATAGGCATTATGGCGCTTCTTATTCATAGATGATCGGAGTTTAATCTGGACACCACATGCTCTCCCCTGACCACTACTGGTCGAGATCACATTGCACAAAGCCAGGAGTGATTCTTTAGCACTGCCAGGTGTTGTCCAACCCCACCCACCTAAAAAGGTCAATTTTGTTTCTCAAACATCCTAGTACTAAAATTTATTTTTTGAAAGAATTTTTTTTTTAATTTTCTGTGTCACACCAGGCAATTTTCAGTGGCAATTCTAGGCTCTGCACTCAGGAATTATTCTTGTTGGTGCTAGGGGGACCTTATGAAATGCCAGGGATTGAATCCAGGTCAGCAGTGTGCAAGGCAAACACCCTACCAGCTGTACTATAGCTCTGGCCTTGAAATGAAATCTTACAAAACAATATTATTCACATTCAAATATATTTTAAAATTCTATTGTAATCTGTAGATTCTGTTTGGTCATACTATATAAGAATGAAATATTTTGCAGAAAAACAATACCCATTGTTTTTAGACCTTTGAAATGAGTGCAGAATATCAAGGGTCTTCAACAATCAAAAGGTTTTAAAATTAACAAAGTCAAATGACTTAGATTCCTGATTTTAAAACTTATTAATATGCTACAGTGTTTAAGTTTAAACATGCATTTAAAACAGATTTATACACTAATCAAAACAGTGTTTTAGGCCATAAATTAACACTTGCATAACATGAAGGCAAATAACTTTTTATTATGTGCAAAGACCAATCAATTCAAAAAGAACAATCCCCTAAAAAACAGCATTTACAAATACTACCTCAGGGCCGGAGAGATGGCTCAGTGGGTAGGGTGTTTGCCAGCCCATACTGGCCTGGGTTCGATCCCCAGCATCCCATATGGTCCCCGGAGCAACGCCAGGAGTGATTCGTGAGTGCAGATCCAGGAAAAACCCCTGAGAATTGCCGGGTGTGACCCAAAAAGAAGAAAAAAGTACTACCTCACACCGTTAACAAAACAGTAGTTTTAAATTGGATCAAAGACCACATATTAAGACGGAACTCTATAGAAACTTAGGAGGAGACTTAAGGAGAGTGCATGATGCTGTAATTAACAATGTCCTTGTGCCCAAAACATTACAGGAAACTAAAGGGATTAATAAATTATGCTTTATCAAACTAAACAATTAAAATACACAGTTCAGAGAATGAAAAACAAGAAATCCTACTGAATGGGAGAAAAACATGCAAGTCATATATTAGATAATGAATTATAACCTTTATTATAGTTTATAATATATTATAAACTATATTATGCTATAAGAAGGAGGAAAACAAAAATGAAAATACCAATGTGAGGAAGAAAATATACTTGGGAAATGTTGCTGCAAACAAGAAATTATAAAATGCCAGATACTCTTAAAATAGAGTGCTATTTTCTCAAAAATGATCTAAAAATATAATTACCATGTAATTTAACAATACTTCTCTTTGAAAGATATTTATGATTCCATGTTCATAGTGATTGTGTTGCAATAAAAAGAAATAATAGAGATCCCCACTCTCCCCACCAGGTGTGTTCCTGTGGCGGACAGCCCCCAAGCTACTCCTCTCCAGGATAAAGAGCTGGTACTTTGAGAAGGGGACCAAGCCACACCCAGCTTCTCGGACCTCCCACCTGGCGCCATCCACCCCCGACACCCAGCAGATCCCCGCTCTCCCCACCAGGTGCGTTCCAGGGGCCAGCAGCCCCGGAGCTACTCCTCTCCAGGATAAAGGGCTGGTGCTTTTGAGAAGGGGACCAAGCCACACCCAGTTTCCTCGGAACTTCCACTGCACTACCCCCACCCCAACCCCCTGACTCTGGAATCCCCCACCAACACCCCAAAATTCAAAACCCTGCGGACACTAGTGCGTCTACGAAGTATTTTTTTACCTACCTGCGATACCACTGAGCATTTTCCCCTACACTCTTTGCTATATGTCCCTAGCTGCAAAGTAATTCAGGCACCTACTAACTCTATTGACTAGTCAACTAGAACACACATTTTCAACCTATGGTAGTCATTATGGTAAAGCAATGCAAAATTCCTTCAAGCTCTACAATTGAAGTCACTAATACAGATGAGTCAAGCAATAACGATGAGCTATATAACCTCTCTGAAAAGGAATTTCGGAAGGAATTGTTAAAGATGCACAAGGAACTCAAATAAACAATGGAATAGAAAGTCATTAAATATAGGAGGATATGAGAGCAGAATTGAGTAAATTTCAGACCAAAGTACAAACAGAAATGACAGATATTAAAAATGAGGTAAGTGAACTGAAAAACACAGGGGAAGGCCTCCAAAGCAGAGTAACAGCTACTGAAGAAAGAATTAGTGATCTCGAAGATGAGGTACAGAGATTCTGTAGACAACACCAGAAGATGGAAAAAAGACTCACAATCAATGAACAGACTACCAGAGAAAATCGGGATGAAGACAAAAAGAACAACATACACTTCATTGGGGTTCCAGAAGGGCAAGAAGAAAACCCTGATAAGGAAGAAACTGTCAAAGCCATCATCTCTGAGAAGTTCCCTGAACTGAAGAAAGCATGCTCCCAGATATAGGAGGCCCGGAGGATACCAGCAAAAAAGAACCCCCAATAGGAATACTCCAAGACACATCCTTCTTTTTTTTTAATATTTTATTACACCGCCATGTGATATACAATTACAAAGATGTTCATGTTTGGGTTTCCGTCATACAGTGTTCCAGCACCCATCCCTCCACCAGTGCCCATCTCCCACCACCAATGTCCCCACTTCCCTCCCCCTCCCCTAGCCCGCCTCTATGGCAAATTCTCTATCTCTTCTCTCTCTCTCTTTCTCTCTTCTCTTACACATTGTGGATTGCAATACATACATTTAGAGATCATCATGTATATCTTTTTTTCCTATATACAATGCTCAGTTCTAGGCTGGTATTATCACTTTTGACAAATATTAGCACACTGTTCCCTTCTCTGTCTTACCTAACCACTGATTCCCACATGTTTGTGGTAGATTCCACCTTTTTTTTTTAATTGAAAGATGCTCATGTAGAGCTTTGGTTCTACAGTGTTCCAACATGCACCCTCCGCCCAAACCCATCTCCCATCACCAATGTCCCCACCTCCTCCCCCCCCCGCACCTCAACCACTTGGCGGGTTCTGTATGTCATTTATTTCCTCTTTATATCTCCTTCCCAACAAACTTTCCTGCTCTTCGTGGAATGCAGTGCATTAAAAGACATTACTGTTTCACTATTTTAGTGGACCGCGGCCGAAGCGGCTCGCGCCCCCTCGGCTCGAACTGGCTTTGCTCTGTTGATCTGGTCGTGAGGAAGTGTCGCAGCGTCCGGACAGCAAAAATGGTGGCTAGTGTGATGGGCGAGTCTCATCCGGCTGCTTCCGGGACCCCCCAGAGGCGACGGGCCCACTCCCAAAACCCATCTGCCCTCCTCGGGGTTCCATGGTCAGCTAGGCCCGGCGCGAGCCGAGCGCCAGCCTCCCCAGCCGTCCGTGAGGCTCTGTCACGCTGGCCCGTGGGCAGCTCCTGGCAGGGCCACCAGGCTCGACAAGATGGAGGGGGGGAAGGGATGACCACGCCTCCATCTGACGACTTCCCAGTGATTCCCGCCTCTTGGAGCCGCCTACCTGGGCTCGAACTGGCTTTGCTCTGTTGATCTGGTCGTGAGGCAGTGTCGCAGTGTCCGGACAGCAAAAATAGTGGCTAGTGTGATGGGCGAGTCTCATCCGGCTGCTTCCAGGACCCCTCAGAGGCAACGGGCCCACTCCCAAAACTGCCCTCCTTGGGGTTCCATGGTCAGCTAGGCCCGGCGCGAGCCGAGCGCCAGCCTCCCCAGCCGTCTGTGAGGCCCTGTATCGACACATCCTTATTAAAATGACAAAAATGATAGACAGAGATAGAATACTGAAAGCAGCAAGATCAAAAGAAGGAAATCACATAAAAAGGAGCGTCTCTAAGATTTACAGCAGACTTCTCAGAAGAAACACTCCAAGCCTGAAAACAGTGGTGGGATATTGTGAAAAGGCTCAATGAACTGCAGCCTCACAAATTCTTTACCGAGATAGACTTACTTTCAGATGTGAAGGAAAGATACACATCTTCATGGATAAACAACAACTCAGGAAATTCATAGACTTAAAACCAACTAATAAAGAAGGATTGAAGGGTCTATTGTAAAATAAGATAACCCAAAACCACAACAAGTTTAAACAGAAAGATGGCACAAAATTCAATGACAGTAATCTCTCTCAATGTCAACGGTCTAAATGCACCAATTAAGAGACACAGGGTGGCAAAATGGATCAAAAAACTGAATCCAAGATTCAGCTGCCTACAAGAAACACATCTGAATAACCAGAGCAAACACAGACTCAAAGTCAAAGACTGGAAGACCATTCTCCATGCAAACAACCCCTACAAAAAGGCAGGTGTGGCCATACTCCTATCTGACAATATAGACTTCAGGCTGAAAAAGATTAAAAGGGACAATGAAGGCCGTTTCTTAATAATTAAGGGGTATGTATAGCAGGAAGAAATCACACTACCAAACATATACGCAGCAAACGAGGGGCCAGCAAAATACTTAAAACGACTATCAATAGACCTCAAAGAAGTCAATAATAGTAGCACAATAATAGTTGGAGACTTCAACACTGCATTATCAACTGATCTATCGACTATGGATAGATCGACAAGACTGAAACTCACCAGGGAAATACTGGACCTGAAGGAAGAAATGGAAGAAAGAGAGCTGGTTGATATATACAGGGCTTTTCATCCCACAAAAGCTGAATACACATTTTTTTAGTGCACATGGAACGTACTCCAAGATAGACCATATACTAAGCCAGAAAGCATACCTCAACAAAATAAAAAAGACATGGAAAGAATCATGTTGAGTGAAATTAGTCAGAAGGAAAGAGAGAGACATAGAATGACTGCATTTATTTACATGACATAAATATATCAGGTGATCTTACCAAAAGTGGAAATTACCACAAACATGTGGGAGTTAGAGTTTAGGTAAGATAGAGAAGGAACATGTGTGAATAAATGTCAAAAGGGCTGATACCAACATAGAACTGAATATTAAATACAGGCAAAAATAATTGCACATGATGGCTTCTAGGTGTATGTAGTGCAACCCACACAATGTGTAAGAGAAGGGAAAGAGAGAGAGGGAGAGAGAAAAGAGATGAAGAACCTGCCATTTGGGCAGGCTATGGGAGGGGGAGGGAATTGGGGACATTGGTGGTGGGAAACGGGAACTGGTGGAGGGCGGGATGCTGGAACACTATGTGACAGAAACCTCCAAACATGAACAACGTTGTAATTATATATCACGGTGGTATAATAAAATGTTTAATTAAAAAAATTAAAAAATTAAAAAAAATAAAATTCTTAATAAACAAAATAAAGAAAAAAAGGGTTGTGTTATGCAACAAGTAAAGAAAGCAGGTTACCCTCGATGATGTGGGCAGGCTTATCCAATCAGCTGATGCTCTACATAGAATAAAGGTGGGTCAGAGTAAATGGATTTAGGTGCTTGTCTTGCACAGCATCCATCCCATTACCATGCTCAGCATCCCACTTATGGTCACTGTCACTGTCACTGTCTTCCCATTCCTCATCGATTTGCTCGAGCAGGCCCCAGTAACATCTCCATATGTTCTCTCTCATGCTAGTAGAGCCCAAGGGCATCTGCTTGCTCCAGGAACATAAAGAGCCTCAATCCATTCTGGAATGAGGTCTATAATTGTTACTGGTATTTGGCATATCAAATACAACACGGTTAGCTTGCCAGGCTTGCCATGCAGGAGGCATACTCTTGTAGTCACCTCCAAATAAAGCAGCTCTGCCCCATGTCTCTGAGTCTCTGGCCCAGCATACCTGAGCTGTATTTAAAAAAGACTGCTGCAGGGTGGAACTCGATGAACCGGGCTGTGATAGGCTGTTCTGCTGGGTGGAGTTCTGATGAGAGAGAAGTCCAGATGTGGAAAATGGAGGCCCTCATGGAGTGGAGGGTCGTCTGGCTTGTTGCAAGGCTCTGCTGGGGGCGGGCCAGGGCTAGAACCCGCCATCCCTCCTGGTGGCCTCGTGAGCGGCTGGGCAATGGGAGAGCAAGCAGCAGCTCTGCCCCATGTCTCTGAGTCTCTGGCCCAGCATACCTGAGCTGTATTTAAAAAAGACTGCTGCAGGGTGGAACTCGATGAACCGGGCTGTGATAGGCTGGTCTGCTGGGTGGAGTTCTGTGAGAGAGAAGTCCAAATGTGGAAAATGGAGGCCCTCATGGAGTGGGGGTCATCTGGCTTGTTGCAAGGCTCTGCTGGGGGCGGGCCAGGGCTAGAACCTGCCATCCCTCCTGGTGGCCTCGTGAGCGGCTGGGCATAGGGGAGAGCAAGTAGCAGCTCTGCCCCATGTCTGTGAGTCTCTGGCCCGGCATACCTGAGCCGGATTTAAAAAGACTGCTAGGCCAGGCGATAGCCCAGTGGGTAGGGCATTTGCCTTGCACGCGGCCGACCTGTGCTGGCCCAGGTTCAATCCCCAGCATCCCATATGGTCCCTGAGCACTGCCAGGAGTAATTCCTGAGTGCAGAGCCAGGAGTAACCCCTGAACATTGCTGGGTTTGAGCCAAAAGAAAAAAAAAGAAAAAAAAAAGACTGCTGCAAGGTGGAACTCTATGATCCAGGCTGTGATAGGTTGGTCTGCTGGGTGGAGTTCTGACGAGAGAGAAGTCCGGATGTGGAAAATGGAGGCCCTCATGGAGTGGGGGGGTCGTCTGGCTTGTTGCAAGTCTCTGCTGGGGTGGCGGGCCAAGGCTAGAACCCGCCATCTCTCCTGGGCTCCTTGTGGCTGCAGGCACAGGGAGCAAGTAGCAGCTCTGCCCCATGTCTGTGAGTCTCTGGCCCAGCATACCTGAGCCGGATTAAAAAAAAGACTGCTCTAGGGTGGAACTCGATGAGCTGGGCTGTGATACGGCTGTTCTGCTGGGTGGAGTTCTGAAGACAGAGAAGTCGGATGTGGAAAATGGAGGCCCTTATGGATTGGGGGGTCATCTGGCTTGTTGCAAGGCTCTGCTGGGGCGGGCCAGGGCTAGAACCTGCCATCCATCCTCGGCTTGCAACAAGCCAGGCGGCCCACTCAATGAGGGCCTCCATTTTCCACATCGGACTCTCTCAGAACTCCACCCAGCAGACCAGCCTATAACAGCCTGGCTCATCAAGTTCCACCCTGCAGCAGTCTTTATTAAATCTGGCTCAGGTATGCCGGGCCAGAGACTCACAGACATGGGGCAGAGCTGATACTTGCTCTCCCTGTGCCCAGCCACTCGAGGCGCCCACTCATGGTACTTTGAGTATCCCAGAAGTAATCTCTTTTTTTTTTTTTTTTTTTGCTTTTTTGGGTCACAGTTGGCGGCGCTCAGGGGTTACTCTTGGCTCTTAGCTAAAGAATTTCTCCTGGTGGTGCTCAGGAGGACATATGGGAGGCTGTTGCCCAAACCCAGATTGGCCCATACAAGGCAAATGCCCTACCCACTATGTTATTGCTCCGACCCCAGAAGTAATTTTAGTTCAAACCAAGGAGTGAGCTCAGAAAATCACCACAGGTGTAGCAATAACATACACCCACACACCCACACGCGATAATAAAATTAAGCAAACCTCTCTTTAGCAAGTTGAGATTTTCAGAAGACAACCTTTTGATATAAATTTCACCGTGTTCTTAAGTTTGTAGCCTGAGAACTATTTAATCATTTATTGGGCTTTTAAAATTTCCACAATTAATAAAGTTAAATTTTTGAAGTCTCTTTCCTCCTGTCTACTTTCTCCCTTGCTGTATTTCTCCAGAAAATTCTGTCAAAACTGACTAATGCAATTTAAACTAGTAAATGGTTATATTTTACTGAGGGGGAAAAAAGTGCATACCAAAAAGTAATACTAGGTTATTCTTAATCCTAGGTCATACTAATTAGAAGATCATGGAAGTAAAGAATATCATATTAGATTTTCTAATAAGAAAATCTAATTAAGTTAGAGGAAGCATATTAGAGGCAACTGGGGTAAGGGTCAAAGTTCTCAGTCATATTAGTGGTATAGAAGTGAAGACACCTACACATGATGTGATATGATTTATTAATGTGATACAATATATTATATATAAATATATATTATGTATTTTATTATATATCAGAAATTAAAAACACTGAAGGAATGAAACCCAAACTGTTATAACTAAAGTTTGAAATATGATTGTAGTGGGGCCAGAGCAGTTGTGCAGCGGTTAGGGCATTTGCCTTGATCAGTCTAAGTTTGATCCTAGGTATTCCATAGCATTCTAAAAGTCTGGCTGGTGTGATTCTTGAGCATGAGAGTAAGTGCTGAGAACCCCTGATAGGTGAGGATTCCCCCAAAAAAGAAAACCAAACAAAACAATGTTCCTGTAAAGGAAGAGGCCTTGAATATGGGAATAAGCCAAGGAACATTGCAAGGAAGTTGACATTGTTGACTTGTGGTGGGCTTGGTGTTGGAACATCATATGCTTAAAACTCTATTATTAATAACTTTATAAACCATAGTTCTTAAATTAAAAGATTAAGAAATACAAATGCCTTTGTAATCAAATAAGCAAACAAGAAGGATGAGGAGGATGCTATTTGAATAACAATTGATGTTCACAAATTCTTTGACATTTATCATATTAAGAAATCACACATTTACCCCTTCCTTTGGCCTTAGTAAGTTTGAGTTCAAGGTCTTATTTGAACAGAGAAATTCCTCTAAAGCACTCTGCTTTGACATATTAACCATGCTTGGGAAAGGAGAAGCTCAAACTACAAGAAAAGTATATTTAACTGTCCTGGACACAGTTCTGTCTGTGAGAGTCAACCTTTTGTGAGAATGTCTGTCATGAGTGCAGACATGCTAGAGAGCCACTTACATCTACCTTATCAGTCCCCAGTACCAGGAAGGACAATATTCAGTGACTGTTTTAAAACAGCAATTGTTTATGCTACTGTATTATGCAAAAGAATATAAAGAAAAAGCATAACCATAAAGCAGTAATATTGAATCAGAAGGACCAGTATTTGAATTTTAACCTTACTTCTTACCCGCCATATGTGACATAAGAATACTCTGTTTATCACTTGTATCACTTGCCTTCCTGTTGTTAATTGATTTGCTCCAGTGGGCACCAGTAACATCTCCATACGTCCTGTCACATGCTAGTGTAGCCCAAGGGCATCTGCTCACTTCAGGAACATGAAGAGCCTCAAACCATTCCTTCAGGTCATGGAAATGAGGCCTATAATTGTTATTGGTTATTTTGCATATCAAATATGTCACAGGTAGCTTGCCAGGCTCTGCTGTGCAGGTGAGATACTCTTGTTGTTGCCTCTCATCTTGTGCATTTATTGATGAACCTACATAAATAAATGCAAAGTGGCAAGCATAAGGCGCATGAGACAGGGAAAGATCTGCTCTTCTGCTCAGTTGAGCTCTGATGAGCTGTGGAATCAGGATGTTCAAAATGGCAGCACTCATAATTTATTTGCATGACATAAATATACTAGGTGATCTTACCGAAGTGGAAATTACCACAAGCGTGTGGGAGTCAGAGGTTGGTTTAGATAGAGAAGGGAACATGTGTGAATAAATGTCTAAAATTCTGATGCTAACATAGAACTGAGCATTAAATACAGACAAAAAAATGCAAATGATGGCTTCTAAGTGTTCCGTAGTGCACTTAGAAGTGTACAATATGTGGGAGAAGGAGGAGAGAGAGAGGGAGAGGAGAGGGAGATAAAGAACCTGCCATTTAGGCAGGATGTGGGAGGGGAGGGAATTGGGGACATGGGTGGTGGCTGGGGGGCACTGGTGGAGGGCAGGGTGCTGGAACACTGTGTGACCGAAACCCCCAAGCATGAACAGCATTGTAATTGTATATCTCGCGGTGGTATAATAAAATGTTAAAAAAAAAAAAAAAAGAAAATGGCAGCACTCATGGTGTGGGGTTCCTCTGGCTTCTTGTAAGGCTCTGCTGGGATGGTGCACCAGGCTTAGAACCTGCCTTCCTTCCTGGGAGCCTCAAGAGCAGCTGGGCACAGGGAGAGCCAGTAGCATCTCTGCCCCGTGTATCTGAGTCTATTTATATTACTCTGTTATATTACCTGTAAATCAAGTATAAGAGTACTTATCTTATTGAAACCAGAGTGATTCTTGAGCACAAATAACTTGAGATTGAGTAAACCCTGGGCTACACAAGAGTGTTGCTTGCCCTAAAATTACCTATAGATTTGGGAACATGACTTAAAAGGGTATAGCACTTGCTTTTATATAAGAGAGATATTGAATACTTAATTATTCTTCAAGTACCACTGGGATTGACCCATGAATGGTCCTCACACACTACCAGGTACAACTCCCTCCTCTCCCCCATAAAGGAACAAACCAAAATAATCACCTAAGAAATGACTTGATTAGAAATGAGATATATGTAAAATGTTATAAATGGTATCTGGCAAATGAAAAATTCTTGAATTTTGTAAGCAATCAATAATGTTATTGCCATTATTGAGACCATTTGGGTACATCTTTATTACCTAATTAATCTATATATTTCTTTGTATTAAATTAAAATTATAAGATTTTAGGATGTTCAATATGATCTTAACTCCAAAATTCACACATCATTCCAGTTGATTTGATGACAGGTATTTCAAATAACTCAAGTTTACATTTTAAAGACACAGTTAAATATATAGATTTCAGAATTTTTCAAGGAAGCATTGCTTTCTCCTTGCAGTCACATAGATTTTTCTAGTAAAATCCATCCTTCTCAACATTAAAGTTTACAATATTACTAGAGCTTTATCCATATTTTAAAAAGGAGCCATTACCATTTAAATTAGAAACAGGAAGATGGTAGAGTTTTTATACATGGTAGATGCATCTCTATATGTTTGTAATATAATAACATTTTGAAGGTTTAAAATGTACAGTATCTGAGGTTGTTGTCAAGTATACAGAACTATCTTTGTAAGTAGAATTTCTAAAGATTGAGGACTCTCTTATAGGTCATAGTTGAATGCAATGTGATGCAAATGGATCTATTTGTGGTTACTTCTTCCCTTAAAATATGAAATGGTTATAACCATTTTCCTTACAAATGGAGAAAAATCATCTATCAGGAGTTCAACTATAAAAAGTGTAATCACCAGCAAAATTTTCTTTAGCCTGAGAAGCACTATTTTCTAGTTTCTTGCTTATGATGAAACATTGAAATTGAAACCTGAATGTTTTTCTATGGTTATGTAAGATAGTATGCCCCAAAGTCCTATTAAAATGCCTAGGGATTGTCTATATTAAAGGAGTTTCCATTGTTATTTATGCTTCTAAAACTTCTGTGTCAAATATTATACACTCAAATTATTATTATATGATACCAAGCCAGGGACCTCAACTGCATTGCATGTTAATTCTATTTTTGTTTCAGTGTTAGAGCTGAAATTTTATGTTGAAGGAAAAGAACAGGGACAATCTATTTATATTTGAAGGGAAATATTTGCAAACTAAAAGACATTGAAAGGACAAAAAAGTCTGAAAAAAAAAGTATTCATTCAAATAGTGTTTATAGAAGCCTGGTGGAACACATTTACAGGTATGCTTTTGAAAAAAAATGTTTAAAAAAAAACTATGAAGTTCAGTAGTAGAATGCCTTAAAGTCCTTGTTAGTTTAATGACAGTGATAGGTGAATGATTATTCTCTTCTTGAAGTAAGAAATTTTAAAGAAGAATAAAATCACAACATTTTAGAAAATTGTCCTTAGCAGTCATTCTCTGCTGTCAGGAATGTGCGTGATGTTTATTAGCCAAATTTCTCTTCAAGGTATGGTAGTCCCAACTTTTCATTGTCTAATCCATTCAGCACTCTCTGATTAATAGCTGTTCTTCTCTTCTTCAGCTTTTCCTTATTGCATATTTGTTTCTATAGCTCAGCCCTATCGTCAGTGATTCTACAACAATGATCAACTTAATGGCTCCAACAGCTGGTGTTAAATCAGAATCCAATTAGTTCATGATTCATTCTCTCCCCAGTTTTAGAACACAGCAAAGGATGAAGATTTCCCTTCCATCCTTATGAGGCACTCTTAGGCAGGCTTGTACCCAAAAAAAAAAAAAAAAAAAATATATATATATATATATATATATATATATATATATATATTCCTTTACTCTGTCTTTCGCGAAGGGGTGAATCAAAGGCTATGGTCAAGTCTCTGGCAAGGTAAGAGAGAACTACTTTCTAGAATTTCTAGAATCCATTGCATTGAAATCTTTCTTTTTTTCCCTAAAATAATCTGAAGTGACTTTTTAGAAAATAAGTTTGAATACCTTAATTGGCTTTAGGACAGGAAACAGATTTATTTTAAAAAATTGCAAATGGAGCTGGAGAGATAGTACAGCAGGTATGGCACTTACTATGCATGAAGCTGACCACAGTTTATTCCCCAGCATCACCTATGAGCCACCAAAACCCATCAGCATCCCTGCTGCTGAGCCAGGAATAATCTCTGAGGACTTTTGAAGGTGTATTCCCTTAGAAAGGAAGTATATTCTTCTATCTATATTTTACAGAAGAGTGAAGTCATCTAGTAGTTGTTCTCTCTCTGACTTGTTTTGCTTAAGACAATATACCCCCAGTATATAAAGGCACAATGTAAATAAAATCAATGAAAACCCTGGTCCTGGGATTGAAAATTGATTAACTATTAGGAAGAATGGAGGAAATGAAGATTGGACCAGAGGTGATATAAGGACATTAATTGAATTATGGCACTATGGTATTAGTAGGATGCAACAACTTTGTACATCAATACAAAATCATGCATACCCTTATTGAAAGAGTTGGCCACCCGATAGGGTCACTGACTGGGAGCCTTGGGCGCCGCACCTACCAAGGAAACCTCTGAGAGACCGGGTCCTATGCAAAAGCAAGGGTTTTTATTAATATTCGAGTATGCGCGGGCTCATAGCATGACCACAAGTAGTCAGCGGCTAAGAGGCCCGAGCCCTTCCAGGGAGGATCTTTTAAGAGATAATTCCTGATGCTACAGAAAAGCCGGTGCATAACCATCCAATAGATTTAAAATATTACATCAAGGTCTGCGGCGCAGGCAGCCAATCACTTTGTAACAAGTAATCATGCCCTACCAATCAGATCATACTTAATATTTCTTTCTATATTTGGTGCGGCTAGACACACATGTGGGATTATGGGGCAGTAATGGCTATGTGTAGGTGCAGGAATGCAATTCAGGCAATTCAGGCCAGATAGCAGATTCTGGGTGGGGGTCTCCTAACCTCTAACAGGAATTTGTTCTGGGCCTTTTGTAGATAACAGGATGAAAAGGTTACTTCAAGATGAAAAGGACACTCAGGCCCCTAAATTGGTAGCTTTCCGTGAGTAGGCCTGCCTTGGTTGGGAAAGTGGGGGGGTTTCTGCCTTCTTTCATTATAATCACATAGTATAATAATAACAAGAATACTAATAATACAAATGAAATAAGGGCTGGAACAATAGTATAGCAATACTAGCTGTAGCCTGCCTTCCTCAGTGTCTTTTCTCTCTTCTACTTCCTCTTCTCCCTCTGTCTCTGCTTGCTTTCTCTCTGTTCTCTTCCATGTTGGGCCCTAGCACATGGTAGCAGCCATATTGGCCTAGGATTCTAAACCTACACGTGGCCAGGGACCAGTCAAGAACCTAAAGCCTGGAGTTTTCCTATTGTTGAATTGTATGCTGGAAGAAGTGTGAGTAAAGCCTTTTGAAACTTCACTGAATTTGTAAGACTTTCTCTGTCTGAAGGGCTCCGATCCCCTAGGGCAGAAGGGGTTCCACGTCTTGCTCACAGATTTTGTCAGGGAACCCAGCATTCTCCAGCAAGTGGAGGTCCCACTGAGATCTCTTGTTCTTCTCCCAGATTTTGTTGGGGAACCCAGGTTTCTGTACAAGGAGAAATGACAAAGTTATTTAAATTTTATGACAAAATTGAACCTTTGTATTAAAAGAATAATAAAGAACATCGATATTTGGGAATTGAAGATATTATACTGAGGGTAGGGCATTTGACTGCATGCGTCTAACCAGGATTAATTCCCATATATTCCCCACTAGTCAGGAGTAATTCCCAGTGGACATGTTGGGCTCTAAGCAGCAAGTATTAGGGTCTGGCACTTTCTGCCATAAGGTCCTGGGGGATGGGACCCAGGCAGTGAGGGGGTGGGACACTAAATAGGGGAGATAGTGTTCTAGAAGGATGTAGATCCCCACCATGAGGACTGGATGAAGAAAGAGCCCTAAAACCTCAACAAGGAACACCCACATATATAATGTCTCTGATAAAGAATTCAGAGATGAAATGGTAAGGATATTTAATGAGCTCAAGGAAACAATGGAACAGACATTCAATAAAATACAGCAAGGAAATACTGGCTTTGAAGGATGAAATGGCAGAGAGAGGGCTAGTGTATACACACACACACACACACACACACATACACACACACACACAAAGAGTTTTTCATTCCCCAAAATTTGAAAAATTATTTTTCTCCAGTGCATATGGAACTTTCTCAAAGATAAGCCACATATCTTAATATAATCAAGAAGATAAAAAATGTATCAAATATCCTTTCAGATCATGAAGCATTGAAAACAGATATTACTCACACACACTAACAGAATTTCAAAATAACCACCTGGAAATTCAACAGCTCACTACTAAACAACCAGTGGATCATGGAGGAGATCAAAGAAGTCAAAAGAGAGTCCTGGAAACAAATGAGAATGAGGACATGAGCTAGCAGAACTTTGTGGGGCACAGCGATAACAGTGTTAGAAGGAAAATTTACAACTTTGCAAATATACATTTGAAAGGAATAATGGGCCCACATAAATAAATTGACTCGGAGTCTAAGATTTTAGAAAATGACCAACAAACGCATCCCAAAAAGAGGGAGGAGGAAGGGAATAATAAAATTTTAGCAATTTATAGCAGAAATCAATGAGCTGGAACACTGAAAAATAATCCAAGCTGCCATTGAAAGCAAGAACTGGTTCTTTGAAAACATAAACAAGATTGAAAAACTAGTAAACATAAAGGGAGGGAAGTTTCTAATGGACTGAATCATAAATATAAAGGGCGACATAACAACAGAAACTGCAGAAATTCAAAAGATCATTAGATTACATTGAGAGCCTGTAAGTCATGAAACAAGAGAAGCTAGAGGAAATCGACAAATTCCTGGATTCCAATAACATCCCAAGGCCAAACCAAAAGAACTTGAATAGCTGAACTATCAGCTATATGTATCACAAAAATTTGGATTTGGCATATTGAATTGGATGGGACAGCTTGCCAGGCTCTGCCATGCAGATGGTATACTATCAGTAGCTTTCTGGGCTCTCTGAGAGGGGTGAGTAGAATATTCTTGGTAATTTCTTTTTCTTTCTTTCTTTCTTTCTTTCTTTCTTTCTTTCTTTCTTTCTTTTCTTTCTTTCTTTCTTTCTTTCTTTCTTTCTTTTCTTTCTTTCTTTCTTTCTTTCTTTCTTTCTTTCTTTCTTTCTTTCTTTCTTTCTTTCTTTCTTTCTTTCTTTCTTTCTTTCTTTCTTTCTTTCTTTCTTTCTTTCTTTCTTTCTTTCTTTCTTTCTTTCTTTCTTTCTTTCTTTCTTTCTTTCTTTCTTTCTTTCTTTCTTTCTTTCTTTCTTCCTTTCTTCCTTCCTTCCTTCCTTCTTCCTTCCTTCCTTCCTTCCTTCCTTCCTTCCTTCCTTCCTTCCTTCCTTCCTTCCTTCCTTCCTTCCTTCCTTCCTTCCTTCCTTCCTTCCTTCCTTCCTTCCTTCCTTCCTTCCTTCCTTCCTTCCTTCCTTCCTTCCTTCCTTCCTTCCTTCCTTCCTTCCTTCCTTCCTTCCTTTCTTTCTTTCTTTCTTTCTTTTCTTTCTTTTCTTTCTATTCTTTCTTTTTTTTTTTGCTTTTTGGTCCACCCGGCAATGCTCAGGGGTTACTTCTGGCTCTACAATCAGGATTTACTCCTGGGAGGCGCTCGGGGGACCATATGAGATGCTGGGAATCGATCCCAGGTCAGCCGCATGCAAGACAAATGCCTTATCCACTGTGCTATCTCTCCGGCCCCAATTTCTTTATCTTTTTTAACTTGAACTCATACTTGAAATGTCAGTTTTGTTAAGCTGCTTCTTATAAACTTCTGGATTTGTGTTGATATACTATTCTTTTATTTCTATACCTTTATATTTCATTGATACATCTCTTGAATGCTATATTATTAATTTATTTTTGCCTCAATAGTCATAATTTTCTTAATGTGTCATCTATTTAAGTTTACATGAGGAATACTGTTCAAATTCTATAGCAATACCAATTGAATTTTGATTAATTCAATTTATGTATTGCTATATTTACCATATACCATATTGATAATATTCAAAAAATTCCTTATGTATGTGGTAAGAAATAAAATGAAATATTTTTAAATTTCCAGTAGAAGTTTTTTTTTAAGTCATGGTGTAACACTTAGATAAATCAAGTGCAAATAAATATAAAAGCACTAACTCTACTAAAAGTTGTGTTTTAATGACATTTTTTCTAAATTATATTCTTATAAGTGCTGTACATCGTGTCATTAAACATGAAAACTTTTTTACTTTATATCTAGCTTTTTTATAGATTATCCAGCAATTTTAATTGTATTATATTGATTCTTTTAGATCATTAAAAAAATTAGAATTTTAAGAATAATTCTGTTTTTTAGTATTTCTAATAATGCCACATATAATGTCATTTTCCATTATTTTTACTGATTTTATCTCACATTAATTTTATTATTATGAAAATGTTATGTAAAATAATCAAGAATAATAGAACTGATCATTTTTGGCAATATTTTATTATATGACCGTGAGGTATACAATTACAAAGATAGTCATGTCTGGGTTTTGGTCATACAGTGTTCCAGCACCCATCCCTCCACCAGTGCCCATTTACCACCACCAAAGTCCCCAATTCCTCCCCCCTTTCCTAGCCTGCCTCTATGGCAGATTATTTACCTCTTCTCTCTCTCTCTCTCCTCTCTCTCCTCTCTCTCTCTCTTTCTTTCTCTCTTACTTCTATTATACATCGTGGCTTGCAATATGCAATACATACCTTTAGAGGTTATCATGTGTCTCTTCTTGCCTATATTCAACGCTCAATATAGAACTGATTTTAATTAATAAAATTATTTTGGTAATGTACCATTTTTTATTCTGATTATTAAAAAACATTTTTTATTTGTTAAGTGTTGGGTGACATGCCCTATTGAGCTCTAGGTTCATGCTAATTTAGAATATGTAAGAGCTGCTTCCTGCCTATAGGGAGTCTCCAGAACAGATACAATAGGGGATGGGCAGAAATGGATTCATTTCATAATTATATATGACAAAATATTCTTATTATGAGTCTTGCTAGCTCCAGTGAAATGATCTTTTAACCCCCACAGTTCCCATGGGAACACACTCATTTCTAGTCAGTCCAAGAGACATTTGGCGATGTTGGATGAACTGTTATGTAATCATTTCTGCTAGTTCAAAGAAACAAGCCAGTGTACCTCTGAGCCAATGAATGTGTCTCTTAAAGGCTAAAGGCAAAGTGAATTATTCTGACATATTATGGGTTATAGTGGAGGTCTAAAGTTTGCTAGGATTGGCTGGCTATATATTTATGATAAGAACTATTAATGCCATTCTCTACAAATTATATCTTGAACTCCTTTATGATTCAAAGATGTCGCCCCTCCCAAATCTGCGAGGAGTTTCAAACAGCACGAAATCAGCTCCGGCATATCAACATTTGTTAAGCTTCAGCCAAGGGGCTCACCTGAAGACTTGCATTTCTATACGGTCATATACCTGGCTTTGACTCTAGATAGCCCACAGTGGGCTCGACTAGAAGTATTTGGCAGGCTTCTGACAATAAAAGAAGCCAGGAGGAAGGAGAAGGGACCATTTTGCCATCTTCTCCCAATTTGTGTCTGACAGGTGCACATGCTCAGGGTCCAGCAGCCATCTTGACTTGAGGATTCAAACCCACCACAACGGACCTGAAAGTTTGGGGTTTTCCTGATATTGGATTCTAATGCCTGAACTTGTGTGAGAAAAGACTTTAGGAACATTGCTGGATTCACTAATCTTTGTCTATCCTCCTGCCTCTGATCCCCTTGGGACAGAAGGGATTTCGATCCTGCTCCCCTATATTGTTGAAAAATTCAGCTGTGTGCCAACTCAGCAGCAGTGTTCCCCAGCAATTAAGCATTTTTATCATACTGTACTTTAATTATAATATGTAGGAAAGTTTATTTTACTATATCCTGAACTATTACTAACTTCACTACTTTAAGACTTCACTACTGAAGAAATGTTACCACTTTCATTTCTAGACTGATTAATCACGTATTTCTAAAATATTAAACAAAAATTTCCCATGTTTTGGTATATATAAAAGTATCCTTAACTATCCTTTTCCTTATTTTGATTGTTGATATGTCTTTATTTGAAAACATAACCATTTTATTTTATTATTATTATTTTTGCTTTTTGGGTCACAAAAACACTGGGGTGCTCAGGGGACCATACAGGATGCCGGGATCGAACCCGGGTCGGCCACGCGCAAGGCAAATGCCCTACCTGCTGTGCTATCACTCCAGCACCCAAAAACATAACCATTTTAAAACTTGGAGAGAATATTCTAATAAAATCTTACTTGATTTTAAAGAATAATGTACTCTGTTGCAGGACTCCTCTAAGAGCCCCTTTCTCTACCCTGTGGAGGTATTTCCTGGCCGGTCTTGGCTCAAAATAGTAGCATATAAAAAGACATTGGGTGAGGTACTGGAAGAAATCACCTGAGGGCATTTGACCCTGCCAGGAGAATTTTACATTTGGCTTGCAGCTCCTGCCAGCTCTGCTGGGAGGCTATGAATTTCATCTCTAGATAGCCCAGCCCAGAATGGGCTGGGTTAGGGAGTTTGGGTGGATTTCGAGCTATAAAATAAGCTGCAAGAAAGAAGCTCGCTCTCTTTTTTTCCCCTTTTTAGCCTTTTCGGTTTCCCTTTGTTTTGCTTCTCTGTTGGGCCTCAACACGTGGTGGCAGCCATCTTGGCCTACACCTGGCTGGGGCCTAGCTGGGAACGCAGAGTCCGGAGGTTTTCCCTGCTCTTGGATTGTATATTGGAACCTGTAATAGTAAAGCCCTTTTTAAAACTTCACCGGATTCCTGAATTTTCATTCATTCCTCTCCGGCTTCGGAGGTAGAAGGGAACTCGCTTCCTGGCACTGTTGGAGACCCCGGCGGCGCCCCCGACAGTACTCTATATACATAAATCTTTGGAATAAAAATAACAAACAATGCATTTCAGCTTTTATATTCAACTAGCTAGTTACATATAAGCACTTTAGAGGGAGCAGAAATAGAATAGCCATGATGAGTTGTGGAAGTTGTGATAAGCACTTTAAAAAATACATGCCTTATGTTTCTGTCTTAACAACTCAGTAAAAATAATTGTTATCGCCATAATTATTTATGTGATAAAATTGAGTTTGGAGATATAACTGAATCATTTTAGCATAAACTATACTTGTCATCCTTTCTTCTAAAATGTATCACTACTCTTAGCACTTTTGCAGCTGGTTATGATCTCCTGCAACAGGAAAAATATCTACCCTGTATATCTTTCATTTTATAAAATGATCTCAAAGTCAAAACTTAACACTACTACAGATACCAATTTTACCAAAATGAATTTCATTGTAAAATTCAATTCAGTGACATAAATCCAACAATAACTATTTATATAGTATTTATTTTCTATTTGCATTGTATTTATTTATATATAATTATTTATATTTAAAAATTATTTATAAATTTATTTATATAGTATCTATTTATATAGTGTTTATTTATGTAGTATTTATTTTATATAGTAAAATTAAAATAATTATAATATGAATATTTTCAGTTTCTAATAGGCTCACTTATGCCCATGGTTATCTAGGAAATTGTCACTTATTTCAATTTAGGCAATATGGCTACAATAGTATTAATAACTATTTTGTTTGTTTTTTGGACCTCCCTTTACAGTGGTCATACCTTACTCTTGGATCCTCATTCAGGAATTACTCCTGGTAGATTTGAGGTACCATATGTTGTGCCATAGATAAATTTCAATCTACTTATATTTATAGATATTTCCCTAATGGGTCACATGAAAAGAAAGTGACCTGCTTGTTGTATTATATCTCTGGCCCAATATTGATGTTTTTGATGTACAACATTACTATATCCTGATCACAACCTAAGTATCCAGGTTTTTCCATCATAGTTATTTAATTTTCAAAGTATGTTCTAGCGTTAATTCTAGAATGAGATTGCTCATTCTACTACATTATTCTGTTATCTCTAGTGCTTCTAAAGCTTAGACATTGAGCACATGACAACTTTAACCATGATGACCTAAAGATAACATTGCTCAGAATATTAACTTTAATACTTGAACTTTAGAAGTTTATACATAATATAACCATAGTTCCCTAATATTTATAATATAATATTTATATTTAAAATGTATTTATAAATTTATTTATATAGCCCACAATGGGCTCAACTAGAAGTCTTTGGCAGGCTTCTGACAATAAAAGAAGCCTGGAGCAAGGAGAAGGGACCGTTTTGCTGTCTTCTCCCAGTTTGTGTCTGACAGGTGCACATGCTCAGGGTCCAGCAGCCATCTTGACTTGTGGATTCAAACCCACCACAATGGACCTGAAAGACACTGAGGTGTTTTCCTGTGAGGATAGTTGTAAAGAAGTGAGTAATGCACCACCAACTGCTAAAACAACCTTTGCAGAGTGATCATTAGTGGCTTGAAAAAATATTTACTATTTCTATCCTAAAGAGCACAACTTTGTTTTGTTTTGATTGCTTTGAATGTTATAAGGTTATTCCTCAAGATTAAGATACTAGGTCACAATATCTAGAAATGTTTCACACGGAAAACTAAGCAATATTATAAACTAAATGTCAGCTTTCTTCAAATGAGCCTTTTTCTGGAAGCAAAATAATCTTTAATATCTATGAATTTTTCAAAATTCTATCCTTAAAATTAAAGCAAGTTATACCAGGCAAAGTGCTCTAGAAAATATTTTTGTAATAAATGAGTATGTTTAACTATAAAGAAGTCCATTTTAAATATTATAATATAGGCACTCCACTAAAAAATGCCTTTGCTACTTCACTGTCTCACTGTTTTCCCGTAGGTCATCGATTAGCTTGAGTGGGCACCAGTAACATCTCAATATGTCCTGTCACATGCGAGACAGCCCAAGGGCATCTGCCCGATCCAGGAACATAAAGAGCTTTAAATCATTCCATCAAGTCATGGGAATGAGGTCCATAATTGTTATTGGTATTTGGCATGTCAAATACGACAAGGAAAGCTTTCCAGGCTCTGCCATGTGGGTGGGATTCTAATGTCTCGACATATATGATATATGTAGAGATAGATAGATAAAAATAGATAGATAGATAGATAGATAGATAGATAGATAGATAGATAGATAGATAGATAGATAGATAGATAGATAGATAGATAGATAGATAGATAGATAGACAGACAGATAGACAGACAGATAGACAGATAGATATTCACATATATTCAATAAATATTAAATCAGGTACTATCTCTCTGGCTTCACACTCACATACTGAGAGAAAGGGATATTTCTTGCTTATATATGTACATGTATAAATATTTATATACACGTATATAAATCGATGAACAATGGGAAGACAAGTGATACAAGTGATACAAGTGATACTGACTTCTTCAAAACACCAACTTTGGTTTTGTTAATTTTTCTATATGAGTTCATATTTTTTCATTACAATTTTTCATTTCTTTTTTTATTTTCTTCTGCTAACTTTGGACTGTTTGTTTTTTTTCTACCTTTTTTTTCTTCTACCTGCCACACTCAGAGAGGCTCAGGGCTTACTCCTGGCCTACACTCAGGAATTAAGGCATTGAACCTCGGTCAGCTGAGTGCAAGGCAAGCACCTTCCCCATTCCAGCTTCCTATAGTGGAGTTAAGTTAAGTTTAAATGACTGGTTTTAGAGATGTCTGTTTTTTTTTGATTCTTGGCTTTTGGTCTACACCCAATGGTGTAGCTGCTCTGGGTCAGGCCTATTCCTTACACCCTATCCATGAAACTATCACTCTAGCCCCCATTTTCTTTCCTAACATATGCATTAAATGCTATCAATTTCCCTATAAAGACCACTTTTGTGATAGCTAATTTATTTATTTTATTGGGGGGCAAACAACCAAAACATAATAAGCATACTGTAATAAAGAAAGCATATGAGGACTTCCTATAAAAGGTTGAATCTATTCGGCAAAAACTCCCACCCATATATCACTGTATCACTGTCTTCCCATTGTTCATCTATTTGCTCGAGTGGGCACTGGTAACATCTCCATACGTCCTGTCACAAGTAAGTGTAACCCAGGGGCATCTGCTTACTCCAGGGACAGGAAGAGCCTCAAACGATCCTTCAGGTTATGGAATTGAGGTCCATAATTGTTACTAGTTTTGGCATAACAAATAAATAAAACATGGGTAGCTTGCCAGGCTCTGCCATGTAGGTGGTATATTCTAGTAGAAGACTCTCATCTCGAAAGAGCCACCCATATAAAGAAATAGAAATCAATGATCACAAAAATAATGATCGCAATGACCATAATGACCACATCTACTTACATTCAGTTTGTCTAGAAAGAAAGCTGTATATCTGGAGTTTTGTGACCACTGCCTTGAACAGAAACAGAGGCAGAGTAAATCTGAGAAGAACTGCATGCTGCATGCTACGCACCAGCCACTATTACTGCAGGTAGACCTTCTCTGGCAGGAGAGGGTCCTGACAGTCAATGTAGCTGATGGCGATCAGATAGATGAAAAAAGACTGCTGGCAGAAACCAAGTTCTGGATGAAACTAAAGCTAAATAAAGGAAAACTGTATCTTGATGTTTCTGAATAGCTGCAAGTGGGCCTATTGAGTCTCTATCTTCTTCATTTGAGAGTAGTGTTGCCACCTACTTGGGGCCCAGGGGAACGTAAGGCACATTTCAGGAACAGGATCCATCTGTGGCCTCAAAGGTAGAGAAAATTCACATGAAACTAACACACAGGGAAGTTTCCTGCCTATCCTCCATAGGTAAATGGTGATAGATTAACATTTTCCATCTCATTAGCATCACACTTCCCCAAGATCATAAATGCATGCAATTTCACTACAAAACCACAGTGCCACTTCTAGAAAAAGCTATCCCAAATATGGGAACAAACAAACAAACAAAATATTCTGGCAGCAAATTTGAAGGAACTTTAAAGGAAATATATAGGACTATCAAGGGCAAAATCATAGAACTGGAATATGTTAAAATTAAAAATATAAAAGGTTGGCAAAGAGCCACCATAGCCAGACATAATGAATGCAGAAAATATTAACTTAATTCAGAGAGGCAAGTCCAATAAATCATAAAAAGTGGTACATGAGAATAAAAAGCAGTTCACTAAAGGAATTGAATATATTCAAAATTACAAACAGAATCTGTGTCAGTAGAACATTTTGGGTGATTAAATCTAACAGAGAAAGTAAATCCAATGTCACAGAACAAATACTGTCAGAAATTGAAGTGAAAAGCTTTTTAATATCTCACATATAAAGGGGGAACTAGGAAAAATGAAAAATATCAATGAAAATCAGATTTTAGTGGAAGTGTAAACACCAGTGTTATGAAACACCACAAGAGATGACCTCAGTATCTGTGCTACATAAAGCCACAGGACAAGGGAATGCAAGGTAATAAATGGAGTAAAACCTAAATTACACTGATATTATAGAAATAAGAAATGATAGTCAAGGAAAATTATCAAGGAGGGGAGTAAGAAGAGGCACACAGGAAGTAAATGGGGTAGAGGTAGGGAACTTAGAGCATTAGTGGTGTAGAAGTGTGGTGTAAAAGTGTGGTGTTTCTATATATTTGCACCACAGAACCAACAAAACATGAGAATCAACTACAACAAACAAACTTAAAAATGTGTTTGTCAAGGAGACAGGCTCTGGGTTGGAGGAGGGCAGTTGGGGACATTGGTGGAAAGAATTTGACACTGGTGATGACATTGGTCTTGGAACATAGCAAGACTAAAATTCAACAATGAATAACTAGTAAATCACACTAGTTAATACATTTTTTAAAGAAAGGAAAAGAGTGCTGAAGCAGTAGCGCATTTGGTTGCACTACGGGCAGTTGTCTTGCATGAAACCAACCTAGGAACCAATATGGAGTCCTGACCTCTGCCAGAAGTGCAGTGCAGAACTGAGAGTCAAAGAGCTCATATAGAAATTTAATTGAAAGACTGAATTCTGATCTTTATACTATCTGTAACTTTGACTTGTTATCACGTGAGTATATGCTTTTTATTCAAAAAATATTTTTGACATTGAAGTTTAAATTTTATTACTTATATACATAGTTTATATATAAGAATACAGTTTTATCAAAGAACATATCCACACGGTGCACTGTTTGTGAGCAAACACAATTGATTTTATGGCTATCTACTTTATGATAGAGCTTTGAGAAATGCAAGTTTTGGAAAACTATACCCAGAGTACAATAACATTATGCAACTGTGTCTGAAAAATATTAACATTTTGGTGTTTTTCCCCCTACATACTGCCTGTGGTTGTACAATATTTTCAAATCATATGCTACTTGGATCTGCTTATGTACTTCAAACATAATGTCCTCTATAGTCAATGTCTCTCTGCAGGTAATAAAAAGGTAAAATTCATCAATCAAATAAAAACCCAACTATGCTATTTAAATTAAACGAGGCCGCCTCTCTCTTGGATTTATGAAGATACAAGGATGAATATTCTTCTGATCCTCTGAGGAAACTTGGCAAAAATGCTTCATTGCATGGTCATTATCATATTATCAGAGGAACGTTTCACTGAGTACAATATGTTTTAGCACTTTTTATAAGAATGAATGACCTACATGCTTTATTTCCGACTTTCTTATTAAGTGTTTAATCTTACATTTTACTATCAGAAGGTAAAATGGAGTTTACAAACCTTCAATAATCTTTTAAGAGATACATGATACTATAGAAACCCAAGAGGTGGGTCTTTCTAACCAAATTGCAAGCATTTTAATCCAATTCAGAATCTTTTTAAAAGTCTGATATATAAAATCTTTTTTATATGATTATATCAATGTTTGAAAAAGATTAATTGTAATAAATAGGAGGGGGCAGTACTGTAGATGACTATTAGTGTTTCAATTATTGTGACAGGAAACTACATTCTGAAGGTTGTTATAGTAAAGCTATTACTCTGTTGAAACTATTCCTTGATTCATTTTAATTCATATTTTGCAAGTTTCTCTTTAATCTATGTTGAGTCTCATAAAATTTTCACATATAAAATGTTAATATGCAATTAAATGAAGGAAGACATTTATTCCAATGTGAGACTTGCACAAATCCAACTGGTATAAAAATAGAGCTGCTGATCCCTTGTTACAAGAGGAAAAATTTGAGCAATTTACAAATTTTAAATATTTTTACTGCATTATTATTTTTAGATGATTTTCAATAGTTATTTATTTTACAGAGAAAATTCATTATTGTAATTTACTGTTTTGCATCGTTATTTTATGTTTGCCTTAAGAACAAACTGAATTTAACATCTATTTCATTTACTATTTTCTTCATTATTCTTTTTAACCATTTATGTATTTATTTATTGATTTACTTAATTATACCATAATGAAGCATACCATTAGAAAACTGTTCTTGATTAGATTTCAGTCATATAGTTTCCCTGCACCCTTCCCTCTACCAGTGCACATTCCCCACCACTAATGTCCTCTGATTCCATTCCCCTCCAGCAAACTGCCTCTATGGCGGGCACTTTTAGTTCCCCCCTCTCTCTCTCTCTCTCTCTCTCTCTCTCTCTCTCTCTCTCTCTCTCTCACTTGCTCTGTGACAATGATGAAACTTATAGGGGAAGATCAGGTTTAAGCTTGGATAAAGCCTGAGGAACTCATGAGTCTGATTGTTGAGAATGACTGACCACATGATGTGTGGGTTGTGTGAAAGATCATGGGAAGGACCTTATCCTATAATCAGTATTATCTAAGAATGTCGCCAAGGGACATTTAAAAAAGTTTACCAGGACTGCATTGGTACCATGATGGCTTAGAATTAAAAAGCTTTTGGGCCGGAGCAATAGTCCAGCAGGTAGGTGTTTGCCTTGCACGCTGCCGGCCCATGTGGGCCCAGATTCGATCCCCGGCATCCCATATGGTCCCCCCTAGCATCGCAAGAGGAGTAATCTCTCTCCCCCTTCTGGCCTCACAAAGGCACCCGTGAGGCCCACCTGCATCAATAGTATACCACCTACGTGGCAAAGCATGGCAAGCTACCTGTGTTTTATTTGTTATACCAAAACTAGTAACAATTATGGACCTCAATTCCATGATCTGAAGAATGAGGCTCTTCCTGTCCCTGGAGCAAGCAGATGCCTTTTGAGCCACACTCTGCTTGAGACAGGATGTATGGAGATGTTACTGGTGCCTGCTCGAGCAAATCAACGAACAACGGGAAGACAGTGAGTGAATAAATATGAACACAGGTTAATAATCAATATATTTAAAATGAATACATATTTACTCAAAGAACTGTGGGATTTGTTGGGTAAAAATGTCAGAAGAAAAATAAGACATATATTTTATGCAGGTGGGCCTCACGGGTGGCTTATGTGAGGCCGGAAGGTGAGAGATGGTCGCTTCTCCCCCAGCCTCCTCTGCCGCCCAAGACCCGCTGGGCAGGCTAAGGACTGATAAAGTCTGTGATAACCCCCTGCACGTCATGGGCCTGAGCCCCACCAGCCCCACGAGGTGGCTATCAAATCACACCTGATGTCTGCTTGATCTCTAGGCACGGAGTTGATCCCCACCACCCAAGATTTCTCGGGGAGCCATGGATTCAGGCTGGAGTGAGGAATTATTCTTTGCAGGAAAGGAAAGTCAGTCCTAGGCCTTACCCAGGGCTGCCTTAGGTTCTTGTCTTCTTAGCACAAAAAGAAATTTCAGGAGTCAATGAGCAGTGAAATTAAAACAGGTTTTATTAAGGAGTTTTTTGGAAAGGGAAGAAGGGGGAAAGGTAAGAGAGATAGTACACATCTCAAGTGGGGAGATGCAGGCAACACACGTGCTCAGGCACCACATGTGCGCTCGCCACATGGGCTCAGGCAGGATGTGTGTCCATGCAGCATGTGGGCGCGCCGCCCTTTGGTCAGGACGGCTTTTATAGATTTCTCCCCAAGATACTCTCATAAGGGGAGTCAACGTACGTTGCTAGGGCCGTTGCCAAGGGGAGTAGACTTTGGGAGGGCTCTTCTTTGAAAATCTCCTTTTCTTGACCTCTGGATCTTCTGTCCTGGAATGTAGCAGGATTAAGGGCTGGGCAGAAAAGATTGATCCAGCACCCTCAGGGTCTGTTGTTGGTTAATGGGTCTTATCAAGTCTTGGTTCCTGGTTCCAAAAAGGTGACTTTGGACAGATTAGGGTAAGAATTCATTGCTATGTGGGGACTTCCTGTCTGCCTGTCTACAATACTTTAAATTAAAGAATCAGACAATTATATAAAATTAACTGCTTTGCACAAAACAACAAATATTTTTCCCCAATTTTACTGAGTCATGTTTTACAACTCTGTTAACAATATAGTTTCATGCAAATTCTAATGAACCAACCCAACACTGTTCTCCATCCCTCTTAACAATGTCCCAAGGTTGATCTTTTTTTTTTTTGCTTTTTTTGGGTCACACCCACCCAAAAATGCTCAGGGGTTTCTCCTGGCTCTGCACTCAGGAATTACTCCTGGTGGTGCTCGGGGACCATATGGGATGCCGGGAATCGAACCCAGGCTGGCACAGGCCGGCCATGTGCAAGGCAAATGCCCTACCCGCTGGACTATCGCCTCCAGCCCCCAAGGTTGACTTTCATACATCAGTTTCTTCCCTAACACTCTCTCTATAAGATAGGCTTTACAGACCAGATCTCAGTCTGTTTTATTTGCTTTCTTTGGTGATCTGTGGTCCCCCTCACTTGATCACTTGATCACTTGAATCCTGTTATTCATTGATTTGCTCCAGCAGGCGCCAGTAACATTTCCATTGGACCCTATCACGTGCCAATGTAGCCCAATGGCATCTGGTTAATTCAGGAATATGAAGAGCCTCAAACCATTCCTTCAGGGTCTTTACAAGGAAGTCTGACCATCTTGTAGGTGGGCCGCCACGTGATCTTCTGCCATCCCGTGGGATCCAGTAGTAATGGCTCTAGACCAGCTGGTGTCTCCAAATGGCATTACATGTCCAGCCCATCTGATTTTCAATGCCTTGGCAAACGAGACAGCGTCCCTGATTCTGGAATAGCGACGGAGGTCAGAACTCCGGATTCCTTCCTCTCACTTGAGTGAGGCGTGATATTCCAAGCATAGCTCTTTCTATTCCTCTCTGGGAGACCCAAATAGCATTCTCATCCTGCTTTTCGTATGGTCCCCCCATTATGTTTCTTTTTATCCTACATATACGAGATACCAGGTGGCTTTATTATGCTATGGCATAAATTCATTGAGGTAAAATTACTTAGGAAGATACTCTGAAATTAAAGGGAGAAGGGTTATGTTGGAGCCAGAGTGAGAGTACAGCAGGAATGGTGCTTGTCTTGTTATTCATTCTCAGCACAGCATAGTGTACCGCAAACTCACCAGGAGTGATTCCTGAGTACATATCCAGGAAGAACCCCTAAGTACCACTGGTGGTGAACACACACCCAGCCCTCCAAGTCCAAAAATTGATTACAGAACATTTATTATTAGACATTAGTTTTGGAAGAAGATAACCATTAATTTTAGGTATAACAGTCTCTGATTTTACATCGCATTACAATTGAAATTAAAATGCATTGCATCAATAATGCACAGTCTTAGCATCTCAGTCCTAAAGTGGTTTTTTCATAGCCCAATTTCATGTAATAAAGCAATCGAGATGCTACAGTAGAGCAGTCCTGGTATTTTCACTTTACCTAAAAGCTATAATTGAAAAAGCATTAATAAGTACAAAAACTATGGCATCTAATGACATGAACATCTTCCTATAGAAAATACGCCATCCGTATAGCATTGTGCTTATATATGTCAGTAAATTTGTACTATATATTGTAAATAATATAGTATCTGCCAACATGCAACATTTGTTGAATATTGATTCAACAAAAATGTCTATCTTTTTTAAACAAATATTAAGCCAAAAATCAATGTTATTTATTAAAATTATGTGAGGAACTTTTATATATATATATATATATATATATATATATATATATTCACATATTTGTCGGGGGTTGCTGGGGTCCCCCAACAATACCAGGGAAGCGAGTTCCTTTCTACCTTGAAGCCAGTGGGGAATGGATGAAAACTCAGGACTCTAGAGCAGTTTTAAAAGGGCTTTTACTATCACAGGTTCTGATACATAATCCAAGAGCAGGGAAAACTCCGGACTCTGGGTTCCCAGCTAGACCCCAGCCACGTGTAGGCCAAGATGGCTGCCACCACGTGTTGAGGCCTTTTGAATGACAAATCTAGCTAATCTGGGAGCTTTGTTGTTTTGCCCACTCACAGCTTAATTTATTTAAGCCAAGTTTCATTCTAATGAGACCTGTCTTCTATGTAAACACTGCTAGAGGGTGTGGCAGTTACAGAAGTCACCTTGGTTGAATAACTCCTGACTTATACATCTACTAAGACTTCTATGTTTTCTAGATTGGGCACTGCTCCCTCATTATACCCACTGCACCCAGCGTGGGACAGTTAGAATTTACCAGGAGACTACCATCCTGGCTACGTTGAGACTATAGGGAAAACTATAGGAAAACTATAGAAAGGATCATACTAGTTTGCTCTAAGCAGGCGAGGTGTGGCTCTTTCAGTACACGAGAACAAGATACTCAGAATCACCCTGGTGCAGATAATAAGAAGGACTTGTGGGCATCATCTAGATTACATGAAGCTCATGAAATTAAGATGCATTACGTTATATCAGCTCTCTCTCTCTCTCTCTCTCTCTCTCTCTCTCTAGTGTTTTACATAAGAGATAATCTCAGGATTAGGCCGTGGCTTAACCTTTGTTTATAGCTGCAAGAGGGTGTGGCATGCTCTTCTACACTTTGTTAGGGTTCTTTTTTGACATGACCCTCCCTGTTGGATTACTTTGGTGTATATAAGGGGACTGACTTGAGACCCCTTGGCCTTTTCACTTTCGGCTTTTGGCTCCTGCAGTTCTTTGCTTTTGACTTTTGGCTTTTGGCTTTTTGCTCTTTGGCCTTTTGCTTCTTCTTCTGAGTAGGACTCATTT
The DNA here is from genome assembly GCA_021461705.1 of Cryptotis parvus. NCBI lineage: Eukaryota > Metazoa > Chordata > Mammalia > Eulipotyphla > Soricidae > Cryptotis > Cryptotis parvus. The sequence continues at coordinate 424,842 of JAJIBD010022601.1, forward strand.
CGGGTGAGATCCTCTCTCTTTGGTGGGAGACTTAGACTTTTTTGTATGATCTAAGTTCGGACCCAAAGCTAGAGTTTGTTCATTATATTGTATTGCTGTTGAAGAGCTTTTGTACTATTAAAAGTCTTTTTTGGAACTGCGCCGGGCTTGTGAGTTTTCATCTGTTCCCCGGCATACTTGAAGGTAGAAGAGAACTTCTGTCCTGACACTGTCGGGGACCCCGGTGGCATCCCCGACAGAGGCCCAACAGAAAACGGAGAGGACAGACAGGCAGGGAAGCCAAAATGGTAAAAGAGAGCCTTCTCTCTTCTTGCAGCTTATTTTATAGATAGAAATCCGCCAAAACTTCCCAGCCTGGCCCATTGTGGGCTGAGCTATCTAGAGATGAAAACAGGTAAATAGCTCTATTGAATTGCAGCACTTCAGGTGGCCTTTTGGCATTTACAAGCACCCAGAGCTGATTCAAAATCTCCCTAGCAGAGCTGGGAGGGGCTACAAGTTAAGTGTAGCTGGAAGCTAAGTAAGGTACCACCCAACGTATATTAATGATTAAGAAGACAGATCTCTTACACATGATAACCTCTAAGTATATGTATTATAATGCACAATATGAAAGAGAAGGAAGAGAGAAAGAGAGAGAGAAAGAGAGAAAAGAGATAAAGAACCTGCCACAGAGGCAGGCAGGGGAGGGGGTAGGGAATCAGGGACATTGGTGGTGGGAAATGGGCATTGGTGTAGGGATGGCTGCTGGAACACTGTACGGTCGAAACCCAAATATGAACATTTTTGTAATTGTTAAAAAAATTTAAAAAAGACAGATCTCCTCATTCAAGATAATTAGAATCACTTTTCAAGAAATTACTAAAAGTTTTATGCAGCATTTTCCAGGTACATCCTGACACATCACTACTGTAGGCCCATTTTATTCCTCCCACCAACGGGTGAGCTTTGATTCTTTTCCTTTTGAATGTTGTTTGGTTTAGCTAATTAAAAACAGAGCATTTAATGTAATGAGCATCAGTTATAAGATTAGCAGTTTCCTATCCATTTGAGATCAGCCCCATTGCTAGAGCAAGTCTAAGCAGTTACTGAATGGTTAGCAGCTATGTTAGAGTGTTGGTAGAGAACTATCTTCTTTACCTGAGTTTAAATTCCACAAGAGTGGCAAAATGTTAGTCTGTAATTCTCTCATTATTATAGTTTATATTTCCATTAAAACCCTGGAAAATAAAATTCAAGACCACTGTATTCCTAACTATATATATATATATATATATATATATATATATATGATTCTATATCAGAAGTATTTTTTAAATAAGCTTAATTTTCTTTCTAAATTATTTCTTTTTTTTTAAGTTTTTATTTTTACAATTATAAAGATATACAATTAAAAAGTTCATATTTGGGTTTTGGTTATACAGTGTTCCAGCACCCATCCTTCCACCAGTGCCCATCTCCCACCACCAACATCCCGGTTGCCTCCCCCTCCCCCCAGCCCCTCCTCCATGACAGGTTCTTTATTTCTTTTCCCTTTCTCTCTCTTTCTTTTTACTATCCTTCCAGACTATGGATTACAGAACATACATTAAAAGGTTGTCATGTGTATCTTTTTGCCTGTATTTAATACTCAGTTCTAGGTTGGTGTTAATACCCTTGATAATTGTTAGCACTCTGTTCCATTTTCTATCTTACCTAGCTTCTGACTCCCCACACGTTTGTGATAATTCCCACCTTTGACAAGACCTCCTGATACATGTTTCACTTGACCTTAGATATTTGTGTCATAATATGTACATATATATTTATGTTGTGCTATATTTAGAGATGACTACAAGGGTATGCCACCTGCATGGCAAGCCTGGAAAGCGGCCTTGTTTTATTTGATATGCCAAATACCAGTAACAATTATATTAAGTCATTTCCATGACCTAATATAATGGTTTGAGGCTCTTCATGTTCCTGGAGCAAGCAGATGCCCTTGGGCTCTACTAGCATGAGACAGGATATGTGGAGATATTACTGGTGCCCGATCTAGCAAATGGATGATCAATGGGAGGATAGTGATAGTGATAGTGATAATGATGCAAATAAATGCAGTCATTCTGTATCTGTCTCTCTCCTTCTGGCTAATTTCACTCAACATAAACTTTTCCATGTCCATCCATTTGTAGGCAAATTTTATAACTTTGTTTTTCCTAATAGCTGCATAGTATTCCATTGTATAGATGTACCAAAGCTTTTTTATCCAGTCATCGATTTTCGGGCACTCTGGTTGCTTCCAGATTCTGGCTATTGTGAATAATGCTGCTATGAACATAAAAGTAGGGATGGGGTTTCCAATGCATATTCTTGGTTTCCCAGAGTAGATTCCCAGGAGTGGTATGGCTGGGTCAAATGGGAGTTCAATTTCTAGTCTTTGGAGGAAAGTCCATATTGTTTTCCAAAAAGGCTGTACCAGCCGGCATTCCCACCAACAATGGATGAGTGTCCCCTTTTCCCCACATCCACGCCAGCACTTGTTGTTCTTGCTCTTTTGAATATGTGCCAATCTCTGTGGTGTAAAGTGGTATCTCATTGTTGTTTTGATTTGCATCTCTCTGATGATTAGTGATGATGAGCATTTTTTCATATGTTTTTTGGCCGCTCGAATTTCTTCCTTGCTGAAGTTTCTGTTCATTTCTTCTCCCCATTTTTTGATGGGGTTGTTTGTTTTCTTCTTGTAAAGTTCTACCAGTGCCTGATATATCATGGATATTACACCCTTATCAAATGTAGTCCCATATATTTATCTTTCTTCTAGTCGCTTTGTTAGTGATGTATCACCTTTGAAGATGCCTTTAGCTTCAATGTCATGGAGCGGTTTTTCCTATATTTTCTTCAATGTACTTTATGGATTCAAGTCTGATATTGAGATCATTAATTCATTTTGATCTGATTTTTGTGCATGGTCTTAGACACAGGTCCAAATTCATTTTTACAAGTCGCGGCTCAGTTTTCCCAATACCACTTGTTGAAGAGGCTTTCCCTTACTCCATTTTGGACTCTTTACACCTTTATCAAAGACTAAATGATCATGTGTTTGAGGTTGGGTGTCAGAATACTCAATTCTATTCCATAGGTCCACAGATCTGTTTTTATTCCAATGCCATGCTGTTTTAATTACTATTGCCTTGCAGTACAGTTTGAAGTTGGGAAAGGTGATGCCTCACATCTTCTTTTTCCCGAAGATTGCTTTAACTATCCTTGGGGTTTATTGCTCCAAACAAATTTCAGGAGTGTTTGATCAATTTCTTTGAAGAATGTCATGGGTATCCTTACAGGGACTGCATTGAATCTGTACAGAGCTCTAGGGAGTATAACCATTTTGACAATGTTGATTCACCCATTCCATGAGCAGGGAATTTGTTTCCATTTCCTTGTGTTCTCTTTTATCTCTTGGAGCAGTTTCTTGTAGTTTTCTTTGTACAGGTCCTTTACACACTTGGTTAAGTTGATCCCTAGGTATTTGATTTTCTGTGGCACAATTGTGAATGAAATTGCTTCCTTAATATCCCTTTCTTCTCTTTCGTTATTTGTATATAGGAAAGCCACCGACTTTTGGGTGTTGATTTTGTATCCTGCCACACTAATATATGCCTCTATTGTTTCTAGGAGTTTTTTGGTAGAAAGTTTAGGGTTCTCTAGGAATAATATCATGTCTTCTGCAAATAATGAGAGCTTGACTTCTTCCTTGCCTATCTGGATTCCCTTTGATGTCCTTTTCTTTTCTGACTGCTATGGCAAGTACATCCAGTACTATATTGAACAAAAGAGGTGAGAGTGGGCAACCTTGTCTTGTCCCTGATCTCAGGGGGAAAGCTTTCAATTTTTCCCCATTTAGGAATGATGCTCGCTGTGTGCTTTGGGTAGGTGGCTGTAACTATCTTGAGGAAAGTCCCTTCAATTCCCATTTTCTGGAGGGTTTTAATCATGAACGGGTGCTGGATCTTGTCAAATGCTTTCTCTGTGTCTATTGGTAGGATCATATGGTTTTTATTTTTTCTTTTATTGATATGATGTATTATGTTGATTGACTTGTGAATGTTGTACCATCCTTGCATTCCCGGGATGAATCCTACTTGGTCATGATGTATAATCTTCTTGATTAGTCTTTGGATTCTGTTTGCTAGTATTATGTTGAAGATCTTAGCATCTGTGTTCATCAGAGATATTGGTCTGTAGTTTTCTTTCTTTGTGTTGTCTCTCCCTGCTTTGGGTATTAGGGTGATATGTCCCTCGTAGAAGCTGTTTGGGAGTGTTTCTGTTTCTTCTATTTCCTGGAAGAGCTTGAAAAGGACTGGCAGTAGGTCCTCCTTAAAGGTTTGTTAGAGTGCACTAATGAATCCGTCTGGATCTGGGCTTTTGTGTTTGGGAAGACTTTTAATTAATGTTTCAATTTCCTTGATGGGGATAGGCTTATTCAGGTATGGGAGATCTTCTTGTTTCAGCCTTGGGAGGTTATAGGACTTCATGAATTTATGCATTTTTTCTAGATTCTCATGTTTAAAGGCATACAGGCTCTCAAAGTAATCTCTGATGATCTTTTGGATTTCTGTGGTTTCTGTTGTGATGTCACTATTTTTATTACTGATTCTGTTTATTTGGGTTCTCTCTTTCCCTGTCCATACAAGTCTTGCCAATGGTTTGTCAATCTTTTTTATTTTTTCAAAGAACCAGCTCTTGATTTCATTAATCTTTTGGATTTTTTTTTTTTTTGGTTTCCAAATCATTGATTTCCTCTCTAAGTTTTACTATTTCCTTTTTTCTGCCTGGTTTGGGCTCTTTTTGTTGGTCTTTTTCTAATGTCTTCAGCTGTGTAGTCAGGTTATTTATGTGGGCCCTTTCTTGTTTCCTGATGAATGCTTGCAGAGCTATAAACTTCCCTCTTAAGACGGCTTTTGCCATGTCCCACAAGTTTTTATAGTTGGTGTCTTCATTTTCATTTGTTTCCAGAACTCTTTGGATTTCCTGTTTGATTTCTTCTATGACCCATTTGTTGTTCAGGAGTGAGCTGCTTGGTTTCCAATTGTTTGGTTTAACTCCCTGTTTCTGTGTACGGTTAACTTCCAATTTCAGTGCATCATGGTCTGAAAAGATAGCTGACACAATTTCTATCTTTTTATTTTATAGAGGTATGCTTTGTGGCTCAGCATGTGGTCTATCTTGGAGAATGTTCCATGTGCACTAGAGAAAAATGTGTATTCAGCTTTTTTGGCATGAAAAGCCCTGTATATATCCACTAGCTCTCTTTCTTCCATTTCTTCCTTCAGGGCCAATATTTCCTTGGTGAGTTTCAGTCTTGTTGATCTATCCATAGTTAATAGAGCAGTGTTGAAGTCTCCAAATATAATTGTGCTACTGTTAATGTCTTCTTTGAGGTCTCTTAGCAGTTGTTTTATGTATTTTGCTGGCCCCTCATTGGGTGCATATATGTTTAGTAGTGTAATTTCTTCCTGGTGTACATACACCTTAATTGATAAGAAATAGCCTTCATTGTCCCTTCTAACATTTTTCAGCCTGAAGTCTATATTATCTGATACTTATATGGCCACATCAGTCTTTTTTGTAGGAGTTGTTTGCATGGAGAATGGTCTTCCAACCGTTGACTTTGAGTCTGTGTTTGTTCTAATTATTCAGATGTGTTTCTTGTAGACAGCAGAATGTTGGGTTCAATTTTTTTAATCCATTTTGTCACTCTGTGTCTCTAAATTGGTGTATTTAGACCATTGACAATGAGAGAGATTATTGTCATCGGATTTTGTGCCATCTTTCTGTTTGTGCTTGTTGTGCATTTGGGTTTGGTCATATTACAGTAGACTCTTCAGTCCTTTTTTTAAAGTTGGTTTTGAGTCCATGAAGTTCCTGAGTTGTTGCTTATCCATGAAGTTGTGTATCTTTCCTTCATATTTGAATGTGAGTCTGGCCAGGTAAAGAATTGTTGGTGAGGCCTGCAGTTCATTGAGCCTTTTCACAATATCCCACCACTGTTTTTGGGCTCAGAGTGTTTCATCCGAAAAGTCTGCTGTAAATCTTAGAGATGTTCCTTTGTATGTGATTTCCTTCTTTGATCTTGGTGCTTTCAGTATTCTATCTCTGTCTATAGTTTTTGTCATTTTAATTAAGATGTGTCTTGGAGTATCCTTGTTGGGGTTTCTTTTAGCTGATATCCTACGGGCCTCCTGGATCTTGAGGCAAGCATTCTTTAGTTCCGGGAACTTCTCAGCAATGATGGCTTTGACAGTTTCTTCTTCATCAAGGTTTTCTTCTTGCCCTTCTGGGACCCCAATGATCCCTAATGTTGTTTCTTCTGGCTTCATCTCGATTATCTCTTATTGTCTGTTCGGTAATTGTGAGTCTTTTTTTTCTATCTTCTGGTGTTGTTTAAAGAATCTTTGGAACTTGTCTTCGAGATCATTAATTCTTTTCTTCTGTAGCTATTATTCTGCTATGATGGCCTTCCACTGTGTTTTTTCATTTCATTTACCTCATTTTTAATATCTGTCATTTCCCTTTGCATTTTCCTCATTTCTTCTCTCATGTCCTTTTGTATTTTATTGATTTTGCATTCCATTGCTTCTTTGAGTTCCTTATGGATCCTTAACAATTCTTTCCGAAATTCCTTATCAGAGTGGTTATACAACTCATCGGTATTTTTTTGGCTTTTCTGGACTAGTGACTTCACTCACTGGGCTTGATGGAATTTTGCGTTGCTTTACCATTATGACTATTGTAGGTGGAAATGTGAGTTCTTGGGTGACTAGATAGTACAGTTAGTAGGTGTCTGGGCTGTTTGCAGAGTTTGGTGGGTGGCAAGGGTGTAGGAATAAAGGTTCACTGGTACCTCATGCAAGGTAGATAGTAAGAGGATAGCACGGACGCACTATCATCCGTGCTTTTTTGAATTTTGCATTGTGGGTGTAGGGTTCTGGCCTGTTCCATGGGGCTGATTGGGTCCATGGAGACGCAAGGATCACACAAACACACACACACAAACACACACCTGTGGGGAGGTTGCAGACATTCCAGGAAGTGCAGGGCCTAAGGGGTCGGGGTGAAACCAAGGCAGTTTGCCTTGGTTCCCGTTGATGGAAGTTCCGGCTCTTCCCGGGCTGATTGGGTTTCTAAATTATTTCTATTACTAACTTTATTATCTAGGAAACTCTAATTATTAGCAGCAAAATAAAAGCCCAGTCCTTGAAATCAATTGCCTGAATTCTACAGAAAATTAACTTTGATGTTGTTTAATCTAACAAAAACTTTGAAGTCTCTATGTCAAACTAAAATATAAAATTATCTTACAAAAAAGGCTTCCTGCATTCATCTTAACTGTCACTTAAGAACACGACTTACAGCAAAATGGTTGAATCTGCAATCACTCTGAATACTGTAGTCACACCTTTATTTAAGTCTTCTTTTGCAAGAATGGAATCATCCAAACAAGAGTTTAGAGAGGAAATTTTAACTTGAGGCCTAGTGAGAAATGCCATAAAAGACAAAGAAATATTTCACAGGTAAATATTAATAGAATACTGTTGCAGGACTCCTAAGGGCCGCTGCATCTGCTCTGGAGTGCCTCCCGCAAATCACTCCCGTAGATAAGGGGGGTAGTCTAAATGTGGCAGTTTATCCGACCATGTATGCTGTACTAGCTGGTATAAATATTCTCCCATGCTACCACAATCATCGTGGGACTAGCTAGATCTTACCAGCATATTAGCCTGGCCACGCTGGACCCCTAAGTAATTACACCAGAGAGAAATGCTGTTTGCTTCCAAGCAAACAAGCATGGCTCCCTGATATACTCAAAGGCAACTAAAATATAAAACTACAATGAAGTAGAAGAGACTTGTGAAGGCTTGGAGAAATATTTAACTGGCATTAGTATTAGTCCTTGGTACAGAGACATGCCATCTCAGAAACCCCCTTCTCTACACTCAAAGGCATTCCCAGGCAGATTTCGGCTCAAAACATTAGCATAGTAAAGGCCTTAGGTGAGGTGCAGGGAGAGATTACCTAAGGGCATTGGACCCTCCCTGCTTTCCATAACAGTGGGAGGAAGGTCTGAGTTACAGGGATATAAACTAGCCGGTTCCCGCTCTCCGGCCCTTTCTTCTTTGTGGGATCTCTCCTTGTGAGCGCTCATTCCCTTGGAAGCTTTTTCTCCTTTACACGTGGTGGTCGCCATCTTGGCCTACACGTGGCTGGGGTTCTAGCCTGGAATCCTAAGCACCGGGCTTTTCCTTTTGCTGATTTGTATGCCTGAACCTGTGATAAGTAAAGCCTTTTAATACTGCATCGGATTCCTGAGTTTTCATCCGTTCCTCTCGCCGGCTTTGGAGGTAGAAGGGAACTCACTTCCCGGCACTGTCAGGGACCCCGGAGGAGCACCCCGACAGAATACAAAGAACAATTATAAAATATTTTGATTGATAGGGTACTTGATTTATTTGTGACTGTCCTGGCTTTGGTTTCCTAAACCAGATATGGTCCTCTGAGCAGATTCAGGAGTAAGGTCTGAGTACCATCAGGTAAAGCCAAAAAATCCGCACCTCCCCCTCAAAACTTTTAAAAAATATTGACAGATATATGAATTAAATATAAATCATTCCAAAATCTAAACATGTTTAGTTCTCATATTAAATTTTATGAATGCTATCTTAAGTTTAGTAATATGATAAGACACTCAAATATTGTAGACATACATGATCACCACTTAAATTCTTCTTAAATCATTCTACCTTAGGATTTTAAACACACAAATGCAGTCCATTGAAAGTAGTGATCATGTATATCTCTAGAAACAAATTTATTTACGCTTGGGTTTCAGTTATATAATATTCCAACACCCACTCATTCACCGGTGTATATTTTCCACCAGTCCTTTTCAGTTCTGGATGGTCAGAAGCTTAATAAGATAAAAATATCATTACTTTTACTTCCCAGGTAAGAATGGAACAAATACATTTATTTTGGTTTTCCAATCTCACATTACAGAGACCAATTATTAAAGGTTCTAAAACCTATATATGAGAAAAAATATATAGATCAATGTAGAATTACTCCTTAAATATGTAAATTAGTGTTTCAAGATTTTTAACATCTGAAAGATTTTATTAGGTATCACATATGTAAAATACTTATGAGATCATAAAGCAACCCAAGACACTTAGAATATGATATTTCCTATTGCTTACATATATAAAATCCCATTGCATCAACACCTTGTGTTGATATAAGTATCTGTGCCATTGAATACAAAACTACCTTAATTACTAAAGAGTGAGAGTACAAAATAAAATTTTAAGGCTAACTTATCCACAGATGAAAATACTATTTCTTAGACGTTTTGTAGCTTTCTTACAGAAACTTGATTGCTTAATCAATGTGAGGGTGGTGGAATGATTCTGGGTGACATCTGGCTCATTGCTTAAGAATCACTAATGGCAGGACTTGGGGGACTATATCTAAGGTAAGAGATGGGAGGACCTGAAGCAGACTGCTTGAAAGGCAAGTGCCCTACTTGCTGTACTTTATCTCTGGACCATGCTTTTTAATCTTTCCTTGCCTTGTTTTCTCATGTGAGACTAATATCAAAGTTAGGCTCTTTTGCCAAAATGTACTGAGTAAAAATGTACTGAGCTGAACCCCAAAGAATCATTCTTCACTCTGAAGATGAGCAGGACCATATGGAAAATATTTGCAGGCAATAGTATGACCATATGGTGGAGGAAAGAAAGAAGAAGATAGCAGCCATTGTGGGTAATATGAGAAAAGGAGGTAAGTGTAATTTAGTGTGGGCAATAAGCGCAAGAAGGGGATAATACGGTGTTGACAAACTATACTATCCTAACATCTTATCTCATTGAAGGTTATCTGTCAATGTCTCATCAAGTAAGTTCATAGAGTAGTTAAACACAAGATACACAGGCGATAAGAATCTTTTAGAGTAATATATTAACTAGAGATATGTTACCGTGTAGTGAAGAACCATATAATACAAAAAACTGTCTAAATTTTTTTAGTTATGCTTTTTTTTTTCTATAAACACAGCAACCAGATTGCAGAGCGAAAGTCCTTCTGTTCCACTGATAAATGTCCCTTTGCAGAGATTTGGCTTCCAGATGGCCATTCTCTCTCCATCACTTCTCTACTAAAAGAAATACTAGTTGCTGATTTTTTTTCTGTAACCCAAATATATTTAGCTGCCTTTTGCAGTATTTTGCTCTGAGTGTAACACTGAATCAAGTTACAACAATCTCAGCGCATTCATTTTTATGAGTAGTTTCTACTTTAAAAGTTAATATCAAGATAATTTCAAAATATTTTGCAATCATTTCACTTTTATGGTAAATAATTTTATATCTTTTCAAGAAAACATATGCAATGTCCTTTTTTCCCTTTAGCCTTGTTCTCCTAAATTAGCATAGCTTAAGTGCGAGCATGCTCATTAATGTTAAATTAATATCTTTAATTTGGGCCAATTCAGCCCCTGGGAAGTCTTTTCTCTCTTATGCAATTCTTCTAAAACACGCTGATCTTTAAAATTCTATAAATTCCAAAATTGTTCACATTTTGAAATCAATATATACAGTCCTTGACTATGAGCTCTACTTCAGTGCTGATTATTAAAACTATTGTGTAAGTGTTTGTAAAAATTCTTGTATGTTTGAAAGCATGATTTATACATAATAACAGTTTTTAAACTCTGCAGATATACTAAAATGACAAAATAAAATAGAAAACACTGATAAGGAACAATTTATCCCTGTTGAAAAGTATCTCATTACCATTGGAATTGAGTCATGAAAAACTGTTCACCGTAATGTATAATTGGATAAAAAGCAATATTTATTTAGAAAAACTCACCAACACCATCTTTCTTTTCTTCCTTCACTGGATAATTTTTCCCTGTTGCTTTTCTGCTTCTTTTTTCCCTTCCTTCATTTAGCTGTGTCTATTTTTCATGCATCTTTATCTACAAAATAGAAACTTCAAAAAGAATATCTGTAGCTCAGAATACCTAAAAATGTCATTGCCTCTAACAGTAAAGAACATTGGAGTAAAAGTATTTGTTTTATTCTGGTGGATGTTACATAAACTATAAAAATATTATTTGACTCAATAACAGACTTAAAGAGTTAAAATCAATTTATGAGGAAGTATATTTGCGTGTGCACACTACCTTAGCTGCAGAGAAGAATGCAATGCTAATCTCAGCATTCTAAAATTATTTTCTAACATGTGTAATCCAAATGGTGATGTGTTTATTCTTTGATATATTCACATTAATGTTAAAATCAACTTACAAATGTTTCCAGAATATCCATTATCTGCATATTTTGGTATACTAATGATAAAAACATGCAGTTGATCCATACATTGTTTTTATGGTAAAGAATTATTTTTATGGTATTAGACTTACAGGTACTAAGCAACTCTCATGCTTTAGCCTCTGGCTGACTGAATCAGATTTACTTTCTAAAATTTTTTCATTATACCACTGAGAGATATACAGCTAAAAAGTGTTCATATTTGGGTTTCAGTCACACAGTGTTCTAGCAACCATCCCTGATTCTCCCTACCCCAGCCTGCGTCTATGGCAGGCAATTTTCACCCTCTCTCTCTCTTTCTCTCTCTCTCTCCCTTCTCTTACACATTGTGGCTTGCAATACGTACATTTAGAGGTTACCATGTATATCCTTTTGCCTAACTTCAGTGCTCAGTTCTATGCTGGTATGATTTACAATGATTATTAGCACACTGTTCCTTTCTCTGTATGACCTAACCTCTGACTCCCACACATATGCAGTAGGGTTCTACCCACTGACAAGATTACCTGGTCCATGTATTGACTAACCTTGGATATTGGTATCATGCTATTTTTTATATCTCACAAATAAATGCAGTCATTTTGAATCAGATTTAAGAAGGATAAATATACCTCTATTTTATAATATGACACATTTTTTATACCTGTTAAGCTGTGGTCTTCACAATATAATTTACTTGAGGAATTAGTTGCTGTGATATCTACTATAAAGGCAAATTTGAGTATCCATAAAGTTATAAAAACTGAAATTCTGTCATGTGCCTTCTCAGAACACATGGGCTTCATGTAAAATTAGCCATACAATATCAACTATATAGTTATGCATAAATCGGTATGCAGTTACTGCTCTAATCTAGGAACAGAAATCCACGGGTATGCCTGTAACATGTTAGATACATCCTGTTATAATTGTTTTGGTCTTTAGAAAAATTCTAGGAAGTTTTTCTAAGAATAGCCATGAAATTAATTTTGTATAACAGTTTAATGCAGAAGTATTAAACTTAGCCTATCATTTTCCATCATTCCCTCCCAAACTCTTTCTGTGCCTATATCCTAAACTCCATGATCTTAAATACTCAAACGATATTTAGCTGGCTCAAAGAGAAGCTGATAGACTTTGCTAGATGATGCATACTAGATAATATGAAGATAAGCAGTATCCTAACTGAAGCACAGCATAATCTTCATAAGAACTCCAGGCATTTTTGGTTTTGACTTAGGCATCAAGTTTTGGCTGTAAATAAATTTCCTGATTTGAGATAATATTTGAAACTAAAATAGACATCAGATAAGTATTTACCTAGAATAACTTTTGAAATTTGTGTTTTTATAAGATTTTGTGTCTGTGGCTCAAGCATTCCTGGGCTTAAAATACTCTCCTCTGAAGGGCAGGTCTCTGAAGAGTGGATTCTTGTATGCTGGATTTCTGGCAAGCCGGGCTGGAGACTGGCTTAATCTCTTGGGTGGAGATCTTACGAGCAGCGGAGTGTAGATGGTGAAGATCGCTGCCAGCAAGGTGTGGGGTTTTCTCTGGGTTCTTCTGAGGCTCTATCGGGATGGAGGACTTGGGTCGAAAGTCGTTCTCATGGTCCATGGAATGCAGAGGGTTCAACGGGAAAGCTGGTATCTGCTCTGCCGTATCTGTGTCTCGTTGCTGGTTTTGACATATGGAACACGCATCGATATAAACAACAATCTTATGTTGTTTATAAGATTAAGTTACTGGGACAAGAGAGGGAAGACAAAAAAGGGAAAGAAGGAAGGTTGGAGCAAAAACTAGAATGCAACAGGGAAAAACTGCTGTTCTCATTCAGGATTGTTGAGACCTTTTGTATTGTGCCTTTCCTATAAGTGTTGCTATTCAAAGAATTTTCTGGCATGAAACCTCATATTGGTACAATCTTGCATTTAAGTGTACACGAAAATGTATTAATGCTGGCCTTTTAAGGGATAATAAGAAAGTGAAGAGACCTCCTTTGCATCTCAGACTAATCCTCCAACTTGTTAGATGAATTAGCGGGTCAGAAAGAATCACCTTAAGGGAATTACTTTGCTATGTAAATCTTACTTGCATTCGAGAGAAAAATGAAATTATCACATTTCAACTGTTGAAGCAAGCCTCTACCATTTATTAAAATTTCATTGAAGAAAAGGAAAGTACACTCATAGGGAATAGGGGAACATCTTTTTTTTTACCAATGTAAAAGCTAAAAATTGTCTACAAATTGATTTGTGAATTGACAAGATAGAGATGACACAGTGTCCTTGTGTAAGAACAGAGCAAGGCTGCATTAACATGAAATAAATAAGACCATCAGCTCAAAAACTGAGTAGAAGAGGGCATGTTGGGTAAATTATCAGTGAACCTACTTTAAAAAAAGAATATAGGTAAAAATGGCCTTTGTTAACACCTGTAATAATTAATTCTAATATTTTGACATTATCTAAGTGGTGGGAAGTAACACTCGCTTTCTTGGGAATACATGGATGGATTTGGGCTATACCTAGCAATGGTCAGGTGGTACTCTTGGCTCTATGCTCAGGGATGACTCCAATGAAGACTCTAGGGGACTCTCTGACCCTCAATTTTATTGTTTTCTGTTAGGAATAATACCTAATCATACTTATAGGACACATCACTGAGTTTGTGTGTGTGTTAGTGTGTGTTTATGGTAGTTATTAATTGTTTATTGACAATTAGTATCTATCAATTAAAGAGGTAGGTTAAGAAATCAGTGTTATTTTGTATAATTCATATACAAATATATTTCTAGACCATAATATATAAGAATTCAAATAATATTTTATTAATAATTGTGGTATGTCCTGTCATACTGGATGTGTCACATATAGGAGTTATTTTAATGAAAGTATTATTGTGAGGAGACTACCGGTCTCCTCCCAATCTTTTCTGACTCATCAAGTATATGCATAAAGTTGAATATTTATAGAACTTTTTATTTTGATATCATTCACCTTTGAAGATTAAGTCTGCTTTACCCACATCAATGAAGTTTCTTTAATTCTGGGTTAGCTGTTGCCAAAAAACGTTGTCTGATCTTACTGTAGGATCAGACAACCTATCTGTAACCTTATAGACAAGGCTGTAAGGCTGTTGGCAAAACTTATCTCTGGAACAGATATTCCCAATTTTTGTACATAATAACTACACATTTTTTTAATCTGACAACACTCAAAACTTTTCAACTCAGTATGTTCAACTTCAAAGCTAAATTATGTAAAATATTTCATCCACATTATGCCAAGAATCATCTCTAGGCTTGGGCCACATCAGGGAGGGAACATGTTGGGTAGAGACTTAAACCTTACCGGGTAGAGCTCACTTGAGAAATGGCTTTTTCTTGCTCATGATGGGAACTGGCAGCCTCTCGACTGGAGTCAACACAATCTGAATCTGTTTGCCATTGCAGGTGTGAGTACTAAGCTAAAGTTCTGCAAAATGTGTGCATTCAATGTCCTTCTACCTTATATTAGTAGTTTATATTTGGCACCAACCTTCCATGTTCTTTTCTCTTTCCTTCTCTACTTCTCCATTCCCTATATCCAAAGGAAGCATGCCTCAGCACTGAATTTACACATAGATTTTTTCTGATGTCTGTTTTTGCTCCAGTAAACTTCCGCAGTAAATTTCCACTCAGGATAACAGGACACTGTTCAGTTTTGCTTCTACATAGTTTTGTGCTGATGTCACATAAGTGCTTGCATAACTCTTCCTTTGCCACTATCTTGACCCTTCCGAAATACATTTGGAAACTATAAGTTCCAAATAATCATGGTAAAGCATACCGTAGAAATTGGAAAAAAGCAGAGTATTGTGCTACACTATAGATTTTCTTCACCTAATTGGTTTGGGGTAGAAGCCAAGCTGATCTAAAGACCTCACTTGGATAATAATGCCTTTAAATTAGGATATTCAGCTCATTATTTAGATATTTTTCCTCTGAATCAGCTGGATTGTGGAGGTGTCATGAGCTTTCAAAGGAATATGTGTTATTAATTCTGTTAATCTCAGCAGCTAGTGGGTAAGCTGGAACATCATAGTTATTGAATACAGTTTAATTAATGCATAATCTTATAGATAACTTCATGTTATATTTAAATGATATATGGTTAACCCTAGAATTTAAGTTCTTTAAAGTAATAGAAGAAAAATAGTCTTCCACTGCACTGTAGTTTATTCATTTTTATTGATTTGTCTCATATTGAAAGTTAGAGAAAGAGAGAGAGAAGTGGATCATCAGCTTTTTAGTAATATGATTTATTTACATATTAATGTCAGCAGTTGTTTAAGTGATAGGAAAGGTGCAAAAGATAGGAAGGAGCTGAGGACAACACATTCTCAATACATATCTTAACTTATTCTACAAGGAACCTGAAATCTAGATAATCCTTAAATATTTTTCATGATGTGAAATTGACTGAGACCCATATCAAGATGTCACTGAATAAATCATACATGAATATAGGCACCCTCTCACACACAGCACTAATTTAAACACATAAGTTTTAATTTATTTTTTATTTTTTATCTTTGATTCATTTTTTAAATTTTTATTATACCACCATGAGACATACAATTACAAAGGTGTTCATAATTGGTTCTTAGTAATACAGAATTCCAGCACCCATCCCTCCACCAGTGCCCCATTTTCACCACCAATGTACCCCACCCCTCCCCACCCACCCCTAGGCTGCCTCAATAGCAGGTACCCCTGTTTCCTCTCTTTCTCTCTCTGTCTCTCTCTCTGTCTCTGCATCTCTCTCCCTCTTCTTTTACACATTGTGGCTAGCTCTGCAGATATTTAGAGTTTATCACTTAAGTCTCTTTGTGTATATTCAATGGTGAGTTTTAATCTGCCATTACCATTTCCCACACTTAGTAAAACACTGGTATCTATTTATGTCATATTAATGAATGCAGTCACTCTATATCTATCCTTTTCCTTCTGACTAATTTCACTCAGCATGATAGTCTCCATGTCCATCCACTTGCAGGTAAATTTCATAATTCCGTCTTTTCTGACAGCTGCATAGTATTCCATAGTGTAGATGTACCACAGTTTCTTTAGCCAGTTCTCTGTTCTCAGGCATTTAGGTTGTTTCCCGATTTTAGCTATTGTGAATACACATAGATGAATAAAGAAGTACAGATAGTGTTATTGCTATGTGTTTTTCGGTCTCTCAGGTATATTCCCAGGAGTGCTATTGCTGGATCAAATGGGAGCTCAATATCTAGTTTTCGGAGGAATGCCCATATTGTTTTCCAAAAGGGCTGAACCAGTTGGCATTCCCACCAATGGTGGATGAGAATCCCTTCTTCCCCACATTCACGCCAGCACCTGTTGTTGTTGCTGTTTTGGATGTGTGCCAGTCTCTGTGGTGTGAGATGGTACCTCATTGTTGTTTTGATTTGCATTTCCCTCATGATTAAATATGAAGAGAACTTTTCATATGCCTTTTGGCCATTTGAATTTCTTCTTTTTGGAAGCTTCTGTTCATTTCTTTTCTTTTTTTTTTTTTTTTTTTTTTTTTTGCTTTTTGGGTTACACCCCCGGCATGCTCAGGGGTTACTCCTGGCTACTTGCTCAGGAATTTCTCCTGGCGGTGCTCGGGAACCATATGGGATGCCGGGGATCAAACCCGGCCGGCACAGGCGGCGGCGTGCAGGGCAAACGCCCTACCCGCTGGGCTATCGCCCGGCCCCAGGAAGCTTCTGTTCATTTCTTCTCCCCATTTTATGTTGGGGTTGGCTGTTTTGTTTCTTGTGAAGGGCTACCAGTGCCTGATATATCCTGGATATTAACCCCTTGTCAGATGGGTATTGGGTGAATATCCTTTCCCACTGTGTGGATTGTCTTTGTATCTTGGTCACTGTTTCTTTTGAGGTACAGAGGCTTTTCAATTTTATATAATCCCATTTGTTTATCATTTGCTTGGTCAGTGTTCTCTTTAGCATCACTGGATGTATGTCAGAGTGAACATGTACAGGTTACCTCTGTGGTCTATGGCATTACACTATATGAGTGTACTCGATCATTAGGTCCTTGACTGAACTTCCAGCTCAGTTATCCAAAGTTTTCTGAAGAGATCCCAAGAACTACTGAGGTCCAATTAGAGTCCCAAAACAAAAAAGAAAAATAAATCATATTTTCTTTTTACTATTAATAATATATGTATTTATTTTATATCTGCTATATTTATTTGTTTTTTTTATTTATTTACCTATGTATTTCCAACAGCTATCCCTTCACCGGTGTATATTTTCCACCAGCAATCACCAATGTCCCAAATTTCCTGCCTGTTCCTACCTGCATTCTCTTTCCTCTCTCTCTCTCTCTCTATGTATATATATGTATACATATATACATATATATGTATACACATATATGTGTATACATATATATGTATATATGTATACATATACATATATATGCATATATACATATATGTATATATACACTCTCCTCTCTCTCTATATATATACATATATATGTTTATCTATCTATCTCTTTCTCTTTCCTTCTGTTCAGGTATTACAAGACTGGGTAGGTTGTTTGGTGGCATATATATTCTAAAAAGTAATCTCTGATGATCCTTTTAATTTCTGTGGTTTATGTTACAATATTCCTTCTTTCATTTCTGGTTCAGTTAGGTAGAGTCAGCTCTCTTCGTGAATCTTGCTAGTGGTTGACCATTCTTGTTTATTTTTTTCAAGAATCGTCTCTCGGTTTCATTGATCATGGGATTGTTTTGGGACTCCGGCCCATTTATGCTCTAGATTTTTTATTTCCCCTCCTCCTGCCTTGTTGTTTTTATTGATCATTTTCTAAGATCTCAAACTATAAAGTCAAGTAATTTTTGTAGACCATTTCTTCCTTTGCAATATATGCTTGCAAAGCTGTAAATTTCCTCTTAACACTGACTTTGCTATATCCCACATGTAGTGGTAGCTATTGTCCTCACTAACTATTGTTTCCAGGAATTCTTTTATTTCCTCTCTGGTTTTCTCTCTGATCCTCTGGTTGTTTAGTAGTGAGCTGTTCAGTTTCCAGGTGTTTGATTTGATTCTCCGTTCCTGTGTGTGAATAGCTTTTATTTTCAGTGCCCCATGGTCTAAAAAAGTAGTTAATATAAGTTCCATTGTTTTAGTTTTATGGAGGTAGATTTTGGGGCCCAGCATGTGATCTATCTTGGAGAATGTATCACATCCACTGGGAAAGAATGTATATTTGGGTTTATGGGGATGAAAAAGCAAATGTATATCACTGTATCACTGTCTTCCCATTGTTCATTGATTTGCTTGAGCAGGCACCAGTAACATCTCCATACATCCTGATGCAAGTGTAGCCCAAGAGCATATGCTTACTCCAGGGACAGGAAGAGCCTTAAACCATTCCTTCAGGTCATGGGAATGAGGTCCATAATTGTTACTGGTTTTTGGCATATCAAATAAAACATGGGTAACTTGCCAGGCTCTGCCGTGTAGGTGGTATACTCTATACATATATAGAGTATATATAGATATATATATATGTATATATACATGTATAAGTATATATGAATGCATATGTATATATGCATAGATGTATATACAATATAACATAAGCTGTATATATCTACATATAGTATATTGTATATATTGCATGTATATACATACGTATACACATATACATATACTTATATATACATATACATACATATATGTAGGTTAGCATATATATATATACATATATATATATATATATATATATATATATATATATATATATATACTAACCTACTCTCTTCCATTTCATAGCCAGTATTTTCTTACTGAGGTTTAATCTCATTAGTCTATTCAGTGGGGGATCAGACAGTGTTGAATTCTCCAGCTACAGTTGTGTTATTAACATTGTCCTACTTGAATTCCATTAGCAGTTGTTTTAAGCATTTTGCTGGTCCCTCTTTGAGTGTATAGACATATAGTCAAATGATATGTATATCAGGAAGAAATTATAATCCCTACAGTTTTTCCCTAAACTTATAGCAGATTGCAGATATGCAAACCATCTCACACTACTTGATTTCATTAGGAGACATCTACAAAGTTTACACTGATTAGGATAACTGGGGTGACTTTACAAGAGGAAAATTTTGTGCTTTCTTATTTTTTTAATTGGTTTCTTTATATTCAACATGATGTATAGTCTCTTAGCCTCATTTTTCTCATCCATAGAAGAGGTATATGAGTTTCTTTCTTAGCATGACAATAAATACGGGCAATTATTTCTTACCAGAAATATGTAGATTGTGCTTAGTAGGAACAGTTTAATTATTTTTCCAGAGAAAACAGAAATAGTAAAAACAACAAAAATTGCAACTATTTACATGTGGAAATAGGTGCAAATGTATTCCTTGTAGTAACACTCAACTCATTTATTTAGCATGCCAGATACTAGTCATTTACTATCATATGGTCACTGGGTATATACTTCCTAATTGGGAATTAGCCATTGTATAGAAAAACAAGTATTCATGCTTAAATGAACAGAGGAATCCTTCATTTCTTTTTACTTCTTAGTTTACATATTTAAATATTCAATATGCATATTTGCTGTCACTCTTTATAATCTAAAACTATAAGTAAATCACATGGAAACTTACACTGATTAAGTCCTTATCTTACATAGAACTGTTGTGAAGTTGTGTAACCTATCCATCTTTCACTCCACTGTTAGTTGTATAGTCACTCTGGAACACATAATTTAAAAAAAATTTTTGAATCATTTTGAAGGACAAATTTCCAGTTATTCATAATTACAAAGCACAAACTATGGCCATGGACCCAACTACAGTTTCATAATCAATATATTATTCATGGACATTCACCTGCAGTTGAATAAAGAAGCATCACTAAGCTGTACTGGAGAGATTGGTCAAATTGTTTGCATAGAAGAGGCCTGATTGTGTATCCCATCATGCATGTGCCCGAAAAGCACTGAATTTGAAGAAATCTCTGAGCATTACCAGGTGTGTCCCCCTCCAAAGTCATAAAAAATATGAAACCAAAACCTTATCTTATAAGGCTACTCTTGAAATAACACAAAAGACTAGTTTCATCGATTCTTAACTGTTGAGTGTATATCTTTATTTATTTATTTATTTTGCTTTTTGGGTCACACCCGGCAATGCTCAGGGGTAACTCCTGACTCTGCACTCAGGAACCACTCCTGGTGGTGCTCAGGGGGACCATATTGGATGCTGGGGATTGAACCCGGCCGGCATGGGCCGGCCGCATGCAAGGCAAACGCCCTACCCGCTGGACTATCACTTCAGCCCCTTGAGTGTATATCTTTTTAAATTCTGTTAGGAGATGGTCCTCCATGGTCTGTAGGAC
This sequence comes from Cryptotis parvus, assembly GCA_021461705.1. Lineage (NCBI taxonomy): Eukaryota > Metazoa > Chordata > Mammalia > Eulipotyphla > Soricidae > Cryptotis > Cryptotis parvus. The sequence continues at coordinate 445,610 of JAJIBD010022601.1, forward strand.
CTTTATTCTGCACACCAAATATACGATTTTCACAGAAAACCACCTGTGACACAGAGTTGCTCAAGCAGCCTGCTGTGCCCCCATCCATGCCCCTATGGGCAAGCATTTTCTTTGAATGTGGAGTTGGTTTATTGACTATGAAGAAATATGAAGTGAACTGGAGAGGTTATGGGGAATGGGGAATTATGATGTCACACTAGAAATAACTATTGAATATGCACGTAGAGGCATCATAAACCGTTAATAACTGTAGGGCAAGTCACAGAGTGCAAGAGAAGGGAGAGAAATAGAGGGGCAGAGACAGAGAGCTAGTAAGAGAAAGAAAATGTGCCTGCAATAGGGACAGGCTGGGTTTGGGTGGAGGGAGTGTTTGGATGTGGGTGGTCAATATCAGACTTGAATCCATAAAGTACATTGAAGAAAATATAGGAAAAACCCTCCACGACATTGAAGTTAAAGGCATCTTCAAAGGTGAAACATCACTAACAAAGCAACTGGAAGAAAGGATAAACATATGGGACTACATGAAACTAAAAGCTTCTGCACCTCAAAAGAAACAGTGACTAAGATACAAAAGCAGTCCACAGAATGGGAAAGAATATTCACCCAATACCCATCTGAGAATGGGGCACTGGTAGAGGAATGGATGCTGGAACACTGTATGACAGAGGCCCAATTATGAACATTCTTGTAATTGTATATCTCACAGTGGTATAATAAAAATTAAAAAATATGACTATTCAGACTCGGGTCTTAGGAAAACATTTCATTTTGTTTTCAAAATAAACTGAGCCAATGACTTAAAGAGAATCAACCAACAGTGCGTACTGCCAATGACAGCATTCAAGTTTTCTAGGAATTTTTAATCTAAAATAAAATGACATTTCTGATAAACCTATGGTTCTATTGATGAGTATGAGTTTTAAAAGGTGAAACATCACTAACAAAGCAACTGGAAGAAAGGATTGAGCTCTTTGGTAAAAGCCAAAGAGATAGCTCAATTGCCTGGAGGGTAAACTTTGCAAGCAGGAGGTGTCTCATGGTCCCCTGGTACACAGAGCATGGGATAGTCATGGAGCACTGCCAAAGTGGCCCCCAAACCTAAACAAGCAATAGATCAAATATTGTACATTGAAATGGTTAAAGGGTTGGAGGGCTGTGTAATTTAGTGATCCTGTGTTTTCCAATGTGCACTATTAAAAATAAGATGCTATAACTCAGTGCATAAATAAAAGAACAATCCAAGTGGAGTCATAGTATATCAATGGGTCTCATAGAAAAAGTCTGGAAAAATACAAAGGTTTGCTTTTGATTTCATACTGCATTTAGTTTTAAAGAAATTTTCATTTACTGAGTTTTGATTCAGTGTCCAAAAAGAATATTATTGCATTAAAAACATACCTACTCTTTCCAATGCCTTATCTATTTGAGTTCTGTCTCTTTTTTATATGTGAGCCAAAAACTATTGCAAGAGGAGATGAAAATTCAATTTTTTTAAATTAATCTGAACCTTAAAAAATTGCAAAACTTTGATATAATACCACACTTATTACTGTTTCTTTTGTTTTGAAAACTGAAATGATTTTTTTATTCAAGTGTATTCTGTTGTATCTTGTAATGAGTTTATTGCTATTTAAAAATGGTTATTTACTTTGGTATTTAGAAACCATGTGGAGGAATTATCAGGGTTTACTTCTGAGCCTGTGCACATATTTGGGTACTGTATGTGGTGCCAGAGATTAGAATTGGTGATTGGAGAATTCAAGACATCCACCTTCCTTCTGTTTCACTTTCCCAACACATTTTTTCTGTCTTAGTGCATTAGTCATTACTGATTAAATCTCTTTTAATTTATTAATTGATTTTCATCAGAGGAACCACATCAGGCAGTGCTCACAGCTTATTCCTGGCTCTGTGTTCAGCCATAACACATGGCAGTACTTTGGAAAACATAAGCAGTGTAGAGTGCAGAACTTTGGTGCTCTCGTATAAACAAACTACCTTTATCTTTATACGATTACTGCAACTCTCAGTTTTATTTATAATTTGGTGGACATTTCTAGATATATTCTACCCTAAGAAGGCGAAAAAACGAGGAGACAGACCTTCTCTTCAAAGTCCCCCAAGGACTTAGGTTTATCAACTCTTTGACTTTAGCATAGAGGCTGAATTTATCTCCTTTGAATTTGTATTTTTCTGTCCTTTGAACTTGAACTTTGAACTTCAAATAAAAAAGATGCTAAAACTACTTTCCTGGGATCAGAGCGATAGCACAGCAGGTAGGTCATTTGCCTTGTATGCAGATGACCTGCATTCCATCCTCAGCATTCCATATGGTCCCCGAGCACCACCACGAGTAACTCCTGAGTGCAAAGCCAGGAGTAACCCCTGAGTATTGCCAGGTGTGTTTAAAAAAAAGACTAAAACTACTTTCTTTTTGCCACTAAGTGTGTACTTATGTGTTTCAATAGAAACAAGTTGATGAATAGAGTTCTTGTCAATGTTTAAAAATGTCATTTTTTTTTCACCCGTCCCTCCACCAGTGCCCATCTCCATACAAATAAAAAGATATACAATTAAAAAGTTCATGTTTGGGTTTTGGTCATACAGTGTTTCAGCACCCGTCCCTCCACCAGTGCCCATCTCCCACCAACAACATCCCCGGTTCCCTCCCTCTTCCCCAGCCCTGCTCCATGGCAGGTTCTTTATTTCTTTGCCTTTCTCTTTCTCTTTTCTCTTTCTCTCTTTCTCTTTTCCTTCCTTTCCAGACTATGGATTACGGAACATACATTAAAAGGTTGTCATGTGAATCCTTTTGCCTCTATTTAATGCTCAGTTCTAGGTTGGCATTAGTACCCTCGACTATTATTAGCACCCTGTTCAATTTTCTGTCTTTCCTAAACTCTGACTCCCACACGTTTGTGATAATTTCCACCTTTGACAAGACCTCCCGATATATGCTTTTAATATCCAAGGTCAAGTAAAAATGTCATTTTTAAAGAATGTTATGGGGCTGAAGGATAAAATGACGAGCCAGGAGCCTGCCATGCGTACAGATGACCTGGTTTCCATCCCTATCACCATCTATGGTCCCCCAAGCATGGCCAGGTGTGATCCTTCAGTACAGAACTAGAAGTAAGCCCTAAACATTACTGGTGTGGCCCCAAACAAACAAAAAAGGCAGCAATAACAAGATGTATTAAAAGGTTTTGAGACCAAAAAACTGGACAACCACTACTCCGAGGTAGCCTAAAGCACTTGAAAGGACTCAAGCTGTTTCTAATTGGAATGGCCTGGACACTTCTCCTGCTTCACAGTAATCCAGGTAACCTGGGTGTGCTCTCTGTTTCTGGAACATTGAATGAGCTTCATAATTATGTGCCAAACACAGAAATTCAAAAAATAAAAAGAGCCTTCATCTGGTGTTGCCTCTGTAGTCTACCCAAAGTCAGTAATATGATTTTTGTCTTGAGTAGAGCTTCCAGACATGGCGAGTCATTTAATGCTGCCATTGCTACTTCATGCAATAGTTTTCCAAGGTTGATGTGGAGCGGTTGAGGGACTTTCTGGCCCAAACATGAGGAACCAGTTTTCCAGTGTACCCCACCAGAGTTTAAACACACAAAGTTTTCCTTAGCTGTCTCCATGATTTAAATGAATGTGCCCAATATTCAGTTGTACAGGTTCTTGTAGCAATGCTCAGGTCATTCATCACGTGAATTGTATCTAGCCAGGTGGAATTATCCTCTGTAAGATAGGCCTGAGTGAAGAGAGGTCCGAGGAACAGGCAATGGGTGAAGACCATTTGAGGGGGATGAGGGTCACTTCTACTCATCGACTATTTTCATGTTTCCTCCACACCCAAGCATATGTATTAGCAAAACCACTTTGGCAATATTTCCAAAGAGCACTTCCCTTATATTTAAAAATGAAAGGAACAGATTGGTTTATTGTTCAGAAGCACTGGCTCTGTTGCTCGCAGCTCTGTGACAAGCATTATCTAATACAACTTACCAGAAATTATTGTCGTTATCACTTGTCTTCCGTCCAGAGAGGAGACTGTTACCATGGCGCCTCTGATCTTCAGCAATTTTTTATCTTGATCCATTTTGTGAGTAAATATCTTGTTGTTTTTCCTTGTTAACCTCAGAGAGAATAAAAGAGGACTGGCCTCTCCCTTAGTGACTTTTAGCATTTTCCCCACTGCTTACTGGTTAATAAGTTAATTGTACTTTCTGATAATTAACTTTACTCTTCAGCTCTGATATGCTTCTACTAATGGTAATTACTTATTTGGCTATGGACTTTTAATTCAGTTTTTCAATCAGAGATAGAGCCCAGGGCAGTCTGACCCTGGATGGTCAAAGAACAGAGTTTTTTGTCAGGCACCCTTGTCTTTGGGGTGAATGAACAGTTCTCCACTAATGGAAGGCTCATTTATTTCCAAATGTTTGGCCTTCATAAGGTATCAATTTGAATGAGGCACTGGCAGATGAGTCATTTTGTCTTGGCTTAAATATAATTCCAAAAAGACAGATCTGGTTTAAAAAAGACAAGAAAGGATTTGATAGCTTTGGTGATTTTTTTTTTTTTTTTAAGGAAGCTTTCTTCCTTTGGAAAGACTGTGTTCCAAGAAGGCTTCAATAATAATTCAGTACCTGCCCTTAGCTTGAGTAAAATATTTCTTACCCCACCCTAGATGGCTCAGCTCTCACCTAGTGATGATTGTGGTCTGCAAGGGCACAGGCAAGACCAGGCCTTGAATAATGAACTTGAGCTCAAACTTAGTAAAGCGTTCTCATGGGCCACGAGTGAGCTGCTTGATGTCAGACTGCACAAAGAATGAGCGTGAGATGTGTCTGTTAATTTGGCTTTGACTGCTAGAGAATATGAGGTTTTTCCAGAGCCACACCACAGTCTGCCTTGCCTTTTAAATCTGTTGTATATATAGGGAACATATTTCAGTTGCTTAAAAAAAGAATTTAAGGATTCCTCGACGTTTTGGGCTGAGACTGCGTGCTCTTCTGGGATAGATATTCACATCAAGGTGGGTGCTGAACTGAGGCAGCCTGGAGACCGGAAAGAAGTGCTAATCCTGAGATTGTGTGCTACCCCAAACTGGGTAGTGTACTCACGATTCAACAGGGTGGGAAAACTTTGCGTTAGATGGGGAAAGGCTAGATTCAATTACAGCCTCAAGTGGCCCCGAAATACCCGCCAGGATGTTACATTCTCTTGTATCCTTACACCCGTGTGGTTAAGCCTTCCAGAGTGCGCTACTCATGCTAACTCTCATAACACTATATACTTGATTTGACTTCTGTTTCAAGATGTTCTTAACACTGGGAATATCCATATTTAGAACCTTAGGCCTATAATTGTACAATGTAAAGGAGCACAGACAGGACAGTTCGCGGACAATTTGTCTAGCTTGTCTCCATGGGATTCCATGGTGTACATGAAGGCGGCGGGCATTTGTATGTAGAGTCTGGTGCTCTTCCTCAGCTGATTTAAATACTGGTGCTGCCAAGAGATCTGCTGCTTCATTTCCTGGAACCATTGTCCCGGGTGGTCGGCTGTGAGAACGGATGTGGGAGATGTATATAGGGAATGTTCTATTTCGGAGGAGATCTTGTAGTTTATGGAGTAGCTCTTGAATTATAGGATTATGGGCATTTAAAGAAGCAGTGACAATTCCAGGAAATAAACCAACTACATATGCAGAATCACTCACCACATTACATGGGCCAGATACATGGGATAGTAAATATATCAGGGTGGCGAGTTCCACTTGTTGGGCAGATTTATAATTTGTATGCACAGTAGTGTTCAATGAAGGACCTGTAATTCCACCCCTTCCTGATGAGGAGCCATCAATATAATACAGTGGAGCATCAGGAATGGGAGAGGAGCGGACAATGGTGGAAATTATAAAAGGTGTCCTTTTCAGAAATTCCCAGGTTTTTCCAGCTGGGTAATGATAAGATATTTCTCCTGAAAAATCTGCTAAAGCTCTTTGAAGGATTTCACTGAGTGGTAAAACAGCTTCAATTTCTTTTTTAGGGTCGGGTAGTACAATTACATGGGGATCATGTCCAAGTAATACTTAGGTTCTTGATCTTCCCTTAATTATGAGGTTAGCTATCATCTCAAGGTAAGGTGTAGCAGTACGATTCTGCTTGTTATGTAAGTAAACCCATTCTAACAGTCCAGATAATTGGGCTATAGCAGCAGTTGGAGACTCGGGAGTGTTGAAGACCAAGAACCATACCTTTTCTCCGGGATTAAATCTGGAGAGGTAAGATTTTTGAAGTCGATCCATGAAAAAGTCTAATTCCTTTTGAGCTTTAGGAGTTAGCTGCCTTGGGCTATTTAAAAGCAGGATCACCTTCAAGGGTGTGGAACAGGTTACTGAGCTCACAGTTAGGAATACCAAGGGAGGGGCGCACCCAGTTGATATCCCCCAGCAGTTTTTGAAAATCATTCAAGGTTTTGAGCCCTTTTTGACTAATGGAAATTTTTTGAGGACGCACTGTAGTGCAGTCAAGAGCATAGCACAAATATTCATATGGAGGCTGCATCTGGATTTTTTTCTGGAGCTACTTGTAAGCCAGCCTCTGGTAAAACAGTCATTATATCATTATATAAATTCTGGAGATCTCTGGAATTATCACAAGCTAGCAGGATATCATCCATGTAGTGGATGATGTATGCACCAGGAAATTTAGCAGGAATGGGTCGCAAAACCTCATCAACAAAGTGTTGACACATCGTAGGTGAATTAGTCATCCCTTGGGGCAATACTGTCCATTGAAACCTACGTGAGAGTACCTTTATGATTAATGGAAGGGACTGAAAATGCAAACCTTTTCCGATCATCTGGGTGGATAGGTATGCTGTAAAAGCAGTCTTTTAAATCTATGATAATTAGCGGCCAATCTTTAGGAATAGCTGCTGGAGAGGGAGCCCAGGTTGTAGGGCTCCCCATGGGGACCATAGTAGAATTTACATTCCTTAAGTCAATCAGTAAACGCCATTTGCATGATTTTTTCTGTATTACAAAGACAGGGGAATTCCATTCTGAAAACGTTTCCTCAATATGTCCCTAATTTCAGCTGTTCTTCCACTAGATTTGTTAGCGCCTCTAACTTTTTTGGTATTGAGGGGCCACTGTGGTGTCCATATAGGTTTGTCAGACTTCCACTGAATACGGATAGGTAGTGGGTGCTTAACCACAGCGGCCCCAATTAAAAAGGGTTACTCCCTGTGTTAGGCTTATTATGGAGAGCTGGAACTGGTGCCAGATGGGGAGTGGACGAGGTATGTGAATTACTGCCCCCACTGCTCCAGCATGTCTCGACCCCATAAAGTTAAAGGCATAGGGGCTATATAAGGCTGGACCATGGCTACATTCCCTTCAGGGCCAATACACGGCAGCCATCTCGCACTCTGTCGGAGAAGAGAGGAGGAGATATTGCCTACCCCGCTCAGGCTATGGGACACTTTCTTTAGGGTCCAGTTAGAGGGCCAATACTTGGTGGAGATTATGGATATGTCTGCCCCTGTATCCAACATGCCTTTGAATTTCCTTTTATAAATTTCGATGGGTATAACCGGCCGCTTGGCCTGAGAAATTCTGGTAGTGTACCCAACTAGATAGTTAGCAGGTGGCTGGTGGGCTTGGTTCTGTGTGGCTGTATAACCAACAATGAAGTTGGCAGAAGGGTTGGTACTTTTTTAAGCCACCAGTTCTAGGGTGTTCGGACTGACTACACGGATCCTCAAAAAATAATAATAGTTTAGCAAGTGGTTCCCCTTTTTTAAAAGTCCATTTAGTTGGCACAGATATTGACAGTATTATCTCTCCATGAGATTCAGGATCCAGAAGTCCAAAATGCACCATAATTCCCTTAAATTTCAACCAATCGCTCCCCTGAATTAAACCCATACTACCTGGGGAGCAGGTCCTTTTTATCCCTGTTTTTAGCATGTAAGGATCTTGACTTGGTATATTGTGACAGTCTTAGGGCAGAGAATGTCGAGACTGCCATTGCCTGATTGGGTAGGCCAGAGAGCATTTATTGACTGTAATTCTGTGGATTCTGATTCGGAGGATACTGGGCAGGTGGAATGAAGGAGAGTGCCCCTGGATTCAGCTGGGCCTTGGGCTTGGGCCCCCACCCAGTTTCCAGCATTAGGGGAGGCATAGATGTTATTTGAGCCTGCGGAGCTTGTGGAACCTGGGAGGGGGTCCATGTAACATTTCCTATAAAGGGATTATTAGAATGTTGCCCTGTATTGATAGTTTTAGAAGATGGGCAATCTCTACGGGTGTGTCCCTTCTTTCCACAGCTAAAGCAGGTTATCTGTCCAGATGAAGCCTGAGGCTGACTTCGCCTCCAAGACCTACAGTCTTTGGCCCAATGTTTTCCCTTTCTGCACCTTGGGCATGGTCCAGGTGGGGCCCTCCGAGGGGTGGAGTCGCGATTATTAGCATAGTTTCTTTGATCATTGTTTATCCTTTGAAGTTTATTGTTTCTCCCCCTGAAGCTGTTTGACATTTCATCCCTCTCCTGATCCTCCTGCTGTATGGGATAAGCCTCTATATCATTCTGTGTTCCTATGGGAGGTTAAACCGACATTTCTACAGGCCTTTAGATACCCCATGAGTTCTTCCTTTTCCTTAATACCATATAGTATTGCTCGACAATTTTGATTAGCATTCTCATATGCTAAGTTTCGTTTTAGGACTTCTTGAGTGGTTGGGTCTTGAACCAGTCTTTGGATTGTTTCACATAATCTCCCAACAAAATCAAAGTATGGTTCATCACGACCCTGGTAAATTTTCGTATAGCTACCTAGAAATTCTGGGTCGGAACCTACTTTTCCCACGCTTTTAATGCTGTCTCCCGAACAAATTTTAAAATAGGTTCAGGTAATGTCTCTTGTTTTGCTTTCTTTTGCCATTCACCTTCACCTTTTAGCATGGCAAAAGTTATAGTATGGCCTGATTCCTTTTCTCTTAAAGTGTCAATATTCCAGTTAACCCCATCTGCATACCACATTTGCCATTGCATGAACTGTGATTTGTTTAGACAAGTATGGGCTACCATTTCAAAGTCTGCCAATACCCACTGACTATTTTCGCTCCAATCAGCTAAATATTTTAAAAGTATAAGGACTTGATATTCCAAACCTGTCGCAAGCCTTCCTAAACGGGGATATTGACTCAATTTTTAAGTCTTCATGAATCGGTTTTACTTTATATTTAGATTGGTCATGAGAAAGTTTGCTGCGCGCTTTGCTCTTTGATTATTATTAGATTGACAACCACAGGAACTGCAAGGATCGTGGGGCCTGCACGAGCTAACCTGTTCCTTCCCGTTCTTCCTCATCAGAGCTTGTAGGATCTGGCAGAGGAACATCTACCCCATTGAGGGTATTAAATCTGGGGGAGATTTCCAGTTTGGGAATTTGCCTCCTCTGGGTTTTCCTGTTCCTCCTCTAAGTTATCAGCCACATTAGAATTCTTTTTAGATTTTTTTGCTGGGAATGTATACACCTTTTTCAAGCCTTGGGGCGTGTTTGTGAATGGCTTTTAGTTGGTTCACGCCTCAGTATTGGGTATGCGCTAGGTCCTGATTGATAAGTTATGAAATCAGAAATCTCCCTGCGTGACACATCCATTTCTTGGTTTAAGTTTTCAAGTTTCCTATATATTTCTTCCTTTTGTTCTTTCAATCTTATGTGTAACTTCCAAACCTCCTCTTTCTGTCCATCTATTCTATCTCTCTGTTTGTCAATTTCTCCCTCTAAGATAGTGCTAATTTTACTGATATCCTTCTTCTGCTCTTCAAACTTTACTTCAAATTTTAAATCCTGTTTAATAATTTTACTTTCCTGTTCTTCTAATTTCTTTTCAAATTTTAAACTCTGTTTAATAGTTCTGTCCTCGAGCTTTAAGACCAGTCTACCTGTAGTTTCATAAACCTCCGTCCCTTAAGATTGCATTCAATTTATTACTTTCTTCCCTCTCTCTATTAAACATTGTCCTTACACAAAGGTACAGTTTAAAAATCGCAAGGACCCAGATGATTTGTGAAAAGATAGAGTAGTTCTCAGAAAGGAACTTTATAGACTGGGCTATGTATGGTTCTGAGCCAATAAAAGATACAATGTATCTATACCATGAGATATCCATCATTTTACTCACGGTTCGGAGGCAGATGATCTCTGTCCCATGATAATTAGGCCAGACGATGTTCGTGGTGCCCTGCCAGGGACGCCAAATGTCAGGGCGCCCCGCCGGGTCCCCCCAACAGTGCCGGGAAGCGAGTTCCCTTCTACCTCCGAGCCGGCGAGGAATGGATGAAAACTCAGGAATCCGATGCAGTTTTAAAAGGCTTTACTTATCACAGGTTCAGGCATACAAATCAGCAAAAGGAAAAGCCCGGTGCTTAGGATTCCAGGCTAGAACCCCAGCCACGTGTAGGCCAAGATAGCGACCACCACGTGTAAAGGAGAAAAAGGTTCCAAGGGGAATGAGCGCTCACAAGGAGAGACCCCACAAAGAAGAAGGCCAAAAGCCAAAAGCCAAAAAGCCGCGGGAGCCAAAAAGCTGAAGGCTGAGGAACCAAAAGGCAAAAGGTGAAGGGGCCTCAAGTCAGCCACTTATATACACCAAAGTAACCAATCAGGAGGTTGTCATGCCAACAAAGAACTGTAAACAGAGTGTAGTGCCACACCCTATTGTAGGTATAAACAAAGGTTACACCAAGGACTAATCCCGAGATTATCTCTTATGTAAAACACTGGAGAGAGAGGGGGCTGATATAAAGTAATACATCTTAACTTCATGAGCTTCATGTAATCTAGATGGTACCCACAAGGTCCTTATTATTATCTGCACCAGGGTGATTCTGAGTATCTTGTTCTCATATACTGAAAGGGTCATACTCGCCTGCTTAGAGCAAACTAGTATGATCCTTCCTATAGTCTACCTTTAGTCTCAGCGTAGCCAGGGTGGTAGTCTCCTGGTAAATTCTAACTGGCCCACGTTGGGTGCAGTGGGTATAAAGAGGAGCTGTGCCCAATCTAGAAAACATAGAAGTCTTAGTAGATGTTTAAGTCAGAAGTTATTCAATCAAGGTGACTTCTGTAACTGCCACACCCTCTAGAAGTGTTTACATAGAAGAGAGATCTCATTAGAATGAACATTGGCTTAAATAAGATTAAGCTGGGAGTGAGCAAAACAACAAAACTCCCAGATTAGCTAAACACGTCCTCCAACATATAATATCTACTACTTTGTAAGAACATTTTAAATGTCTTTTGAATTAAGGTAGAAGGCAAAATGCATTTTGATTAATTTCATGTATGGATAACACATACAACATTCCTAAGACTTTTTTTCAGTTTTTAAACTATTAATTTGCCACAGTTTAGGAACAAAATCATTCTCTCAACTATTTTTAGGAAAAGATATGAGGTAAGCAGTAATAGATAACTACAAGGCATGATAGAATTAAAGTGAATGGAAGGGAAGCTAATGATGAGTTAATAAATACCATTTCAGTATATAAGGTTCAAGCCACGGTAATCATTACCAGTAGCACTAAAATCTCTCTTCCAAATACTTATGAGAGCTTATTTTATTAAATAAGGCCTTTAACACATAGAAAATTAAAATTTAAAATGTCTGGCATTGGCAGACCTGCAAAAGGAAATAGAAAACATGAATAAAGTAAGCAATCATTTAAATATTTTATAATGTTACCTTGGTTTATAAAATATGCCCACAGTTAAGTATTTTAAATGCTTAGTGAAAGGATAGTTATGACAGTTTTAAGTTTAATGTAATGATAAATGATACTTCCACGTGCATATATCAAGAAAATATCACAGATTAGAGTTAAATAAAGTTTATTTTGTGCCACCCTTATTCATCTCAAATAAAGAAAAAACTAATAACACCCTCAATTGTGTATCTAAAAATATGCCAGGCCATTATTGCACGCTGGGATTAATTATTTTATTTTTTAGTGAAACAAAGATGTAGCAGACAGGCAATTTTAGACATTAATACATTCTTTTTTTAAAATTCCCTTTTCAAGCAAGAGTTTAATTATTAAGGGATAACTTGATGTGTTATGACCTGAATCCAAATTAATATTTGATTAACTAAATTTCACAACACAGCATGAAGCTATAGTTGGAATGAATCATTTGATAAAATTAATATTACTTAGTAAGAGATATTAAGTTAAATAAGTACTAAATTGTTTATTTCTTAAGTTGAAGAAGCAGGTGCCAAAGGACTAATATAGATTTTTCAAAAGCAATATTATTACACTGCATAGATTTGTGGCTGTGTGAAAAATTCTTGATTTGTAATTTTTATTTGCTCCGACCCTTCAGACACAGTATGATGTTTTATAAAATATCTGCTATATAGTTGATAAAACAAAAGTCATAAATAGTTTATATTTCCGAATAACAGTTTTTAAGGCCAATGGTAGGAAAGTTGTATTGAATAACCTGTGTGATAAAATAAATATATAACCTACTACTTGCAAATATGAAACAAATACATATAAGTATTTATAATATAAGCATGTTTAGGCAGGATGAATTCCACGTCTTAAAACTGAAATATTTTTAAAGAAGATAAATTTCAAACATAGAAATAGAGGTTGGGGGAGGATGGAGTATTGGGACAGTGAGTAGGTCACTTGCAGTGCATGGGTCCAAATTTGGTTAGATTCAGCCATCTCATATAGTCACCTGAGCACTGCAAGAAATTATCCCTAAATGCAGAGCCAGGAGAAAACCTTGACACCATTTGGTATAGCCCCAAAAATGAAACAAAACAACAACAATAACAACAACAAAGAAATAGAGGCTGAGATGGAGTTCATAGAAATTCAGTTTTGTAGACATAAAACTGATATTAAATATGCTAAAAAAATGTAGTTCTTTACTTTAAAGTGCTTGTAAGAGAGTAAATGTTATACAATGTAGCACAGAGCAAGAGTGCCATTTATAATGTGCTTTTATTATGTAGAGAATAAGAAAACTCACTCTAAATAAAGAGAGAAGCAGATTCTTAAAAAAAATGAAGTTACCATTGAGATGTCCTCAACAACAGGAGGTCAAAAATTGGCAACAAGTGGGATAATGTTGGATATTAAACCCCAAATGTTTAAGGCTTCATCAGCGAATCGCCCCTTTTCCTCACCTGAAGAAAGCATACAGTGCTCTTATGAGCACCCCAAAATCCTCTGAGGTTATCTTTAACCTTTCCTTTGTGTTTTGCCTATCATTGTATTAGCTACGAAATTTCCCAAATAAGGCTTTGTAACTTAAGAAGTCAAATTGTCTGGTGACTCTGGACTTTGCATACGTAGTGAATTATTTGCTTTTCTTTCCCCCATAACCTTTTCATATTTTACTAGAGAACATTGTTCTTTGCTTAAACATAGAAAGACTATTAATACTTATGTTCCTAATATGGGGAGTTAATTGATTCTGAAAAAAAATCTACTCCTAGGCATGTCATAATTACTTGACTGAGGCTTCATTTGCTGTACTTCCTAATAGCACAAAATGCTGGATCTTTTGGACCTCTGGATGGACCCAGTGCAAGAGTAAAACTACCCTGGGTTTGGTATGTGACAGTCTAGAAATCATAAAGCACAGTTATACCCAGTTGTGGCACAAAAACTCCATGGAGTAGAAAAAGCTAAAATGCTCTGAGGAATTAGTCTGGGATTTATAGTAAAAATAAAGTCAACTTTTAACCTCTGCCTCAGGAGCTCAGATAACTAAGGTTTGGGAACCTATATTTCTTACTGTGCTTATCCAAATGATTAACAATTAAGTTCAATATATAATACCAGCAAGGGAAAGCAAAAGACAATATAGATGGAATGTCACCCCTGGGCAGACTACTCTCTAGACATAGCTTGTTATTTCCTTAATCTTCCCCCCCAAAATTAACACTTGACCTCTGCAAATGATCTATCACATCTACCTGCAGTCCTTAAACTCCTTCAGATTTTCTGTAATAATATTTGTTCTTTGGGTCTAAAAAAACTGACCATTGACCATCAGTTGGTGATCCCTCCTACCTTCTGATTGCTCCACCTGGGAGTCAGCTCTAGGCCACCAAACACCAAACGTGTTGTACCTAGGGAATCCTCTTCTCTAGGTACAACACACACACACACACACACACACACACTTCTTCACAAGGTGAAGGTCAGGAATAAGTTTTAAGGTCCGAGCAAGTACTCTGATGTATAGAAATAGTCCTAGCAATTTATACAGTAAGCATGGTTTCAGTATTAGCTCGGCTACCTATGATGAATTATGTATGTATATGTTTCTTAGTCCTCTGACATCTAGTTTCCTCACATACATAAAGAAGTAATTGAACTAAATAATCGCTAAGGTCATGCCTATTCTAAAGTGCTCTGATCATAGAAGAATGTTTTGCTCCTGCTTTGAATAGTTCAGAACACGAGTTTAGGATTTATTTTAACATGTAAGTAATTGAAAGCCACTGAAAATTTCTGAGTAACATAACAGTGCAATTGAAGTTGTACATTTGCATAATTAAACTAATGTCATTATGTTAAATTAATTCATATTTAGAGCCTAAAGTGTAACTAGATAAGGAATTATGACAGGTTCGTAGAGGGATTAGAATATAGAAGTCAATCCATAAGCTTTGTGTTCACTGGTAATCTTTTGTAAGAGGAAACAGTGAGGGGTATTGCAGAACAAATAGCTTTCAGTCATGGATTCTGAAAATGTTCACTAGACTAAAGCAAAGAAACTGTCTTGTGTTTTGTTGTGTTTGATTGGTTTTTCAGGCCACACCTGGCTGCAAAAGGGATCAGTTCTGGAGATACTGCCCTCCGGTCGATCTCTGAAGCTCCTGAAGGAAAGAACTTTTGCCAAGGATTTGATGCAAAGCATTTGCCTTTGATGGGAAACTACTCAAGTGTCAGTTGCAAAATGCAGATTAAGGTAATTTACTTCAAGATAAAGCTTAGAAAAGGGTTTGCAAACAAATATTCACAACTACTGAATTAAAAGGTTATGCTAAAAACAATGAAGTTATAAGGAACATAGCACAGTGGGAAAATGTGCCTTTTTTAGAGGAAGCTGCCAAATTATTTTCAACAGATTGATGCCTCTGCAATTGCAGAACCTGTTTTTATAAGACAAGCCAAAAATTTAGACTATTTTTCTTTTTAAATTGTTGATAAGGAAATTAACTTATAAAATTAAGTAACTTAAAGGGTATAAATAAATAAAACATGACTCTAAGTCACTCTGTTAAATCATACTCTGTTAATTTTAAGATTGGAAAACTTTTGGAATTAGTAAAGTAATATGAAAGATTAAATTGTGGAAAAATAAATATGCAAATAATTTGAGAACAAATGTCGAAGAGCAGATCCTCAAAATAATTTCTAAAATTTAACATCAAGCAAAGGGGAATAGGGGTCACTCCATGTAGAAAATTTACAAGAAATAAGACTATATAATGACATTAGTCAAAATGAATGGAATAATAAAGATTACCAGAGTGTATACCACTAGGAAGAATTTAAAGATTGTACAGTTAAACTTATGCTGAAGAGTGTGAATAAGTTTTCATATTTTATAGTATTTAAAAAATGATCTAAATGTTATATTGTTGCTAAATGTACATATGTAACTGAATATTGTGTTCACTATCACCACTTATTTTTGTCCTATGTACAGGGTATACTATCTATTGCAATTATGAGTATACCATCCATTAAAAGAAAATAGAGAAACATCAATACAAATTGTTTGTAAGACTAATTGTAGCCAAGACCAGTCAAATTTATTTTAACAAAGGTTAAAGTTGAAAGTGAGGTTCACCTAATTTTTTGAAGATTTTAACCTGTTTTCTCACTGATAATTTGCACTTTTGACTTTAAGAGTTTTTAGGAGAAAACACGCTATCTCTTACTGGACACTTTTAAACTTTTTGGCAAGGAGTCAAGAATCTTTATTGTTAATAAGTTTCATGTTTTCTATAAGAATATAAAACTTTTTTCTTTGGTTTTGGGTCACACCCAGCAATGCTCAGGGGTGAGCAATTACTCTTGGCTCTGCACTCAGAAATTACTCCTCACATGGCTCAGGGGACCATATGGGATGCTGGGGATTGAATCTTGGTAGCAGCATGCAAGGCAAATGCCCTCCCTGCTGTGCTATTGCTCTGACCCCTGAAAATAGAAAACTCTTAAAGATGGTTGAGTGCATATTCTCCCACAGTTCCAAAATATCCTTTGTAAACCATAAGTATTTAATTAATTTATTCATTTATTTATTGAGTCACTTATTTATTCATTCATTCATTCACTCATTTATTTATTCACTCATTTATTCATTCACTCATTTATTTATTTATTTATTTGTTTATTTATTTATTTATTTATTTTTGCTTTTGGTTAGCGCCCGCAATGCTCAAGGATTACTTCCTAGTTCATTGCTCAGGAATCATTCCTGGCAGAGTTCGGGGGACCATATGGGATGCCAGGGATCAAACCCTTGTTGGTGGTGTGCAAGGCAAGCACCCTCCCACTGCACTATTGCTCAGGCCCCATATTTTAATTCTGACAAAGGAGCAAGGGTAGGATCATGGATCAGGCATCATTGAGTGAAATTTTTATGAAGCCGATTATCTTGAACAGCAATTATAAGTTATTACTTAGGCTTTCATTTTAAAAGATTTATTAAATGCACAAAGATTTGTCATGGAAGAGTTGAACTATGCCAATAAAGAATATCAAAATAGATGACAAAAATTAAAGTAAATATGTTTATTTAAGTATATATGTAAGTATATTCTATGGAAAAATAAGAGGAATTCAAATATTTTTCTCTAGCATAGTGTTTCTATTTTTGTGGGTCATAGATTTTAATTATTTTGATAAAAATGTACAGAAAGACCAGAGACCTGACTTTCAACTATCAAACTTTATGAAATAGGAAAAAATTAAAGATACTACTTATAATTACAAGCTACTTCAAGTAGTTGGATAACCCCAATTCTGTGCTCTTAGCAATCTGAAGAAATTTCTATGTTCCATACATACCAAACATAATAAAAGTCTCCCTGCAGTGAACAGAGGACAGAAAACATGATGACTATTGTTCTAGATTCTCCTTTTCTGAAATATTCTAGATTATATCAGTCTGATACTCTTCCTTATTAAATCTGATAAAGACACTCTTCTTACATAGATTTTCTGCATTTGACTGTTAAGAAGTTATCTCTAGCCTAAGAAATGCTGAGGTTTCTAGCCTAAGAAACTCTGAGCAAATTATATCAAGGAAAAGTGATTAGGGATTCAGTGACAATCATCAAAAATTATGCGTCTGTGGTACTTGGAATTCTATCTCCATTCATTTGTGGAACTATTTGAATAGGTCATTATACACATTATATATATTATCTGTATAGGTGTGTGCATAAAGTGTATATACACATACATGTGTATGTGATATATATAATATATATTCATATATATTACCTAGACATAAACAGAACATGCCCTACTCCAAGGCAAAAATGTGAGAAAAAATGTTTCCATTTTGAGAAAAAATGACAATAACAATTTTTTGTAATTTTGTGTGGGCAGGTAGCAATGGAAAACTACAGAATGTCTAATGTTTATAAAGAAGTCAAAGAATGTCATGAAAAGTTTGTGAGTCAATGATAACAAGTAAGAATACATTTGGAGAGTAATAACATACTAATATTAACAGCATAAGTTAGCATATATGTTGGAAATTTGCAACATTATAGCATTGTGAATAGCAGAGTATAACATAGTGAAAGCGATATATTTTTAAGGTCCATTTTTTGTTATATTAGAAAGTTTCTCTAATAGCATTTATGTAATAGCAGTCACTAGAAATGGTTGATTTTTGTTTCTTACTCATGCTATTTCTTTTATTCCATTAAAACTTGTAGAACATTTTATTATCAGAGGAAAATAATGGTAAATGATCTAGCTAGAAATCTGTTGCAGTAATTATAAGGAAAGTTAAGAGAGTTTGATCTCTTTGTAGAAAAGGATTAGAACAAAAGAAATACAATTTGAATTAAGATAGTTTAAAAGTGATTATTTTTTAAGATAATCAAAGTGAAGGCACAGTTTCAGATCACTATCATTAGCTGTTTGGTCAGCCATTATTGGGCTATTTAGCCAAACTACTGATTATGTTCAATTTTTTCCATAATGTATGAGTCTTAAATATTTCTGAATTCATTATGAATATATCAGTCTTATCTGATAAGTCAATATTGTTGACCTACTGAGCCCACTCAGTTTTCTTTATTTAACTATCTGAAAACTGATATGGCCGAGAAGTAGTTCAAAATGATGATGAGAAATGTTGGCTATTAAAGTACTTAAAATAATCTATAGGTTGATTTTACATCCATCTCTGCTAACAGTGTCCAGTATCAATCAGGCTTTAACCTTGTACCTATTGAAAAAAATAAGTTTAATAGCCTAAACTATGATGTCTAATATACTAAAGTTTATTAGCCAATTTTGTATCCTCTCTGTGTTAATGTACACTAAGGTGTAGAAGTAAGAAAATCACTTTTGCTCTTGCCTTATACTTTCAGTGACCAATGGATTGTGAAGGGATAATGCAGAACTTTAAAATAAAGGCTGTACAACCTCATTAAAAAATGGGGAGAAGAGATGAACAGAAACTTTGACAAGGAAGAAATTCGAATGGCCAAAAGGCATATGAAAAAATGCTCATCATCACTAATCATCAGAGTGATTTTGCAAATCAAAACAACGAGATATCACCTCATACCACAAAGACTGGCCCATATCCAAAAGGGTAAAAGCAACAAGTGCTGGCATGGATGCAGGGAAAAGGAGACTCTCATACATTGTTGGTGGGAATGTCAACTTGTACAACCTTTCTGGAAAACAATATGGACATTCCTCCAAAGACTAGAAATTGAGCTCCCTTTTGACCCAGCCATTCCACTCCTGGGAATATACCTGGGAAGCCAAATATACACAGTGGAAACACAATCCACACTTTTATTTTCATAGCAGCACTAGCCACAATAGCCAGAACCTGGAAAAAATCAGTATGCCTAAGAACTGATTACTGGATAAAGAAACTGTGGTACATCTACACAATGGAATACTATGCAGGTGTTAGGAAAAATGAAGTTATGAAATTTGCCTATAAATGGATGGACATGGAAAGTGTCTTCCCGTTTATCATTTATTTGCTCGAGCGGGCACCAGTAGCATCTCCATATGACCTGTCTCAAGCAAGTAGAGCCCAAGGGTACCTGCTTGCTCGAGGAACATAAAGAGCCTCAAGCCATTCCATCAGGTCATGGGAATGAGGTCTATAATTGTTACTGGTATTTGGCATATCAAATACGTCACGAGTAGCTTGCCAGGCTCTGCCGTGTGGGTAGCATACTCTTGTAGTCATCTAAAAATCCAGCATTTATTGAGGAACTACATGGCCGAAAGAGGCCGTCGCGAGCCGGGCTGTGATAGGCTGGTCTGCTGGGTGGAGTTCTGACAAGGGGGAAGTCCAGATGTGGAAAATGGAAGCCGCTCCTGGAGTGGGGGGTCGTCTGGCTTGTTGTGAGGCTCTGCTGGGGTGGCAGGACAGGCCTAGAACCCACCATTGCTACTGGCTCTCCCTGTGCTCCAGCCTCTCACGAGGCACCCAGGAGGGATGGTGTTGTGATGTTCCCTTCTTTATTTCTGGTTCTATTTATTTGGGTTCTTTCCCTTTCCTTGTGAGTATTATAAGTGGTTTGTCAGTCTTGTTTACTTTTTTCAAAGAACCAGCTCTTTGTTTCAATGATCTTTTGAGTTTTTTCTTCCATCTCATTGATTTCCTCTCTAAGTGTTATTATTTCTTTCTTTCTGACTGGGTTTGTCTCCGTTTGCTGATTTCCTTCTAAGATCTTACTTGTGAACTCAGACTCTTTTCAATGGCTGTTTCTTCTTTACCGATGAATGCTTGTAGAGCTATGAACTTCCCCCTTAACAGTGCTTTTGCTGTATCCACAAATCCTGGTAACTTGTGTCTTCAGTCTCATTTGTTTCCAGGAATTTTTGGATTTTCTCTTTGGTTTCTTTTATGATCTGCTGGTTGTTCAGGAGTGAGCTGTTTATTTTTAAGGTGCTTGGTATGACTCTATTTTTTTTCGATGTAATTTTATTTCCCCCAAATATTATTACACCATTTTAGACATACAATTGAAAGATGCTCATGTAGTTTTGGTTCTACAGTTTTCCAACACCCATCCCTCCACCCAAACCCATCTCCCATCACCAATGTCCCCACCTCCCTCCCCCTCCCACACCTTAACTACTTAGTGGGTTCTGTATGTAATTTCTCTCCTCTTTATCTCTCCCTCCCGCCAAACTTTCCTGCTCTTTGTGGAATGCAGTGCATTAAAAGACATTGCTGTTTCCACTATTTTAATAGACCACGCGGATGCAAGCAGCCATGCAACCTGGGCTCGAACTGGTTTTGCTCTGTTAATCTGGTCGTGAGGCAGTTTCCCAGCGTGCGGACAGCAAAAATGGTGGCTAGTGTGATGGGCGAGTCTCATCCGGTTGCTTCTGGGACCCGCCAGAGGTGACGGGCCCACTCCCAAAACCCGTCTGCCCTCCTGGGGTCCCATATTCAGCTGGGCCTGGGGCGAGCCGAGTTCCAGCCTCCCCAGCTGCTTGTGAGCCTCTTCATGCTATGACTGATGGCCTCAGGGCAGCTCCTGGGCGGGGCCACCAGGCTCGACAAAATGGAGAGGGGAATGGCCGAACCCTGACTCCATCTGACCAATTCCTAGTGATTCCCGCTTCTGGGAGCCGCCAACCTGGGCTCGAACTGGTTTTACTGTGTTAATCTGGTCTTGAGTCAGTTTACCAGCGTCAGGACAGTGAAAATGGTGGCTAGTGTGATGGGCGAGACTCATCCGGCTGCTTCCGGGACCCCCAGAGGTAACGGGCCCACTCCCAAAACCCGTCTGCCCTCCTGGGGGGTCCCATATTCAGAACTGTCTATTTTTGTGTGCAATTAACTTCTATTTTTAGTGCATGATGGTCTGAAAAATTAGTTGACACTATTGCTATCTACTTGATTTTATGGAGGTATGCTTTGTGGCTCAGCATGTGATTTTTCTTGGAGTATGTTCCAAGTGTTTGGGTTATGAAATGTCCTGTATATATGTACCAACCCCCTTTCTTACATTTCTTCCTTTAGGACAAATATTTCCTTGGTGAGTTTCAGTCCTGTTAATAAATCTCTCATGAGTTGATAGAGCAGTGTTAAAGTCTCCAACTACAATCTTGTTGCTGTCAATGTCTTCTTTAAAGTCTATTAGCAGTTGTTTTAGATATTTTACTTGTCCTTCTTTGGGTGAGTATACGTAAAGAGTGTAATTTCTTCCTGATATATGTATCCTTTGATTAGTAAGAAGTGACCTTCACTGTCCCTTTTGACCTTTCTCAGTCTGAAGTCTATGTTGTCAGTTCTAGTATGGCCACCTGGCCTTCTTGGATGGGTTGTTTGGAGAGACGGGTTGTTTTCCATCCTTTAACTTTGATTCTTTCTTGGATCTGATTGCTCAGATGCATTTCTTGAAGGCAGAAAAAATTTTGGATTCAATTTTTTGATACAATTTGCTACTCTGTGTCTCATAACTGGTGCATTTAGACCTTTGTCATTGAGAGAGATTATTGTGATGGGCTTTTGTGCTATCTTTCTACATAAGTTTGTTTTTCTTGTGAGTTTTTTCTTGCCTTGGAGTAGCCCTTTTAGCCCTTCTTTTAAGGTTGGTTTTGAGTCATGAAGTTCGGAGTTGTTTATCCACAAATCTGTGTAGCTGTCCATCAAATCTCTATGACTGTCTAGCTGTGTAAAGAATAGTTGGTGAGGCCTTCATTTCATTGAGGTTTTTTCACTATATCTCACCACTGCCTTTGGGCTTGGAGGGTCTCTTCTGATAGGTCTGCTGAAAGTCATACGGATATTCCTTCATATAAAATTTCCTTCTTTAATCTTGCCATTTGAAGAATTGTATCTCTATCTATGGCATCCATTATTTTGACTAGGATATGAAGCAGGAATGTCCTGTAGGGTTGAGGCGCAGAGATGAGACACCAGGAACATGATGTATATCCATTAATATTTTTAATGATCACCAGCCGGAGGGGCAGCAGTTCTCATCTTGGCAGCTGACTAACCGCAGGTAACTGACTTTAGCTGACTGACCTGAGCTCACTGACCTGAGCTCACTCACTCTGAACTAACTCATTTGACTGACTGACCACTTCCACCAAGACCCCAACTCTCTTATCCCATCGTCTCAAAGGGCAATACAACTTAAAGTTTGCATCGTTTACATTACAAAGACAGTTCATATTCATTGAATAGGACTTAGAAATAATAGGAAGGAGACAACCAGGAACCAAAAACCTGCAGGGGGTGCTATCTAGGTAAGATGAGATGAACAAAAGAACGCATTACAGTTGCTAATGCAGCCTTCTGGACTTGCCCATGATGGCAAGGATGTGTCAGACAGAAGAACAAGAAAAACCTGTTTTTTTGACTAACTTTATTTTATTTTATTTTATTTTATTTTATTTTATTTATTTATTTATTTTTGCTTTTTGGGTCACACCCGGCAATGCTTAGGGGTTACTCCTGGCTCTGCACTAGCATCGTCCATTAGACTCCATCTTGGGCTAGTTATAGCCAACAGGGAAATGACCTAGGATAGCCTTGTCTGGGTACCTGCAGCTTGATTAACAGTCTCACTAGGGATTTCTACATACTAACTCTATTGGGAGACAGTCTGCCAGAAGTCCCTGTGTATCGGTTAATAGGCAGTATCCATCAGACCTTCCTTTGCATATCCTTAGATCTACCTTCTGCCAATGGTTACATCTTGGATTCTTTTTTATCAGGGTCTCTTTTTTGCTCGTATCTTGCAGGCTACTTGGAACTGGATATGTACATCCTTTAATTCTGGGAACTTTTCTTCAAGGATTTTTTTTTAACTGTACTTATTCCCTTGGGGTTGCCTTCCTTCCCCTCTGGGACACTGGTGATTCTTATGTTGTTCCTCTTGGATTCATCACAATGTTCTCGCTTCCACTGCTGATCCATTTTTCAGTCTTTTTTCATTTGTTGCATTTCCCTGAGTCTTTCAGCAGCTCCTCCTTATTCTCACTTATTTTGTCTTCCACTGTTGTCATCCTCCTGTTCAAAGACCCCATTGTGTTTTTTTTCATTTCATATACTGAGCTTTCTATTGATAATATTACGGTTTGTAGTGTTCTCATTTCTGCTCTCATTTCCTCCTGTAATTTATTGACTGCCCTTTCCACTACCTCATTTATGCCCTCCTGTATTTTATTGGACATCCATTCCACTTTGTCATTGAACTCATTAAATATCCTCACCATTTCTTCTCTAAATTCTTTTCAAAGAGATTATATATGTGTGCATTCTTTTATGAGTCTTCAGGGTTGTTTTCTTCATCCACTCTTCAAGGTGCGGATCTGCCTTGTTTCCCCTTAGTGCTGTGGCAGTCCAGGAGTGGATTCTTCTGGGGCACTATTTTTTCCTCACTGCCAGGTAGGACTCGAGATGCTTAGTAGATGGTGACCTTCTCTTCCATCTTTGAGATTGTTGCCTTCCCTCTTGATATTGAATTTTCTGCTTTTGTATTAATATGTGGCTGCATGAGTGGCGACCTGCCTGGTCAGCCACTCCCCAGGGAGGTTTCTTTAGGAGGAGTTGTTCTGGCATGTTAAGGTTTAAACTGTCCCATTATTTCCTCTGCAGCTCAGAATTCTGGGGGAGTGTAATTTTGGTTTCTTTCCCTACTGCATATCTCCAGTTGCCCCAGGACCTGTTTGAGGCCTGTCACTTTTACAGCAAATCCGCTGGCCAGCCATGCACCCAGGGAGGTTCGAATTCATTTGTTCTAAAGGAGTTAATAACTTTGTTTTAAAGACATTTTTGAGTAGAAGACCTTGTGAAGTTGTCTTTGCTCCTATTTGATAATATGCATGAAAAAATCAGTAGGGCAACCTATTTATTGACGCTTCAGTATGTCTGCCTACTATATGTCTGCCTACTATAGATTTTATGCCTGTCTACTATAGATTTAACATAAGCTCTGCCCTCTCTCATCCATATGTTAGCACTGATATGTAGGTGTGATTGTGTTTGCTGGGTCTGCTTTGGAATAGTGATAAAGTCAAAGACCCTTGTAAAGAGCCTTTGAAAGATACTGTATCTTCTATGCCATTTGAGATTTTAGAAAGAACATGGTCTTGTATGATAGAGCTCTCAGAGTAAGGAGTAAAACATGCCATCTGGATTTTCTTTTTCCAAGTCAAGAGACTGACTCGAACTTTATTATGAAAATACTCACTTCCAAAAGAACTAGCATGAATTAATTCATTGCAATCACAGATGTACAGAAAGAAGTCCCATATGCCCATCGATTTAGATAACTGGTTAGATTTCTTATTTTTTTTTTGTTTTATTCATCTCTCTTACAATGCAATATAAAGGGTATGTTGTGATCATAATAAATACAAAACCGGTACAACTATAATGTTGGTATTGTAAGCTGAAATCTGCACAAGCCACACAGACAGTGAGTCTAGCTGATTATGAATTTCCAACTCTACATAAGTGAGAAACAAATATTTATTATTTACAACTAATCAACTCATGACATTGTATTATAATGAGGTCCAGAGAGAGTAAAGACCCCGTGCTACAATTGGAATGCATATGAGTGTTCTTTGTATTTTTGAAAATGACTTTTGTCTTCATTACGATAATTTTAAGATTCTTGAAACTATCTGTATCTAATTATCCATTAATCTTTTTTTTGTAATTCTAACATGATTGCAGGGTCCACTCTCTTTTATTCTTTGGCTTTATTACTATTTTTTTAATTTTTATTAAGATAAGCTAGATGTGAAAAAAAAGAGGTCGAAGCAATCAAAGCAAAATAAAATAATACAATAAAAATGCTGTAAGTGGTGGGATCCTTTGCTAAGCTGAAAAAGGGTTCTTTGAATAACTCTAAGTAAATAAGTAAATAATATTATTTGCTATTACTATTTATATATAATTGACATATTAAACTTATATAACATATATAATAAATAATATTCATTATTACTATTGTTTACTAGTCAGTATTATTTACTATCAAGTCAATAAGTAAACTTTAACATGAGGGGACATGAGTGGTGACAAAACACTCCACTTTTTTTGTAGCAGGCCTCTCCAGAGATGAGCTTTCAGTTAAGATTGCCCACGGAAGTGACCGGAGCATTATGCAAGAGGTAAATTCACTATGAATTTTTCTTAATTATTTTTCTAGTCTTTTACCACATTTTCTGAGCTAGAGAGATTTACAATGCTTTTAATCATATTTTATGCACATATGTTACTGACATCTCACCCACCCCCAGAGTCAGATTCCCTCCACTAGTGCCCAAGGACCCATCCCAAGCCTCAACCAATTCTCCATGTAAACTTATTTCTAAAAACAAAATCTCCCCATGACTCTGGTGACTATTTGCTTTTCCCTATTTGACTGTATTTTATTTTATCCCACATACAAGGGGACACCTTTTACATGTAGATGAATAAAGATAATCTGGAATTTACAAATTGAGAAAATAATTATTTTTAAAACTGCATTATATATTTATATATTTTTTAAATGTGGTTTGACATACCATATGTCTAACAAATTCAGAGAATATTGAGAATTGCTTCCCTAATTTCCTTCTAGTTCCAGCTTGAGGTTTCTCCCATGTGTTCAACAAGTAGAGGATCTGCTTTTGATGGTTCTGGGAAACCCGTTTTATTCCCATCTTTCTAAGACCTTAGAGACCATGGGTCATGGTTGTTTCTAGATTCATTTCAGAATATAACTTGGATCCAGTAAACAGCATGGAAGATGTGTGAGTGGAATCCACTGTGTGCCCAAGTTGCCATACTCAGGTCCCTTTTCCATCTCCTTTATGCCTGACGAGTCACTGCTTTGCTGACCTAGTAACATTTGCTGGAGCATGGGTGGAGTATGTGATCGAGTCAGGTGAATCAGTGGCAATGGCTGTGTGTTATGAGCTAAATATAACCTTTAAAAAAGCTACTTGTTGAATATATGTGTGATGGTTATATTTCATCAGTTTGGACATGTAAATATTGTGTGGTCATGTAATTTGAATATTAATATGCCACAGCAACGTATCTATCATGCCCAGAAGTTTCATTATATCCCTTTGTGTTGTTTTTTTTAAATTTCTTGTAAGAAGTCTTAGTATTCTTGACTTCATTTAACAAGTTTGAAGTGCACAAATCTGTATTATTAACTATACACTATCTCAGATCCCAGACCATCTGCTATAGCTCTTCTTCTAAACTACATTTCAATGTGGTTTTGTCTTTAAAGAAATTAAAATATCTATGAGTGCTCAACCAGTCAGCAAGTGTCTGCTGAATTGCAACTAACAATAATTTTGTACCTAGGTATTAAAGACATAAAATAAGGAATATACATTAAAAAACTTGCAATCACAGAATTATATCTATAAAATGAAACTATCAGTTTAAATACCAGTCTGATTTGTTTTTTCTTGAGATAAGAATGATTAAAAAAGTCATAGGGCTTTCAAAGCTCGAACATATATCTTAACAGTGCACATTGCAGCCTAATCCTGGAGTCAATTAATAAATTGGTTGAAACAACAGTTTGACTACAATCTCAGATGTGCTAATTTACTTTCTTGTATCCTTCTATTAAGACTTTAATAGAAACTCCCATTACCTGAATTCTTTTCTTTGTCTTAAATATTTGTACTACTTTTCTTAATCTTCAAAGCTCCTTCAAGTCTCCAGAGCATGAGGAAATATTCTCTTAGAAATTAAGTTAAATCACAGAGAAAATAATTCAACTTTATCTGAAATAGGGTGAATAAATACTGATACTATAATTTTCTTTTCTTCCTCCCTTCTTTCCTTCCTTCATTTCTTCCTCTTTTCTTCCTCTTTTATTTCTTCCTCCCCTCACTTTTCTTTTGTTCTTTCCTTTACTTTTTTATTCCTATCTTTTTCTTTTTAAGACAATACATAGCAGTGCCAAGGGCTTACTCCTCGCTCCAAGTTCAGGGATGACACATGGCAGAGCTCAAGATGCTGGAATTTAAACCTAGGTCAGCAATATCTAAGTGTTCTTCCCATAATCCTACTATCACTCTAGTACTAGTATGCATACTTTAAACAACTTATTGTAATTAAATTACAAAATGAATTATTTTCCAAAGTTATTTTTTGTTTATTCTTGGTGGAAATATTTATCTTTAGGGAATGAGGTAACTTTCTGTGATCATTTTCTATTTAAGCTATCTGTAATAAATGACTTTTAATGTAGACTTATACTCAAACATATTTTTTTTCTATGTTGAAATGTTCATGTCATAAGAGAAAAGATATAACTTTTTATAATCTTATTTTAGCATATTTTTTGAGTATTGCTCTATGTCAGGCTTCTTTCCAAGTGTCTTACATAAACTTACTCCCTGCATTTATACGTGAATTTTGTGTTAATATTACCTTGTCACATACATATTATATTTAATTTAGATTCTAGATTTTAGGAGTATATACTTGCAAGATATTGCAAGAAGTAAGACATTTTTCCTCTGTGGCAGACTCTATTCAAATTCCTGGAACGACATTAGTTCCTCTAAGTCCCACAGAAGTAATCCCTGAGCATAGAGCCGAGAATAAACCAAACCAACAAATAAAAACATTTGATTTGAGGTAAATGGGCTAAAGTTATAGGTATGCTTATACCAAATATATGGCTGATGGGCAGTTCTTCTTGGTTTGAAATTCTCAGGTTTTAATGACTATCTTGAAATTGACTCCATTGGCATTTTATTAACTATATCATCATGTATACATATAAGAGAAAAGAGGTCTATATTAAATATATTTTGTGTTATGATGAATGCATCCAACAAACTTCCAAATATAAATTCTAGCTTATTGATTACTTGTTTTAAATTCAAATAAAGTTGTCTGTTTAGTGTTTTGTGGTGAATTATAACTCATTTTGAAGAATTTTTATTATCCTCCCATTCATGCTTCAAAAACTAATGCAAAGTACATAAATTTCAAGCTGAGGCTTGTGTGTGTGTTGTGTGTGTGTTTCTTTCCAAAATAGGTAGATACGCACACGTTTTAAATATTTGCAGTCTAAAGCCATTCTTCATTTTGACTGTCATCCAAAAACAACTTCCTTACATTCTCAAAAGTGTTCTCTCAGAGAAATGAATCTGTTGCTAGAAACATATCTAAGATTGATTCAGGAAACCTCAAGAATGCTATAAAAATATGCCTATGTCACATACTGGAAAGCATGAAAGCAATTAAAAACAAAAAGTTCCCAGCTTAGCTTAGAAGTTGTGCAAACTTAAAATAATTCTTAATTTGTGGAGTTACCACTTGAGAGTAATTTTAAAACCTTTATTTATTTGAGTTAGAAGAGAAGATACTCATCTCATATATAATTATCTAAATATGTAATAAGTAATTAAACATTAAAATTATTATTGATAATAAGTAATTATAAGAGGGAAATAAAAAGGATTTTGCATATCTAAATTTTATGGCATTATGTTCCATAAAAAGTTCACTAATTTAACATGATTTTATTGTTTTGAGGAAGAAACACTGTGTTAAAATATATGAGGTCCTAGATAGAACAAGAAATGTTAACATTATATAATGTTCACTATCATAGGTTTAGTTCTATCCTTCAACATTTTATTGACTGCTTATATAATATCTATTAGTCTATCTACCCTTTATGTCTTATCTTCTGCTAACTACTAATTAGTCAGATAGATCAAATTTTTACTTTTCTCTAATTGTCTATTTTTTTAGTTTGTTTATATACCACATATGAATAAAATCTCACACTTTTAGTTGTCTCAAAAAGCAAAAGTGTATCATTAAGGATCATCTCATTGTAACAAATGACAAAATTTCCTCTTTTTTTCTAGTATATTGGGTTAATATGTGTATTAATATTGCATTAATATTAATATTGGGTTAATATTTGTATGTTTATTTTTATACATACATATGTATGTATATAGAACACACATATAATATATGTATATATTATTTTATATAAGGCACTTGTTGATGAGATAATAGATTTATCCCATGTCTGGGATATTATAGATGATGCCTCAGTAAACATGCTGGAACAGTTTTATTTGAATCAGATTTCAACTTTTATTTTGGGGCCAATATTCAGAAATAAGATAACTGGGTTTTAGAGACTTTCTATTTTTTTTTTTCTTTTGGGGTCCCACCCAATGATGCTCAGTGTTACTCCTGGCTCTGCACTCAGGAATTACTCCTGGCACTGTGTGAGGAACCATATGGGATGTCGGGATTGAACCTGGGTCGGCTTCACCCAAGGTAAACACCCTGCCCGCTTCTATTTTAAGACATTTGAAGGTTCTACTGGAGTTTCATGTATTTTGAATGTTATCCATTTATCAGATGAGAGTGGGCACATGTTTTATCCCAGTCTGCGTGGTGTCTTTATTGTTCTTGCCATCATATCTTTTGAGTAATCTCATTTGCTAGTCTTTGCTTCCATTTTCTGGTCAATGTCATTAAATACTTTAGCATATCTCCAGCTCCAGTGTTGTGGAGAATTTTGTCTATGTTTTTCTCAGTGTAACTTATAAATTCAGGTCTGCTATCAAGATATCAATTTATCAAGGTATCTCTTTTGATTTAACTTTTGTTCATGGTATTAGGGGTATGCAGTCATTACTTTGCATGTGTTGAACTGGTTTTCATAACATCACTTGTTGAAAAGGATTTTCTACTCCATTTCATGCTTTTTGCTCCTTTTTTCAATGATTACTTATTCATATAGCAGATAATCTGTCTCTGGGTTTTTACATTTTTCCATTGATCTGAAAATCTGTCCTTAGTCAATGTTGTTTTAGTTGCTATAACAATGTATCATAGTTAGAAGTTTAGGAAAGCAATTACTCCTATTTTGTTTTTCTTCCCTAGCAATAACTCCTATTTTGTTTTTCTTTGGCTACACATGAGGGGGCTATTATTTCATGTTAATTTCAGGAGTGTTTGGTCTATTTCCTTGAAAAGTGTTGAGTGTATCCTTCTAGAGATTTCATTGACTGTATAATGCTTTGGGCAGTATTGCCCTATGACAATGTTAACCCTTCTAATCCATGAACTGGGATGTGTTTCCTTTTGTGTGTGTCTTATTTTATTTCTTTACATAGTGTTTTGTAGTTTTCTTTGATAGAACTTTATAAGAAAAAAAGTATCCATCCCATCAAAAAAAATTGGAGAAGTGACAATCAGAACTTCAGCCAAATGACATACAAATGACAAATATGCATATGAAAAGTGTTTTGCATAACTAATTGTCAGAAAAATTCATATTAAAACACAATAAAACTCATACCAGAGACTGGCACATATCAAAAAGAACAAAAATAATCAGTGTTGATGTGGACCGGTAAAAAGAGGCACTCATTTTTCGCTGATGGGAATGTCAACTGGCCTGTTCTTTTTAGAAAAGTAATATTAATGCTCCCTAAAAAATCTAGGAGTCGACCTTTATTTTGATTCAATATTACACTTCTTTGCATATACCCCAAGGATCCCAAAACACAATGCAGAAAACACATTTGCCCCCCTTCTGTCCATTGTAGTACTATTTATAATAGCTAAACTATGGAAATAGTCCCAAATGCAAAGTATAGATGATTGATAAACTGTGGTATATGTAATCAATGACTTAAATTGTGCATCAAAATTAAAGCTGGAAACAGAAAACAGAACAATTCTTTTCTTTACCACATCTTGATTGAATAGAACCATGAAAATAAGTTCTTAAGAACTATGTTAAGTAAATAAATGAACAAAACAACATCCATATAAACTTTGCGAAAATCATTATTATGCAAAGTTGAACTTTAAAAACTTGCATTACCTGTTGATAGCAAAGCAGCTTTGGCACTTGTCTTGCACACAGCCTTGCTAGGGTCGACCCCTAAGTTCCATAGGGTCCCTCAGTTCCTAAGCTCAGAGACAAGAGTATGTCCTGGAGAACTCCTAGTTAACTTTAAGCCTCTATGGAAATTTATTTTTCTTCTGAAACAAAATGTTTCTCCAAGACAGAAATTTTATTTTAGCTAGTTAGACTTTCACTGGTACTAACTCTTCACAGTTTTTTACCTAGTGAGATAAAGCAGAGACTCAATCTTAAAAATATTTCCAGCTCATTGAAACTAATGCTTCCACCCTTGAAGGTAAAGTTATTTTTCTATATTTACTTTTTTACTGTAGAGTTTGCTTACTCTAAACACATATATTCATACATCAATTAAAATAAGTCTATCTTTATGCATTTTGTTTATTCTGTTTTAGTTATTTTTGGAGCCATACCCAGTGGTGTAAATGTGCTATGCCTGGGTCTGTACTTAATAGTTGCTCCAGGCAGTGCTCAAGAGATCATTGATGTGTCAGGGATTAAACTCAGACATACCAAAAGAGAAACATGTGCTCAGCTTTTGGAAATATTTCTCCAACCACTAATATTGTCTTAACAAAATTATCATAAAGGCATGGAGGAAATGAAATGCAAATTGAAGCTTAAGAATTGTGCAACATATTTTGTCCTAATTAACTTGCCTCTCAAATAGACCCAACCTTGGTATTACAGGCAATACCGTTTGGTTATGAATCTACAAGCAGATCCAAGAGATTATTAGGACACAGAATGCACAGAACAAATTGAGCATTGACTGGAGACTGAAGTATGAAGGATGTTGGGTGATAAAAATTTAGGATTTGTTATGAGGATTATTTGGAGTCAATGAAGACTTTTAGAGTAAGGTAAGGTTAAATTTTATATTTCGAATAATGAATTTTTTGGGTAAAGCATGTTAAAGGATTTAAGAAAACATATTAGTAGACTGTCTTACATCCCATGTCTTTAAATTGAGACATGAAGTAATAGCATGAACTAATAAATGACGCAGTGAGAATATGTGGAAGGGAAGAATGGTGATTCTTAGAAAAAATTCAATGAATAAAGCTTGGTATTGGTTTAAGTTTTCTATTTCTGTGTATTCTACTTTTCTCATTTTTCTGAACTGGACTTTCTGTAACATTCAAATAAACTTGTTATTTTTGTCATTAAGATTTTAAATAATTTTCTGAAATAAAATTACTCTGAATTTCAGTCTAACCTATTGAAATGTGTGTATAATTTACAAAAAAACACATTGCACTGAGGGCTGTTATAGGCAGCATGATCTATATTAAAACATGTTTTTATATAAGGTTGAACATGTACACGAACATGTAAAACTTAAGAAGTACTCCAGACTGAAGAAAATTGCATGATGGCCATTAGCTGTACTTCCTTATAAAAGCTTTAGTTGTTATATTTAAGTTTAGTATGTGAAGGTTCTTAATATATGATGAAAGTGACATTTTGGAAAACATTCAGTATTTTCATTTTATATTTTTCTAGCAATTGATTATTGAATGTATATTAAAATGCCTACCCTGTTTTACCATGAATGTTATTAGAAGATATTACTATAAGTTGAAATTAAATTCATTTTACAAAATGGAATTGTTATAAATATTAAGTAAGGAATAGCATTATCTGATAACCATTTATTTTACAAAATGAAATTGTTGTAAGTATACACAAAGGAATATCATTATCTGATAACCATTAATATCTAATCTTTTTTATTTTCTGCACCAACAATGAAATGACTGTTTCCTGCTTCTTAGAATATTTGGGTCTAAAGTAGATGGCACAAACAATAAATGTAAAATACAAAAGCATAAGATGGGTTTTCATATATAGAAATTCTGAGAGGCAATGACTTAAAAGGAGATAAGTTGAAAGAGAATAAATTCAAAAGGAAGGGCTTATATTTTATAAGCAAACATATGTGGGAAATTAAGTATGCATAAGCAGATATGAGACAAGAACAAGAAATGTTCTTTCAGCATTTATTTCAACATTCCCAGTATCTATAATTTTATTCATTACACAACATTTTCATATCTATTAACTCTCTTTTTCAATCCTTCAAATATATTAAGTTATTTACATATTATTAATATTTACAGTGCAACTCCCATGAGTCTGCCCAACAGAGGTTATACATAAATTGAATAGCCACTACATTCTGCATTTTCTTTTCTACTCTTACATTAAAGGACTATTTTATATTAGTCCTCTCCACATGCCTAAATGTGCATTGTTAGTTATTCTCAGTTGTGTATAAAGCTGCACTATCTGAGAAAGAACTATTCAAGAAAACCTGCACAGTGTCTAAGCAATTAACTTTATTGGAAAATTCAAAAGACCCTCAAGGAGGCAGTAGTTGGGAAAGTGAGCACAGGTTAGTAATCACTCTACACTTAGTTTTCTGGTTCTGTATTTTAAGTTGACACAGGTTCAAACAGCTTGATCTGTGCCAATGTGCTCTCTTTGTATGGGACTGTATTTCCATCTCTCTGGGATACTCAGTGGATATTGATGTCTCTCTTGTTCCTATTGAGTTACTATTCAGATGTTTTGGCATATATTCTTTTTTTTTTTTTAGTCACAACTAGAGACGCTCAGGGGTTACTCCTGGATCTTCTCTAAGAAATTACTCCTGGCAGTGGTTGGGGACCACGTGGGATGCCGGATATTGAACCCAGGTAGGTCATGTGCAAAGCAAATGCCCTCCCTGCTGTGCTATACCTCCAGTCCTAGTATTGTAATATTCTATTATGAAAATATTGGACAAATGTTTATGTGTTAAAGGTCAAGGGATCAAGGATGAACTTGTTACTGTTTGCTTTGGTAACAGTTCCCAATACATATATATGTATGTTTATATCCCAGGGACTGCCAGGGAATCTGCAAACTCCAATTCTCTCGTGACCTAGAACTCCCTCATGAGATTATAAATATCTGAAGATTTTGAAACTTGCCCTTTAGTCATAGTCATCGTCCTATTAAATGTCGAAACGTGAAAGTTAACCAGTAGTAACAGAACTCTGTTTATCCCTGTACCTTCAGGGTCAGGCACAAAATCATGTATCTTTAGGGTCAGGCATTCAAAAGAGTAGCTTACTTGAATTTATGCCTCATTTTTAGGAGGGAGAGTTTGCAGGACTATTACATAAGTTGAGCATCATTGTCCAAAAGAAATATTTAAGACAACTCAATAGTTTACTTTGTGTGAACTGCTGGTAATGAAGCACTTTAAAAAGCTCAGCATGTTCCCATGTGTTCTTTCTTTTCCTAAATTAATTTTAACATCCCCTATCTATAAATGAGTATAACAACATTTCACTCCACTATCTTCTTTCTGAATCAATAATATGACTTTCATGAATTAAATGTCTGAATATACAGTATCTTCTGTTGACTCATGAAAAATTCTCTGAAACTTTTAAAACACAATTTTAACTCAGCTCCCCTTTGTTCAATTAGAGAAACATCAGCACAAGACCAATATCCTGAAGATGACCTGCTTATTCTTTTCTCTTTTCCATCCTTGCAGTAAACTACTTTCAAATGTGGAATGCATTTCCCTGAAAGGAAGTATTCAATCTATAAGAAGGGTGGAAGCTAAATGGCCCATTGACCTTACAACCCTTGTCAATTTCATTTCTCTCCTCTCCCATACATTTTTATGGTGATGCCTGTCTACTGGCAAACAGAAAATTTTAGCATTCAAGAAATCATTCATTATACCATTGTACTTTCATAAGGAGAATAACATTATTTTATTTTTCAATAATAATAAAAAACAGTCTATGATTTATTTTGGAAAAAAACTAAGATTCCTATCAGTAAAATTAGCAGCTATATGTATTTATAAAATGTGTACATTCATTACCTTGATGAAAATTTTCATCTTACACAATCTAAACTTTTTCAGACTAGACACAAAATAAAAACAGCTGTTATAAAAATCGAAGCCCCTATTTGATAGACCTTATAAAACACATGTAACACAAGTAATTAAATATTACTTTGATTATAGACATGTTCATATTCTATAAGGAGCCTTACAGCTGAATAGAATATTAAAATTAAATGAGCTTCTGGTTTAAAAAAGGTTTCAGAAGGCACATATATATACATATATAAGTATACACACACACACACACACACACACATATATATATATAATAGCTGATTGTCAAAATCTAAGATTTTTAACACCACTGATTATCATGAAAAAAAATTAAAATACTTGACATT
Organism: Cryptotis parvus; assembly: GCA_021461705.1. Lineage (NCBI taxonomy): Eukaryota > Metazoa > Chordata > Mammalia > Eulipotyphla > Soricidae > Cryptotis > Cryptotis parvus. The sequence goes on from JAJIBD010022601.1 coordinate 481,074, forward strand.
CCCATACATATATTATATATGTGATATTAAGATGACTATAATTCATGTTTTTTCTTTCTGTTTAGGAGGATATTTAGGGTGGGTGTTCATGCTTCTCATGAACACCCAGTGGTGTTCATGAGTCACTCCTTGGTTTGTCTTCAGGGGCAACTTGTGATAGTTCTTGGGGGATCTATACCATGCTGAATATTGAACTAAGACTGGCCACAAACCAGCAAGCATCTAATCCCATCCCATCTCATAAGTTCCCAGATAGCAACTATTTATCAGATAGCCATTCAGGTTGTTGGAAAAGATGTGGCATACTTAAAACTTTCACATCCCTGATAGGATGAAAAATGGTACAATCAATTTGGAAAGCTATCTTTTTTCCCTTCTTTTTTAGTAAGCATTGTACCTAGGATAGGACTTAGCCCAATCCTATGTAAATACTGAAGAGAAATAAAACTATTTTAGGCAAGGAACACATGGATCTACCATGATCCTAGTTCAAACGCCGGCGCGATATACCTCCAACCAGCACTATTGTGTGTAGCCACAGGTATCTGGAGCATCACAGGGTATGGACATACAATACAGTGATTGACCTCCAATCACTGTATTGTAGTCCTGGTGGTTACAATGCACTGCCAAGACGGAGCTGTTGGCCTCCAGCATACCTGCAACAAGAAGTTCACATACATGAGGGTAACCGTTTAGCCATCTATCCCAGTTGGCTGTGTATCATAGAAAATGCCCCTTGGGTACCTAGAGCACTATCCCTTAGGTTTCTCACCTATAAAATTAGAGATAGCAGCTTGTAGAAAAGAATTCAAATAATCCAAATGCTTCTCATCAGCTTAGTAAAAATATTGTCTTTTTTATAATAAAACATTCCACTCACATTCCCATAAGGACTATCATATGACAATTAATATATATGTATATATATAGTTTATACATATTAGTGATGAATGACACAGCATATGTGAATCTCAAAAATATTACATAGAGTTACGATAGTCACAAAGTAGCATATACTTCATAATGCACTATTTGTACAATACATACACACAAATAGCATGTACAAAATAGTACATACAAAAGAGTACATAGACAAAATAGTACATGAATCCATCTATGTATAATTTTAAAAAGGTTTTACCAACTGTAACAGCTAATCAACTGTGAGGGAAGTCTTAGAAAATTTTTACGGAATGTTTCTAAATCTTGATTGTGATGGTGGTTACTCAAGTAGACAGATTTTATTGTATTTTCCTAATGATTGAAAATAAAGGCTCACATACATGTCAGGTTATCTGCTCCCTTTGTAAAGAGCATGTTACCTTCATTTAAAGGGGGCAATATTCAAGATGACTCTAAGATAATTTTGTGCATTTTTCCTCTTAACTATGACTGATTGGCTTTTTGACATTTTCTCTAATGTTCACTTTAAGAGAAGACTAACTTAGCTATACAGCCATGCTCACATCTGAGTATAAGCGTTCTTCTCTATAACTAAGGGTATTTCGCTGAATTTAAATGGACAAGCACACACACTTGCAGAAGATTCAGGGGTTAGGTCAGACAGAGAAAGGAACGGAGTAATAATAATTGTTGTAAATGTTATACCAGCAAAGAACTGAGCATTGAATATAGGCAAAGGAAAATAAACAATAACTTCTAAATGTATGTATTGCAATACACAATGTGTAAGAGAAGGAAAAGAGAGAGAGACAGAGACAGAGACAGAGACAGAGACAGATATATAAGAGGCTTAGCTATACAGCCATGTTCCACATCTGAGTGTAAGTGTTCTTCTCTACAACTAAGGGTATTTCGCTGAATTTAAATGGACAAGCACACACACACACTTGCAGAAGATTCAGGGGTTAGGTAAGACAGAGAAAGGAACGGAGTAATAATAATTGTTGTAAATGTTATACCAGCAACATTTATACCTCAGCTGCCATAGAGGCAAGCTGAGGGAGGGGGCAGGGAATCAAGGGGCATTGGTGGTGGGAAATGGGCACTGGTGGACGGATGGGTGCTGCAACACTGTATGACCGAAACCCAAATGTGAACATTTTTGTAATTGTATATCTCACATTGGTATAATTAAAAAAAAAATAAAAAAATAAATGGACAAGTGTTCTCAATTTCTTTGCTTCATTTGTCTGGAACCTGAAAGCAATAGTAGCTTTTAACAGTATTCCTTACGTTTGCCTAGCTATCTTTTCTTTGCAAATATTTACCTGAAGACTCCCTATGCTCTTGTTTTCCACACATATTGAATTTTTAGGGCTTTTCCTATTTCTCAAATGCATAAAAACTTTTTCAAGTGACCTTTTTCTTTCCCTAAGTACAAGGTCCTCTAATCTTTTAAGATCAAAAATAAAATTACAAGCATCCCAGTAGAAAAATTGAGATAACAGGCAAGTTACAATAAACATGAAAAAAACTTAACCTCTTAAAGTAATCAAAGGAATGCAAATAAAACAGTGAGCTGTGTTTACCTATTGTTAAGAAAAATATAACTATTCATTGTTTTAAAGGTTTCAGAGAAGAGATAATGCTGGTAGGAATAAAAATTGCATTTCGAAAAGGAATTTTCTACAGATATTTTTAAGAACCATTAAAATGCATATTATCTTTCTTACAGAAATTCTATATTCAGAAACGAGATTTTCAATTGCACAAAGGCACACATAAACATATATATAAATACATATATATATATACATAGATATTTACCATCATGTTTCTAAATGATAAAATATCTATATGAATAAGAATCGACCAATGGTATATAACAATATTTATATCTGTATGATGTATGATGGCTCAGAAAATTGTTTATTGAAAGAACATTCACCTTGAAGTCATTATCATGTGTTTTAAATGCTGTGTGTAGATGAAAATCTACAAATAATGATAATGAAGTGTTAATTACACACTTTATGTACTGTGATAAGTTTGTTTATTTAATAACGTGCTTTCCTGCATTTTCCCAAAAGTTTGAAGCCCAAAAATGTCTTTTGTGATCAGATTCCATGCATATAGGTCAATGTGTCTCATAGGCTCCCCTTTTATATCTGTTTTCTTCAAGTTGTTTACATTTATTATTATTTTTATCTTTTTCTTTTTTAATATTTTATTATACCACCATGAGATATACAATTACAAAGATGTTCATGTTTGGGTTTTGGTCATATAGTGTTCTAGTACCCATCCCTCCACCAATGCCATTTCCCACCACCAATGTCCCCATTCCCCCCCGTCCCCGAGGTTGCCTCTATGGCAGGTTCTTTGTCTCTTTTCTCTTTCACTCTCAGTCTCTCTCTTGTTCTCTCTTCCTTCTCTTACACGTTGTCAATTGCAATACATACATTTAGAGGTTATCATGCGTATCTTTTTGCTATATTTAATGCTCAGTTCTAGGTTGGAATTATCACTTTTAACAATTATTAGCAACTGTTCCTTTCTCTGTATTACCTAACCTCTGACACCCACATGTTTGTGGTAATTTCCACCTTTGACAAGACCTCCTGATCCATGAGTAGGCTGACCTTGGATATTGGTATCATAATATGTATATATACACATATTTACATGTCATAATACATATACATATTATGATATGTATATATACATATCGTGATAATATATGATATATGTATATTTATGTCATGCAAATAAATGCAGTCATTCTATAGCTGTCTTTTTCCTTCTGACTAATTTCACTCAACATGATCCTCTCCATGTCCATCCATTTATAGATAAATTTTATGACTTCATCTTTCCTAACAGCTGCATAGTATTCATTGTGTAGATGTACCAAAGTTTCTTTATCCAGTCATCAGTTCTAGGGCATACTGGTTGTTTCCAGATTCTACCTATTGTGAATAGTGCTGCTATGAAAATAAAAGTGCAGATGGTGTTTCAGCTGTGTTTTTGGCTTCCCAGGGTATATTCCCAGAAGTGGTATGGATGGGTCAAATGGGAGCTCAATTTCCAGTCTTTGGAGGAATGTCCATATTGTTTTCCAAAAGGCTTTACCAGTCGACATTCCCACCAACAATGGATGGTGTCCCCTTTCCCCACATCCATGTCAGCACTTGTTGTTTTTACCTTTTTGGATATGCACCAGTCTCTGTGCTGTGAGATGATATCTCATTGTTGTTTTGATTTGCATCTCTTTGATGAACATTTTTTCATTTGTTTTGGCCGTTCAAACTTCTTCCTTGGCAAAGTTTCTGTTCATTTCTTCTCCCCATTTTTTGATGGGGTCAGCTATTTTCTTCTTTTTTTTATTTATGTGTATCTTAATCTGATATATTCCTTAGAAGAAAAAAGCTCAAAATATGATATTCCCATAAATTCTCTGATGACCCAATAATCACCAAAATAAATTCAAATTATTTGACAGTGCAGAGTTTGTCATAATAGAGCTCTAATCAACCACTTCAGTATCCTCTTCAGTTACTGCCTCAATTTTAATTTAATCTATACTGGGCTTCAGCAAAACCTTCATTAAAATATTTCTGAAACTAGGCTTCTGAGCATATGTTTTTAACATCTGAAGTTTTATTTTCTTTCTCACTAAAACTGTCACTATATACCCATTATATTCAGGTAAATGCCCTTAACCAGTTAAGACTTCCTTCTTGGAATTTACAGACTTATTTTTCTTTAGTTTCCCACAGTATTTTGATCACATGTCTTTGAATATAATTATTTTGGAGTAGTTTGTTATGATCAATTAAAATTGGAAACGAAAGAACAATTCCAATATTTACAAAAATTTAATATCAATCACTAGAACTACATAAACTACACATTTAGAGAAAAATGATAAAATACTACATGTCACATTCAAGGAACAGAAACCAGACTGAGAGAAATATCTTTCACATCACAAAATTTTCTGACTCATAAAGGTGATACAGGATACTCTTTATCCTGTACCTAAACTCTCTCATGGATGCAATGAATCTAAGCTACACATGAATAATTCCCTCTAAAGTATATATAGCGGCTAGCAATTAGTAGAATTAAATATAGTATTTAAAGTTTTCCGATCAGTATTTATCCCTCTCTCTCTTTCCTTTATATATTTTTGGCACGCAAGGCATGTGTTTTACCACAACCCCTGATCAATCTTATTACTTCCTTTATAAATATGAATCAGTTGAGTAATCTTTATCAAATCAAAGATGATTCTAAAATATATTTGTAAACTCTAAAGCAAGGGTTTATCTTAGATAGTATTGTGTTAGTTTGTACAGAAGACAATTCTGTTTTGATCTTGTCTTTTTTTTAATCAAAGTGTGCTGTGCTGAGGGATTATTCCTCCTATGTGCTCAGGACACTTTGTGCCAGACTTAAGAAACCAGATGGAGCTCAGGGTATTGTCCTCTGTTTGCCATGTGCCTTACCCACTGTATTATATCTCTGACCACAACCTTCAAATTTTAATGATGAAATTTTATTTCATTTTTTTTTCTGAATATAGAGCAGATAAAATAAACCCCTTGCCTTTATTAAGAAAAATATTCCTCTCTGAGCTAATGTAAAATATCATATGATATCTGTAAATGTACTCAGTAAAAAAATTGATCAATTTGCCAAAAACTAAATGAAGCAACAAGCATTCTAACCAGCCAGGCAGAATGATATTTTGCCTACCTAAACTTCTCTTGACATTTTCATTTGGTTAAGGAATTACTCTTCACATCATTATTTAAAATTGGTTTGTACTTTAGTAAATGCAGTTGCTGATTCTACTGCTGATGCAACGATGTGCAAATTATAAAATTGTTTTGAAAAATATACTTACATTTATAAACTATTTGGATGCTTTTAATGAAAATGTATGCCTTTTTTATAATTTTTAAAAGATTATAAATGCTTTATGTACTTATTTTTCAGCACATTATTTGAAAGGTCTTTAATAAGAATATGCCCTTAGTAAGGAAAGTTAGCTAAAATATAATAACATATTTTAGGAGAGAAATTATATAATACCATTAATAATTTTCTTTCTGATTACCCCCATAAGTGAACTTTGCAGTTTGATAAAACCCTTAAAAGAAAATTTTATGTATTGACTACATATTAAGTATGTGGATATACTGTTTTACACTTAGAGATTCACATGCTTTTTTTTTTGTAGTGCAATTAGTTATTCTTTTTTCATTCAGTTAACCTTTATTTCATAGATATTTTACTTTCATTAGAGATCAAATCAGTAAACTAATTATTGTTGTTAATGTTGAATACTTTTTGAGGCCCTTCAGTATGTTCTGTAAGTAACTGTCTAAGCAATTTAAAGCAGAAATGGATAAGATATCACATATATCAAATGCCAGTCTCAGACTTTCACAAATCTAAAAGCCTTAACTTATGGTAATCATTACCTTCACAAAGGGATTTCACGATAGGTGTTCTTCCTCAATAAGGCAATTTTCCATATTTGGTCTGTGTGTTTAAGTTGTGTGGATTGAAGGATCATAAACTACTTTAGTTGTTCCTTAGTTCCAATAGGTTGTGAATATGGTATAGATCACATTGTACTGCTACAACGTATGAACATTTATACTCTCTCAAACAAATGCTACCGCAATTAAAATAGCCTTAAATAAGATGTTACCCTATTAAGGTACTTGAACTTAGTGATTTTAGACAGAATAAAATCTCTCTGATTGACATCTTTCTTTACTCTCAGCTAGTACTTCATCAAAAATTAAAAAAGAAAGTACGTTGTTTTCATTCCATTTTTCTCTAGTGGAGATTCTATCTCTTGTAGTTTTTAGGTCGATAAGAACTCTATTTCCACAACACTTAGGGATCTCTGCCTGTTTTTAAACTGATGGGAGATATAAAACTCAATTCGGAAAATAATATTGGATTTTGGGATTCATATTTGTATAAATGAAAGCTAATTGATGATGTATAATAAAGTTTATTGGCAAATTTTATTAGCACATATTTTTACTAAATAAAAGTTTTAGTTAATGTTTAGTTTTACTGAGTTTAGAAAAATGTTGAATTTTAGTTAATATTCTCATGGAGTATATCAGTCTGTATTATCTAAAATGTTAATCATTTTATTTTGTTCTTAATTTTATTTATAATTTGTGTTTTCAGTTTTTGAACAGTACAACATTTCTATTCACATCTAGGTGCCCGGAGTTTGAAGCCATATAAATTACTTTCAAGACAAAAATTTTAACTCTATATTTTGACATTGATATAAGTTAGAAAAATAGAAATACCGTAAAGAAACTTAGAACGGTGGGACATCCTAAACTTGATTAAATTAATATTCTTGGACAAAAAAATAGATCTTCCAGTGAATTCATTTTCTGAGATAAATAATAGAAAATTGTTTACTTAAAATATTCAATATAGAATTAGCACTAAAACTGTGACACAGTATACCTGAAATGTTCAAACCAGTATCATCAGAAACCAATCATTCATTCATAAATGTTTTCCTATTCTTAGTATTATCAGGTTTTCAAAATTTAAGTTACAGCAGGGTTTTGTATTGAATCTGTACATCTCAGGTTCAATCCCTGGCAACTCATATGCTCCCCATGAGCACTGGCAGGAGTAATTATTGTGTGCAGAGCCAGGAATAACCCTTGAGAGCTGCCAGCTGCTGTCCCAAAAATAAGACAAACAGAAATAAAAAACAAAATTTAACTCACAGAATAATATAATAAGATTGTTTTTGCTTTGAATAATCCCCCTCCACAGTCATTTGGTGAAGCTAACAAGATTACTAGAATTTTAATTTAGCTAATAATATTTCACAATTTTCATTGAGTATCCCCACCAACACCAACAAACTGTCCTATAATAAATTAGTTTGTGGTTTAATGTATTTATGAAAAAAAGATTGAACACATACTTTAATGTAACAACTATTCTTTATCTTTAAGTAAAATTTTCTGCTTCAAATGCATAACTTACATGTTTGTACACACATGTATAAATTAAAGGAACACGTGAAATTTTAATGCAGCCAAACAAATTTGGAGAACTCAGACTGCAATTTTGTATATTCTTTGTTACATGAACAAAATTGATCCTCAAAATACAGATCACATCTGAAATAAGAGTACAATTCCAAATGAAAAAATTTAATACATTTCCCACTCATTTCTTTTCTCCAGTCACAGTGCTGTTCATATTCTAATTAGTCATTATCAAGTACTTTCTAATTATCTCAATTCTGAACCACTAAAAATTAGATCAAAGTTTTAAATCATAGTACCAATGAATTATCCACCAAGAGTGTTGAGAATTGAATTCAGCATAAGAAAGCCTATTATTTTCAAATGTCACTTTTCATTAAATGGGTTTTGCTTTATATTACCTGAAAATACCAATTCCTAGCATTTTAGAAGTAAACTGGAGGACCTAATTACTGAGGGAAAAGATCAACTGATTAACAAGATGCTATTTCAAAAGCTTATATTTGCTCTGATGACACAAAAATATTAACATGGTTTTGCTGCCCACACATCACAGAATAATTTGCAATTTTCCTTAATGCAAAGGCTCTTGTACATGGTCTGTGACGTTTCACAGAACAACCAAAATAAGTGACCTTTATCTAGTCACAGAGGCAATAATATTATATCAACCTGAATTGAACATTCATGTAAATAACAACAAAAAGGTTTTAAGTCTACCCCAAACAAGTCCTATTCAACAAGTAAATGGAATCAAAAGAAAATTCTGTTAGGTAGATGAGCTTGGCAGTATTAAAATGGCTTAGGGTTATATGAAGATTGAGTAGAGTTAACAGGTTATTTTTGAAGGTTCAGAGTTCTAGAATGTTCCAAATGACAATATACATGTCTTTTGGGTACATATAAAGAAATACACTTTCAATTTGGAACAGTGAGAAGAACTAATGTGTGCTACAATTTTGTGTGTGTGTCCACTCGTGCACTTGTGCCAACAAAGCAACATTCTCCTAAAGACTTTTAAGCTGGACAACTTTACCATGGCATATGGGGATGGTTGGAAGTTGTGCTGGACTTTCAACACCCAGGCACCTTTCTACAGTGCTTGCAGCACAGGATGAATAAAGAAAAAAATCATGCTGGTATTAGTGTTGTTCATGACAGGACCTATGGAGATGTTACTGGTGCCTGCTCGAGCAAATCGATGATCAACAGGAAGAAAAGTAATAGTAAAAACAGTAATTAGTCTTGTTATCAATTACCGACTTGGTGACCTCTTTAAACTTTTCTTTCTTTCTTCTTTCTTTCTTTCTTTCTTTCTTTCTTTCTTTCTTTCTTTCTTTCTTTCTTTCTTTCTTTCTTTCTTTCTTTTTCTTTCTTTCTTTCTTTCTTTCTTTCTTTCTTTCTTTCTTTCTTTCTTTCTTTTCTTTCTTTCTTTCTTTCTTTCTTTCTTCTTTCTTTCTTTTCTTTCTTCCTTTCTCTCCATTTTTTCATTTCTTGCTTCCTTTACCCTTCCTTCCATCTTTCCTTCCTTCCTTTTTTTTCTCTTCCACCCTCTCTTCCTTTCTTACTTTGTTCATTCTCCCTCCCTCCCTCTCTCCCTTCCTTATTTCCATCTTTCATTTTCCTTCCTTCCTTCTTCCCTTCCTCCCTCCCTCCCTTCTTTCTTTTTTTCCTTCCTTCCTTCTTTCCTTCCTTCCTTCCTTCCTTCCTTCCTTCCTTCCTTCCTTCCTTCCTTCCTTCCTTCCTTCCTTCCTTCCTTCCTTCCTTCCTTCCTTCCTTCCTTCCTTCCTTCCTTCCTTCCTTCCTTCCTTCCTTCCTTCCTTCCTTCCTTCCTTCCTTCCTATCTTATTTTGGTCCCTGTGATTTACAATAATATCAGTGGCAGGGTTTCATGCTCAGGATTTCTGTGATAAGGATCAGTTCTGGTAGGGCTTATGGAAAAATACCTGGTAATTGGTATTGAACCTGGGTTTGCTTAATGCGACAATTTCCTCACTTGCTGTATTATCTCTCCAGCTCCACTTTTGGGTCATTTCTTAGTCCTTTACTATGCTTTTGAATATCCCACTTATTGGTGCAATTATTCTGTGTATTTTTTTCAAACTGACTTCTTTCACTATAGCACACTCCATTTCTATTCATGTAGCAGACAATTACATTATACTTTATTTTGTGTATATATCAAAGCTATTTTCTTTATCCAGTCATCAGATATAGATTGTTTCTGCATTTAAACTTTTTTTTAGACTAAGAAGCGAGTTACATAGGAATACACACATGTTTTGGAATAAAGATTTTGGAGTCCTATTCTAAGACCCCCCCACCCTTGGGAAGTTCCTTTTCTTCTACTTTCCAATAAATTTTCATATACCACCACTAGAATGTTAGCGAATAACCCACATGTCTCATTATTAAGTAAGCACATAATCCTCCCACAGCAAAGCCAGCTTACGTCTACAATTTTTCTTTCATTCTACCTTTCTCCTTTCTTTTTCTTTCTTTTTCCAATAAGAAAGGCTTGGGGTCCTGTATATAGATGTCCAGACGTTGAATTGCTGTATCACATGGAAACTTAAGTCTTAGTTTTTGGGAAAGTATTCATATTATTTTCCAAAGGGTTGAACCAGGCAGCATCCCCAACAGGAGTGCATCAGTGTTCCTTATACAACACATCTACACTAACATAGGCTGCTCTGTGTGTGTGTGTGTTGTGTGTCAGCCTCACTAGAACCAGGGAATAGCCCATTGTTTTAATCTGCATTTCACTCCATCCTCATTTCCCCAAATAACTAACTTCAAATAATAGATAAAATGAATTAAAATAAAAGGGGCCACCACTGGTATATTTCTTTGTTGGATCAGAGGAAGAAAACTCCAATCAATGCCAGTCATGTAGCACTTATTCCAGTAAATGCAAGAGCTAAGCCACCAACCTTCCTTCCCTTCTGACTTACACAGATATCCAAAATCTGTCCCAGTTTGCATGATTATGGTGCATTATCAGACACTGGGTATTTCTTTTCTAACTATGAATTTTCAGATTACCTCCACACTACAGCCAATGACAATCACTTTCAACCAAAGACTTGTGGTTGCCACACAGACCTAGTTGAAATTTGTGTCAGTGCTGGTGTCAGGTACTAAAGACTATGATTACTATGGCAACAATTGACCATAAATAGTTCAAGAAATAGTAACGTAAAGATGAATGAAGATCATATTGTTTTCTTTGTGATTTTTGCATATAACAGATACAATGAGCTCTATCAGCTGCTTTTATCCTCAAGGGTAAGACTATTAACTATGATCTGTCATGATCACGGGTAGAATCTTTCGCTATCAGCAATAATAGCTTATATACTTTATGTTTTTTAAATGCTTAGCACAGTATTTCTTGTTTGATAATTTGACACATTTATGGATTCTCATTTGCATATTTGCCTATTCACTGAAATACTTGTAACTCCAAAATCAATGCTCAAATTCTTCTGTAATTTGATAACATGCATATGTGCAAAGAGAGAAGTATGAGTCATCCAACATATAGTTTACCAACTAAGGTTGCCCAAAAGACAATTCCTTCTTATTTTAGCTCTCAAACCTATAAAAGATGTACATTTTTGAGCTATTCAATGCTTTACTTTCTTCATTATTTTGTTTTTCTGTTTATGACATGACTTTTAAATTGTCTATCAAGTAGAGTGCAATTTCTGTTTATTCTACTTAAATTAAAAATGCCTTCATATTTGTTATTAAGAGAATAGGTGTAAATAAGTTTCCAGGCAGTTTTTATTATTATTGCTTATTATTTTAATATCAATTTTTCAAAATTATGTAATAAATATATTGAAATTAAACAAACACGTATAAATCCCAGTTATATATCCAAAATGCATGGCATAAGTATTATCCTCTAGATTTCCTCTAGATTATTAGAGGAATTTTCCTCTATAATCCCTCTAGGAGTAATGATTCCATATGCAGGCAGTTTATAAACATAACATCAATGAGTAAGCATCAAATATCAAATATATATTTTCATAAATGTGCTATCTTAATATATATCTCTTATTAATAAAGCAATTTAAACTTGTACTTTATAACTCCAATACTTTTATTTTCATAAAACATAGCTAATTTGCAATTAAAAGATTTTAGGTACTTAACAGCTAAAGTTCATGCATTTAATTTGTAGATCTAACAGTCTTATTTCAAATGACATGCTGCAATTTTATATGATATATGAATAAACATATATAAAATCCTTTGAGGATTTCCTCTCATCTATCTGACCCAAAATGATAATGTGAAAAAAGTATTTTCAATTCTTAAGTGCTAAATAGATAAGTGCAATCTTTCAGTTATATTTATTTTACATAGCAAGACAAATTAAACATAATTAATACTACTAAAAACACTTTTCTCACCCCTAAGAAAACTGACCCTAAATATCTAGCAACTTGATATTTCAAAGTTATGCTATTTGATTGCAAGGATTAGCACTGTATAAAATAAAAGCTTGGGTTATGGAGAAAACACAAGTGTCAAAGTGTATGTTTCTTATGCACAGGTCTAGTTTTGATCCTCTTCAATGCCGTAAACTCAGACTATTGAGAGCAAGACTAAAGATCCCTGAACACGTCTGGGATGGCTCTGATGTCCCTGTGATCACAAAGCTGAGTAGCACAGCATCCTTCAGCCCAAAGACCAAACTATCAGGTTAGGAACGTCTGTTAAAGGAGACCCCAGGACCTCTGGCCACTGCTTGGAAGCCTGAACCCAACCCTAAATAATATTTCTAGACTCCACTTTCAGTTTAGATGGTAAAATTGAGATTAAATTTTTAAATAAATGGAAATATGATAGACATGATAAACACACAAAAGGGAAATTTTACAAAATTCTTTCAAAGAGATATTGAAACCCAGCTTCTGAGTTTGTAAAAGGCAGAAAAAGAATGGTGAGCATGTGGTGGGCTAACTTTATTTACATTGATTTATGTATGTGTGTGTGTGTATCTGTGTGTGTGTGTATATATATATATGTATATATAAGCAATTATATAAATGCACAACAAAATATTTTCAACATTTTTGAAATAATAAATTCCCAAGATATTCTATGCATTATATTTGCCATCATCTCTAATCCATAAAAAGACTTTTTGATTTTACCTAAAACATTTCCATCCTATGAAATATAAAGGTTTTTCTAGACTTGCTATCAGTGTTAATTATGTTAGCTAGCTAACATAACATGAGATCCACTTACACTAATTGCTATTTGCTATAATTATACACATCATGCCTATAAACACATTTTGCTTAAGAAATATTTCATCTAAATTTCATCTTTTTTTCTACTTGCAATAGAGAAAGATAAGGGACTAAAGTGATCAAATAGAGGGGTCAAATATCATCAGAATTTGTCCTAAATTGTTGAAATACAAATTCTATACTTATTTTGACTACTTCTTCTGATCTCTAAAGTACTTTCTTATGCCTTAATCACAAGAAACTACAAATCTTGACTGTCAAATGGGAAGAAATTATAATTTCAACACAAAGCAGGAACTTTTTTTTTTGTTTGGTTCGGTAGACAACGTTTTTTTCTGAGACTAAAAAGTTACTGCTGAATTAGAAACTAAGTCATAATATATTTTTATATTGTATATTGTATAAAGTTTTCTAAGCTTAGTTTCAGGATATATTCATCTATAAATGTAAATTTGCTATCTATGTGATAAACATTGTTATTATTGTATTGTTCTGGTACCTCTATGGAAAGTCAGAGAATAAAAATCCTGGGTTTGAGAGTTATAGAGCTTAGGGCTCTTACCTGAATTGATGCTGAGTTCGGTTTGAGCACCAGAATAAATTTGGTCTGCTCAGCCTCTTTAGGTATAGTTCTAAACACTCAGAAAAAAGCTTCAGTACTTCTGGTGTGGTCCAAACAACAAAAAGTGAGGCAGTTTTTTTTAATTAATGGTCAGGGCAACACTAAAGAGCTATTTTTGTGTAAACATTTTATTTTTAATGTTAATCTCTGAATTCTGTTAGGTGTGATGGTTGTTTACTCTGCATAGCTTTTTATTTTCCCAATACAATAATTTGATATGAGAGATATTTAATTAAATATAATTGGACAATAAAAATCTCTCCCTATGGACAAATTATTAGCTCCAATGATTATAAAGCATGCTTTACATACAGGAGGACTAAATTTGATCCCTAGTCCTTCATGCTGTGGTATTTTTTGTTTGTATATTTGTTTTGTTCCATGTTTGTTGGAACAAACATCTCTGAATGCAGCAGTTATGTGTACCTAGGTCGAGAAGTCAACATGATGAACGACCTAAAACCTGAGCTGCGCAGGAGGAAGAGAGCGGCATGGAATGCCTTCAAAGGCATCGAAGAAATAGCTAAAAGGACAAAGAACTTCCGGCTCTGGGCACATCTCTTTGACTCCACCGTACTTCCTGCATTAACATACACCTCAGAGACCTGCGCCCCTACGAAAGCAGGATGAGAATGCTATTCGGGTCTCCCAGAGAGGCATCAAAAGAGCTATGCTTGGAATATCACGTCTCACTCAAGTGAGAGAAGGAATCCGGAGTTCTGACCTCCGTCGCTATTCCAGAATCAGGGACGCTGTCTCGTTTGCCAAGGCATCGAAAATCAGATGGGCTGGAGATGTAATGCGATTTGGAGACAACCGCTGGACTAGAGCCGTTACCAACTGGATCCCACGGGATGTCAAAAGATCACGTGGCCGCCCACCTACAAGATGGTCAGACTTCCTTGTTAAGACCCTGAAGGAACGGCTTGAGGCTCTTCATATTCCTGAATCAACCAGATGCCATTGGGCTACATTGGCACGTGATAGGGTCCAATGGAAATGTTACTGGCGCCCGCCGAGCAAATCGATGAATAACGGGATTCAAGTGATTCAAGTGATTCAAGTGATATTTGTTTTGAACAGTAGTTCTATAAAGAGTACAGTACAGTAGTTCTAGTTCTACAGAAACATTACAGTAGTTTTAGTTCTGGACAACCAGCAGACTGTTCTACTGTTCAAGAAGGGAGACATTCAAGACATCGGCAACTATCGCCCCATCAGCCTGTTGTCCGTCATCTACAAGCTGTTCACTCGAGTTATCCTGAATAGTTGGCAGAACATTAGATAAAGGACATCCATGCGAGCAAGCTGGCTTCCGAAAAGAATTCAGCACAATCGACCATATCCACATGGTAACCAAGCTCATAGAGGTTTGTAGGGAGTTCAAGATGCTGCTTTTACTCACAATCATTGATTTAAAGAAAACCTTTGATTCTGTGGAGACTGAATCGTTCATAGAATCCCTAGCCAAACAGAACGTTCAAACCCAATACATAAAGATTCTTCGAGAACTATATTATGGTTTCACCACCAGGATGTCACCATTTTACAGGGGAAATGATCATGGATGTCAAAAGAAGGTTTCGCAGGGTGATACCATTTCACCAAAACTCTTCAGCGCCACCCTCGAGAACATCATGCAACAATTAGAATGGGAAGGAATGGGAGTGAAGATAGACTGTTGGCAACTACACCATCTCTGCTTCGCTGATGACATCATTCTAATAATACCAAACATTAGCCATGAGGCACAAATGCTGGCTGACTTTGACTGAGAATGTGAAAGTTAGGTCTACAGCTGAATCTCAGCAAAACTATGTTCATGAAAAATGATCTAGTTCCAGAGGCCCCATTCACTCTCAATGGAACAAACATCTTTGAATGCAGCAGTTATGTGTACCTAGGTAGAACTCAACATGATGAACGACCTAAAACCTGAGCTGTGCAGGAGGAAGAGAGTGGGATGGAATACCTTCAAAAAGCATCAAAGAAATAGTTAAAAAGACAAAGAACCTCCATCTCTGGGAACATCTCTTCAACTCCACCATTCTCCCTGCATCAACATATGCCTCAGAGACCTGGGCCCTGCCAAAGCAGGATGAGAATGCCATTCGGGTCTCCCAAAGATGAATCGAAAAGCTATGCTTGGAATATCACGCCTCACTCAAGTGAGAGAAGGAATCCGGAGTTCTGACCTCCCACACTGTTCCAGAGTCAGGGACGCTGTTTCATTTGCCATGGCATCGAAAATCAGATGGGCTGGACATGTAATGCGATTTGGAGACGACTGCTGGACTAGAGCCGTTACCAACTGGATCCCACGGGACATTAACGCGTCACATGGCCGCCCACCTACAAGATGGTCAGACTTATTCATCAAACCCTGAATGAACGGTTTGAGGCTCTTCCTATTTCTGAAGCAACCAGATACCATTGGGCTACAGTGGCATGTGATAGGGTCAAATGGAAATGTTACTGGCGACTGCATCAGCAAATCAGTGAATGACGGGATTCAAGTGATCAATGAAGTGATATTTGTTTTAATTTGGGAGCTCCACTCAGGGATATTCAAGGCTTACTACTGGCTTTGCATTAGGATCACTCCAGTTGGGACTGAGGTTTGCTTTAATTCTAGTAAATATTTCTCTTCTTTATAACCTAATAACTGAAGAGAAACTTCATATGTTACTATGCACTTATTAAAGACAAAACCTAATGCTTCAATATAGGACAAGAAATTGCTTTAAATGCAACTTGATCAACTCAATAAAATATTAAATAAAAAAGAGAAAGGTCTAGACATCTTGGGAGGGACCTGGACCCATCAACCTTTTCTGTATATTAAACTAACTTTAATCTTCAGCCTTTTTTTTAAATGAAAATCTTTAATTTAATTCTCAAGAACCCACCAGCACAGGAAAATCCACTTTCAGGTTAACATATTCATAAAATTGACATTTATCACAGATGCCAAAATTTTCAAATTTGTTTATTATTATAATTGATTATAACAGTGAACTAATTGACAAATAATTTTAAAAAATACATAGAGAAATGGGAAAAATATCTTAGAAATCTGCAGCACAAAGTCTTATTTCAAAAGCATTTTATAGAAAACATAAACAAAAATTATACAGAACTAAATATTTTAATTATTAATGGAATAAAATTATCTAGGACTAATGAATAATGAAATCACTAAGTTGAAGAGGAATTTGTCGATTTTTGATGAGTAGTAATTCCCCTACATATGCATAGCATTAATGCCTTTAATCTCAAAAATAAAATATTAGGAGAAAACCATATTATAATGATTAATTATCTTGAAAGCATCTTAGAGAAAGTACATCCTATAAAATAATTGTTTAAATATAGCTTCAGAATGAGGGCAGGCATCTGTTCCTTATGAATATATTTTATTGAGCTATAAATGAAATACAACATGTTATTTTTAGGCACATAACATGGTTTAATCTTCATATATTCAGTGATATTATTACAAACGTCTTTAACACCTGTATACAATATATAGTTATTTTTCTCTTGATGGATTTTAAATCTCTTCTCAGAAACCTTTTAAAAGATTATTAATTCCGCACAGTACAATACATTATACCCATAATGTGTCATATATTGTACGACTAAGATTTCAGAACCTCATTTATGTGTATTAGGGAAACAAATCAGAACAATACAATACCACTTTACACCAGTGAGACTGGCACACATCTAAAAGAACAAAAATAACCATGCTGACTGGGTGGGGTGGGGTGGAAGTCCCATCCACTACTGGTGATAATGTCAGCGATTTCATACTTTTTGCACGACAATAAGCATACTTTCCCCAAAAGCGAAGAATTGAATATGTGTACAATTACTTGCTATACACCCGGCATCCAAAACTCTATTCAGACAAGACTCACAACAGAAAAGAAAAAAATATGATGCATTTTGCCTAAAATGTATAGAACTTCAGCATATCCTGCTCAATGAACTCAGTCAGAAGAGGCATAGATATAGGATGATCTCACTGATATGTGAGATGTAAAAGAGGGAGAAGAAATGTTCCAAAACAAGGAAATCTGAAAATCGGTCTACAGAACTGAATTTACCAGGTGGGGAAAATGTTTGAAGAGTGAACCTTGAGTTAACAGTGGAGGGAAAAGGACACTCTTGTGGAAAGCTGGTGTGGAACTTTTCATAAAATCCTGTCACTGACATTATGGAAATCACAGTGCCAGGGATATAATCCTTTTGAAAATAGATGAACAGAGGCAGAATGAAAGTAAATTGGGTAAGGTATTGCCTTGCAGATGGCAGATCTGATTTTTTTTTTTTTTTTTTTTTTTTTGCCTTTTTGGGTCACACCCGGCAATGCTCAGGGGCTACTCCTGGCTCTGCACTCAGGAACCACTCCCGGCAGTGCTCAGGGGACCATATGGGATGCCGAGGATCGAACCCAGGCCCGCAGAGGCCGGCTGCGTGCAAGGAAAATGCCCTACCAGCTGGGCTATCGCTCCGGCCGCGATCTGATTTCTTTCTTAGGCAACCCATATGCTCCCCCCCAAGAACAACCCATTTGTTCCCTTGAGTGATCACTTAGTGCAGACCTCTGTGTAAGCTCGGCATATCAAAAAATAAATAAAATAAAATATAAAATATATGTATTTAATATGTGAAACATGTAGTGTGTGCATATATATGTTTATATGTGCAGGCATACATATTAATATATGTATTCACAACTTATATTGCATTTCTTCACAATACAAAAACTATTTCATTAGGTTATTACCATATTACTAATACAGTAATAATGTACTGTCCTATTCATATACTTGTTATTAGAATATTCAGGTTCAAGGAGTACCGTAAATACAATAAAAGTGCACATTTGAAAGATTCTTGTCTAAGAATAAAAAATTTGCATAGAGATTTCTAATAAGTGCATGAACACATAATTTTGAACATCCACTTTATATTAAAAAACTGTTGCTGTCCCATGTATGTGGTAAAGTAGCACAGAATGTGAGGATGTGCAGTTATTTGTTAAACTGGCCTCTAGGAAAATGTGGGTTTATAGAGTACAGTCTGTTTCCATGTGCAGGTTTCCTATCTACAATGAATTCTACTTTCTAATCTTCTTGTCACCAATTTTGTTCTCTCTGATCAGTCTTTTCTGTCACTCTCTCTTTGAAGTCTCATTTTAGTTCACCTCATAAAAATATATTACCTATCATGCTAAAAAACTCTCAACTTCCCTTTGTGTGCCCATATACATGCAAACTGCTCTAGCAAGCATCAATAGTTCTGCTTGCTAAAGTTTACTGGGAACCAGGATTATTATTCAAGGTGGATACTGTGGGCCCCAATGATCCCCTGGCCTGTGCTAATGTGTTTTCTCCTAAAGATGCAAATAACGACTGCCTAAATTCCTATTTTAATTGTCTCAAAATGAGGCAATCTGGCATCCTTGCAGAGCCATAAATAATGTTCTGAAAGTGCTTACTAAAAAGCTCTATCAAGTTATTTTTTCAGGGCTTGATGGTGAAAAATGTGCAGTGTCAAGTAGCCACCATAAACCAGGTCACATTGTGGACGAGGCTGCTGAGGAAGGTTTCTCTTTGCTTCCTTTTACTATAGTTACAACAGCTACTTGCGTGCGTTTATATTATTTTAGGAGTGATGCTAGAGCTGAAACACGCTATACAATAAGTCAGTGTAACATTGGGGCTTTATAATAACTAGAGTAGGGCTTTACTTCCATTGTTGTCAGATTAATCTTATTTAATTTTTGTTATCACTAATCCACTCAGATTGCATCCTCCCCTCTTGCTCTTCCAAAGGAACAGAACAATATAATCTTATCTTAAATACTTAGTTGTAGTACATAATATTATATCATTATTTGAACTTAGTTTTCAAAAGTATTAAAAGCCACAGTGAGTAGATTTATACTTGGAACTAGTAAATAAAATAAATAGAAAGAAGCAGAGTGCTAAACAGTTCTCAACTAAAATTTATTTTAATATATATTCAAATATAAAGTATTTGATCCATTTTGAAAGCTTAAATGTAAAAAAAATGTTAGTGTTATTTATGCTTGCATTTATGTTTTTAGAATGTGCTCAGATGTATAAACTTAAAGCCTATTAACTACTCAAAATTAACTACTCCTATTGATAACAGGAGTTAATACTAACGGCTTAATTATAATAGTTAATACACAACTATCCTTTTAAACAATAATGTTACATTTATCCAGAAATCAAATTTTTACTATCTAAACATTTGAAAAAGTCGAAATTCACACGCACTAATGAGAATATTATATCTCTTAGAAATTATCAAACTATTAAATCATAGTTTAAACAATTATTTTGTAATAGCTTAAAATATACGAAAATGAAAGATACAGAAGTACTTACCTTTTCATAGTATAGGTATATAGAGATATAAATACCAGCTATATAGAAAATTCATTTTTACTAAAATTTTATATCATTATATCTTGATAAATAAGGTACATTTTAAGTAAGAAGACTGATGAAAAGGAAATCCTGGAGAAGGTAATGGTTAGGTAGAATATGTGTCATAATTCATCATTCTCAAAATGTGCCTGGTGACTGGAATATTCATTGATCCAGGCACAATGAGAGCTAACAAGTGAAGATTGACTTTAGCTGATTAAGCATTCTTAGATGAGTGAGATAGAAGCACATCACAGAACTACAGAACTTGGAAAAACTCATTTATCATTTTCAGCCTTATCCTACAAAGAATTTTACCTAAATCACTGGTGGGAAAAAATTTGTTCCAAGATTTAATGATTTCTAGGAGGAAAGTAGCATTAAAATCATTTACCTTACTAACCTAGATCATTTCTCAACAATATTTATGTTCAAAAGTACTTAAAATCAAATGCAAAAATGCGTTTAATAAAAGTTGATAAATTATCCATGTGAATATTGAAACCACTATCAGCATATTTTCCAACTTACCAATACTTTCCATAATCCTCTGTCTGATATTTACAAAATCTTCCAAGTTATTATTTTTCCTACCTTTTGTTAAGTTATTTATAAGAATTTATGATCCATTAATGTCAGGGTGCTGGTACAGGTTTTGAGATTCTTGCTTTACTCACAGCTGGTTTAAGTTCTGTTACTGGCATTACATACGGTCCTTAAACATTGTCAGGAGTGCTCTCTGAGCACAAGCAAGTGTGCCAACACCCAAAAACAAAGCAAGCAATACTTTTTAAAAATTGTATTTGTATCTAAAGTTTGCTGAATATGAAAATAAATTTAAAAAAAGTTACTATTAATGCTTTCCTTCAGTTTTAGATAAAATCAATGGCTTGTGCCCTGGACTTAAAAAAAAATAAAATGTGAATAAAAAGTTGAACTAACATTGTTTCAGGCTTCTGGACCTAGGGCACACAACAGTATTTTCCAAACCTGGGGAAATAGATTACATGAGTACTCTGATTGCCTCAATATCCTGCCAAGTGTTAATATAGGGGTTGAAGTTAAGGGAGACAAAATCTACAAAGAACATAGATATGACTAACATGACAAAATGAAAAGAAAAGTTTATGGAGTTCTTAGTTGCTCTAATTTGTGTCACAATAATGTAGAAAGGCTTGGCACTGAAAGGATGAACAACAAATTCAGGTTAGTGCTACCATGTTTTCAAAGACACTATACAATATTGCTGAATGATGATCCGGAATAAAAGAACACATTTTCCAAAACTCAAACATATTTTGGAGCAATAGTATTAGTACTCATACTAGCACTAGTAATATTAGTTCTATTACTAGTACTAATGGTACTTTACCATTCCTAATATTAATACAATGCTAATAGTAACATTAGTGCTAGCAAGAGTACTTAAGTAATAGTGTTAATGCAAAAGTGGATTTTCCTGTGCTAGTGGGTTCTTGAGATTTTTATGAAATATTTGCATACAAAACTCAAAAGATTAAAAGTTAGTTTATGTATAGATGATTCCAGGTCCCTCCCCAAATGTCTAGGCCTCTCTGTTACCTGTGAATCAATTCTGATCCTGGTCCACGCAGTCTACTCCTTCCCATGAACGATGGACCAGTTCTGTTCCTGTGCTGCTCTCTCTGTCCTGTGTATGCTCTCCCTCCCATTCTCTGGCCAAAGCCACAGCACATGGCCAAGATCCCCGTGCTCCATATGGGCCTCTGTGTGTCCCAACTGTACCCCAGCGGTCCCTGTTGCTCTGTCTCCAGCCACCACCCTGTGCACGGGGTGAGACTTCTGTGCCCCGTACCTTGTCATTACCTGGACATCCGTGCTATGCCTGAACCTGAACTATACTGAACATCCAAGCCCCACGGTAACCTGGGCCCCTGAGCCTGGCCATCCCCGTATCTGCCCTTGCCTTGACTTCTGGGGCCTACCCATACCGGGCTGCTGCCCTACCTGGTCCGGGAGGGAGAGAGGTAGCCAGCATGGGAGTCGCTGCCCAGAGAGTGAGGGTGGGGAGGGCCTGGGGTGCCTTTTTATTTGCTGCCAAATATCACCCCCCCCCCTAGGTGTCCCCTTCTGATTGGTCCTATTCCATGGGTGTAATTGTCTACCTGTGATCCGGCTCTTTCCACCTTAGCTCCTGTTATATCAATAGTACCACATTACTTTCAATTTGAAAAATATTGAAAAATTAGAAAACTACTTTAGAAATAAAACTGAGTTAGCCGTAAAAACTGTTCTGTACTGGCTTAATAAAGTTTAAAAACAAATCTTAAAAGCACTAAGCCAATTGACTATATGACAGCAGACTTCCATGGCCATTTAAATAAATGTAATGATACCAGAAATTCAAAACTATAAGTCATGTTGCCCACCATTCGCTAAAACTAAAAACAAATCCCAAAACCAGATTAAAATTAATTAATACACAGACCCAAGGTAATCTAGATGAAGTAAATGTTTCTTTTGTTTCGTTTTTTGGGTTATATCTGCCAATGCTCAGTGGTTACCCTAGCTCTGCATTAGGGAATTGCTCCTGGTGATGTTTGGGGGGTTCGTATGGGATGCCTGGAATCAAGCCCCTGGTTTGTCTATGTAGAAAAGCAAATGCCCTACCCACTGTATTATTGCAACTGCCCTGAAGTAAAGTTTAAATGGACAATTGTCATTTAAAATGTCCTTAAAAGAGAGAGATATACACAAAAAATATCTGTTCAGAAAAGTTGGATGCAAAATACAAAACACATAGATAAATGACTAATTAAAAAAAAACACTAAAATCGAAAGTCTAGGGAAATATAAAATACTAGTGAAATGAAGAAACATGTGTAACAATGTATTGAGGTATAAATAAATAGATTTAAAACCTAGCACTAGAGATTATACAGCCATAAAAGATTTTATAAATATAGCAGGCAGAGAGGTGAGGCTCTAGTGATGTGAATTAAAAAAATCACTGTGTCTCCAAGTCAAACTAGTCAAAGGACTGGAGGCCCTTGAAATGTAGAAACCCATTGAGAAGTCCGGACCCTTTGAGATGCAAAAGTGTGAGCCCAGAGCAATGGCTAGATCTTTTCAGAGGAGAGGTTCATGATAAGGTCTGGTAAGCATACCAAATAAGACCTTCAGGAGTTTCCAGCTCTTCCCCTTGACAACACCCTAGCAACAGGCTTTTGGGGGGCAGCTTTTGCAGGCCCTATTAAAGTTTAGAGAGGGAGTTGTGAGTTTTCTCTCTATGTGAGGCATTTCTAGCATCACTGGTTGTGTAGTCATCTCTCTTACCTCTGGAGAAGTCCACACTTTCTCCCACTTTCTTTCACCCTCATATTTCCAAAGTAAACTTCTGTTGCCTCACTTGTCTCTTTCAAGAAAAATCTTTTTGGAAAGAAAAGTAGTGACCTTTCTCTTATTTCAAATAGTAGGTAATTTTTTTTTCCATCCTGAGTTATGTTTCCTCAGGAAATCGGGTAGAAGGAACTTGTTACCAAACCATGCAGGTAACACAAAAAAAATGGAATTCAGGGTCAATTTGAGACTTTATGGTGGAGCTGGTAGCACTCGTGTGGTATACACAGCATAGTTGATTGTGGAAGACTATTTTTTTGCCCTTTTTTGGGTCACATCCGGCAATGCTTAGGAGTTTCCCCTGGCTCTGCACTCAGGAATTACTACTGGCGGTGCTAGGGAGACCATCTGGGATGCTGGGGGATCGAACCCGGGTCGGCATAGGCCAGCTGCATGCAAGGCAAACGCCCTACCCGCTGGACTATTGCTCTGGCCCCATGGAAAACTTCTTGAACCAGGTAATTCACTGAGCTAAGAGAAAGGGAATAGTAACTGTTTCTCTCACAGCTACTACTTTTCCTCTTACTACACACACAGACAGACACACACACAAATACACACATCAGGTCCTTCCCAGGATCTTGCCCATATATACATTGTATTGATCATTGTAGTTGCAACAAACTGGGAGGGCTCATGTGGACTGGGGAGTGGGTGGTGGGCTGTGGCTTTTGGTGGTGGTAGGGGCACATTGGTGGTGGAGCTGGTGTTGAAAACACAAAGAGATTTACATGACAAAGCCTAAATGTCTGTAGGGCAAGCCACAATTTGTAAGAGAAGAGAGAAAGGGAGAGAGAGAGAGAGAGAGAGAGAGAGAGAGAGAGGAGAAAAAGAGAGAGAGAGAAGAGAGAGAGAGAGAGGAAGTGCCTTCTCTAGAATAAGGCTGGGAGTGGTGGGTGGTGGGCGGGAATTTGGGGACATTGGTAGTGGAAATGGGCACTGGGGAGAATCAGGTGCTGGAACATTCTTTGACTGAAACCAATTATGAACATCTTTGTAATTGTATATCTCATGGCAGTATAAAAAATACATAAATAAATAACTATGGACAAAGTATTGTTTGTGAATGCTGTATATATACACATATATTTAGATAAAGATATGTATTAGTCTTTCTTTGTTAATTAGGATGATGTTTAAAATATGTTTGTTCCCTATTTTTTCAAATTGAATTAAATATAGGGTTAGTTTAATCTTAAAAAAACACATCAAATGTAATATAATGTAAGAGATTAGTTTTCCCAGGAAAATCTACATGCCTAAAGATAGTAGAAACTAATAAACAAGAGCAGAATAAACAAAGAAAATAACATAAAGCTACAATAGATGAAATAAATAAATTCAATAATATTGAAAGCACAATTTTGGTTTTTTGTATTTTTGGTTGCCATGCCTGGTCTTGCTTCTGGCTCTTTGCAGAGAGATCACTTCTGGTGAGCATGGGGGGAACAGTGAGACTGTGCTTTAAATTTGTGTCATTTGCTTGTAAACCAAGTGCCCTTTCCCTACTAGCCCAATACTGAGTACATCTTATAGCAGTCAAGTTGATGGGATGTTGGTGGAAGGTCATTAGACTTTGGTGCTGCACTTAGTATGAGAGTGGTGAGAAGTTGTAACTCCTAGAATTACTACAGTGCTAAAACTCAATGTTAGTTATTAAAAATATATTAAAAAAGTAAATAGGGAAATAAATTTGTATGGAGATTAAAGTATAGGAATAACTTTTTAAGTGCTGGAGGAGTAATTGTCATCTTAATATTCAGTAGCTGCAAGGTTATTGATTTTCAAAAATTAATATAAATGGAGACAGTTTAAGGGTCAGAGACTAGTACAGCAGGAAGGATGCTTAGCTTACAGACAGTCCAGGTTCATTCCACAGCACCGTATATTGTCCTCTGAAACTGCCGTAAGTGAACTCCGAGCACTGCCAGGGTCTGGCTCAAAACACAAGAAGAGGGAAAAATACAGATAATTTAATTTTGTCACCTTAATATGTAGGATATAAAGAAACTTAGCAAGGAAACAATAAATATTGCAAGAGAAAATAAGATAAGAACTGACCTTCAGTTCTCGGCTTTCCTAGAGGGAGCGTAAGAGGTAGATGGTGGCAGAGAAGAGACAGGACAGTGGCATGGTAGAGGGAATTGTACTTTTGGGAAGGGTACGGTGCTGGCCTGTTACATGCATGAAGCCGAGCATTAACAACATTGTAGGTCATGCTTTCCAAAATAAAATTAAAAAATAAAAACAAGGTGAAAATCTATTGCATTAAATCAACAGTCCAACAACCTGCAGACCTGCAATGAGAATATGCTTTTATAGCTATTTTGGCAGAAGGAAACTTTGTAACAGTAAAAACATTAATTACATATTAATTGCAAATGACATTCTTGTTTTTAAAATTTTCTTAAAGTCTTAGATAAAAAAGTGCTAGAATATTACATCTTTTGTAACATAAAAGTAAAACTTATATCAGCAATGCTGAAGATGGGAAAAAGGAAATGGAGAGCTAAAATAAAATTATATTTGTAATTGCATTAAATATTCTTATCAGTTATAAGATAGACAGCAAGCCACAGAGAGGAATTTTAAGTTTTGTATTAAAAGAAGAAAAAGATAAAACTAAATATAATTGTATATCTATGTATTCTAATACCTAAAATATTACATGAAAATGAAGGCATGGTATTAGTGATATTTCTATTTTTATTGATTATTGTGATGCAGATTATTTACCACAATTATAGTAGATTTTAATATTAAATACTCATTAGCTGCATTTGTAAGTTGGTTATCATATGAAACTCTAAAATGGTGGTTGTATGATATAATACATTTCTCAAAATTTATAAAACTAAGTTTGAATTTGGTGAATTTTGTTACAATTCATCACATTTGGTCAAAGCCATTATGTAGATCCCAAATTACTTTCTTGCAATTTCAAGTCAACACATGACTTGAATGCCCTCCCCACCATACTTTAAGATTACTACATGAACCTTCTAGTTAAATCATTTCTATAGAAGCAAACACTATTTTGAACTTCTATAACCTGAATTAGTTGCCTTTTCTGTACCTTCATATAAAGAAATGATGGATTATTTCTTTGTGTCTGCCTTGCTACATTTGCCGTATTAGCAAGCATCATTAGTATATTAAAAGTGTCGTGTTTGACTGTGTGTTGCTGTTGAGCTGTTGGCATCACACTGTTTGTACTTGAAATCAAAGACATTCCAGGCAGCCCCTGAAGTGAGAAGGCTCATGGTATCTGTGACTACAAGCAGAGTCTTGGAAACACTGCCATGTGCTCTACCACTTTTCTTTGCTCTTTAAAATGCTTCATAATGCATAAAGTATATACAATTGAAGTATCCTTTGTGTAGTAAATTTTTGGGGGTGGTTTATGTTTATGGCTATAATATAATATAGATATATATTACTATAACTTCTCAGTGAATTGACAAATAAGTTATTAATTTATTTATAAATTCAAAATTTAATTCTCAACAAATTTATAAATAAATTCACTGAGATATTTTATTGATCTGTTTTGTGAAAATTATGAAATATTTAATATGCTCTCAGGTGGCAAAGTTAAATCATGGATGTTGTATATATCATGTAAGATTTTTATGCAAAATATCTTAAGAAATTATATAAGTTTATATTATATATTTCCTGAATCAACCAGATGCCATTGGGCTACATTGGCATGTAATAGGGTACAATGGAAATGTTACTGGTGCCCGCTCGAGCAAATTGATGAATAATGGGATTCAAGTGATCAAGTGATTATATATTATCAAATAATTCATGAGGCTAACATTAGCTTCACTACATTTATATATCCAGTATTTAGTATGATCAATTGTTTGAAATTTCTGTCATTCCAATAACTATGTAGTAGTACTTTTTATGGTTTTAATGCTCATTTTCCTAATTAATGATCTTGAGTATCTTTTCATGTTAATTGACCATTGGGTTATAATTATATATGTATACATATATATGTATATATATAATGTTTCTGCTTATTCTTCTGCCCAGTTAAACTTCGGCATTTCTGAATTTTATCATTTATTTTTGCATATTCTTTGTTCTTTTTCTGACAATTCAATATCCTTCTCCAATTATTTACCTTATACAATCTATTTCAGAGTACTTGTCTGATTATTTAAATTATATTGTCTTCCTAATTAAATGCATATACTAAATCTCTTAAAATTTACATATCTTTTTCATCGAACTTTCTTTCCTCCAATTTTACATGTGTTATACAATTACACCATCATACCATCTCTTATTTAATATAACACTTATAAACTCAATTATAGAAAAGAAAATACAAACATAGTTGCTAAGCAATCTCATTCAATCTCAGTACCATAGCTAATAGAAGTCATTCATTAATTCAAGTTCCATCTGTCACCTAACAACACATGACTTGAAATCTGTACTCTTTAGTATATGGCAGTGGTTTTGTTATGGAATTTGAACAAGGCCTTCGGAATGACAGGAAGTTCACTATCATAAATATGATAGTGAACTGCAGAGGGGGGGGTGTCAAGTCATGTGTTGTTAGGTGACAGATGGAACTTGAATATCTTCAATTATCCTCTATTTCTTTTACAAGATCTGCCAAAAAGTTGGAGAGAAGGCAATTACTCCCAATGATTTTATATAATCAACATTATTATTATTGTTAAAACATTATCATCATGCAAAAAAATATAGACCAATGTCCTTGATAGATTAAAAGAATTCTTTAGAAAATTTTGAGAGCCAAGTTTAGCAATGAACTTGGTGGGGGATATTGGTTTGGAGCCATAAATGGCTATGCTCAGAGCTTACCTGTGGCTCTCCATTCAGTGGGACATTAATGGCAGAGGTTGGAGAACATTATGGAGTTTCAGTGATAGATTTGGAATCAGTGACAGGCAAAGGATGCTCCTTCACCTCTGTGCCATCTTTCCAGTCCACTCAACAATACATTTAAAGGCTCATACATCATGTCCAATTGGAATTTATTTCAGAGATGAGAGAATGGTTCAATATATGCAAATCAATTGATGCTGTCACTGCAATTTGTGCTAATTAAGCTGTATCAAGGGTGAGCCACTGCTCATATATGCCAGCATCAATATGCTAATATAGTATACATATTAGTGCTATAAGTACAAAATGAAATTCATATAAATCTCAATTTACACAGAATAAATCTTTAGGAAATATCAACATTTTCTAAGATAAATACTCAGCAAAATTATAAAAAGGAACATATACACATGTAGTAAATACCATATACAACAAACTCATAGCTAGCTTCATTATGAGAAATGAAAACATATTAGCTTTTGGCTAAGATTAAAATTAAGATTATGCATAATATTAGGATGTTCATTCTCACCACTGCTTTTTCCATAGTTTTGAAAGTAAAATCTAGAACAATTGGACAAAGAAGATTAAGACATCTGAAATAGAAAAATGGAAGAAACTATTACTGTTTCAGATGACTACAAAATATGCATAGAAAACCCTCTTGACTAAAAAGTAAGGTAATATTAGAAACCATAAGCTGAATATAGAAAATTAAGGCTATTAGACTGACAGGCATACATTTTCTGTTCAGTTCCATATGCAAGCAATACATTAGAATAAAATAAAGTGAATATAATAAACCAATTTATAATCAAATCAAAATTAACTATCTACCTAGCAAACTACAAAGTAGAGACAGGAATTAAGAAAAAATCCAATGTTGAAAATAATACATGGACCAATGGAAAGCTTTTCTCATAGACTGGGAAAATACACATTGTTAAAATGACCATAATATCTAAAGTAACATACAGACTTAGTTTAATCCTAATCATCACTTTAGTAGAATTGTTCAAGGTTTATAACAAATGCTACTGGATTTGGAAACCGTGACATATCTCAAATAATCAAGATGATTTTGACAAAATAGATTAGATTTATTAAATCACTAACTTTAAATTATTCTTCAAATCCAGAGCAATCAAAGGAGTATGGTGTTTAGATACTGTGGAATATTACAGTGTGGGATATTTCAGGAATTACAGTAGAATATTGCTCAACTACAAAGAAAAGTATAAAATATAAAAATAGATATAAAAGTAGGCGTAGATCAATAGCATAGATTTGGGAACCCAGAGGTAAATTTTCACTATAAATTATACTTCTAATCCATAGTAATCAAACAAATATGGTATTTAAATAAAAATATATAGATCAATAAACTAGATTTTGGAATCACAGAAGTAAATTTTCACTCATAATTCAGTTAATTTATGAGAAAAGAATCAATAGCATCAAATGGAGTAAGAAAACTCTCCTCAATTAATAGATTTGGAAAACTGGTAGTCTCATGCAAAAGAATGAAGCCGTATCACTATATCATATATATGTATGACATAATATGTATGTGTTTATATATAATATATATGAGCGCACATATAAATGTATAATTATATACACAATAAAGTTAACTAAAAGCAACATATTTGATATTTGACCAAAACCCAGAAAATAAATCTAAAACATAGGCAAGAGAGCAAGGGGAAACAAGAGGAAAAAAAACAGATGGTATTATAAGAAACTATAAATAAATGAATATATAAACATCAAAAGCAATAAAACATTCACCAGCCAATGACTTTTTTACAAGACAATGAGTAATTTATAGACCTCAAAAACAGAAAAACAGGATTTCCAATAAAAAACTAAGAATGGTAAACAATTATTAATTTTAAGATAACAAACAGATAACTAGCAGACACATAAATACTATTAATTAACATTAATTACCAGGGAAATAAAGATATGAGGAACCATGAGTTACCTCAAGGTGGTTTGTCAACAAAGCCAGAGATTCACAAACACTATTACTTGTGCTTGTTGGTTCAACATCTATGAGAAAAGAATGAAGATTTATCAAACCGTATGCAACAGATTTAAAATATGATTCATTAATTCTAATCTTTGACATCCAGCTGAAGAATACAAATTCACTCACCCTAAAAGGTATATGCTAAATTATATTAATTAAATCACTGTTTTAAATGGATATGGAAATATATGGTTACAACTATTATGGAAACAACTTATGTTCAATGACAGATGAGTGAATAAAAAACATTTATATGTTTGTAGCAGAATACTACTCAACTAGATAGAAAAGATGAAATCTGTGTTTACAATAAATTAATGTAACTGTAGGGGATAATGCCAAAAAATATGTCAGAGAAATAATTATAGGAATCTCATATGTGGGATATAAAGAAACAAAGCAAGGAAGAAATAGATTAAATAGAAAGTTACTACTTTGTCCTGCAACAAAGCTGAGTTCTGAATAGTGGAATAGAGAGAGTTAAAGGATAAAGAGTTTCCGAAAGTACTGTGTTGGGGGTGTAATTTGGTGGTGGGTGATGTGTGTATCATAGATCTTGAAAAGGTTTAAAATTGTTTTCTTGAGAGATTTTGTAATAAGATTTTTTTTAGTGGAACAATAAAATCTTGCAAACCAATATTACCTCAAAAAAGAAATAAAGATTAAAATAAGAGTTCTGATTTTTTTTCTACAATGAAAATACTGTGTTGAGAATCATGCTTTTCTTCATATTGAAAGAAAACTATTTAAAAATTTAGAGCAGAATGTATTGACAGTAGGAAGTCTTTCAACACTGCACATTTTTCTTTTTAATTTTAGGCTAACTGAAGCTTCTCAAAGCCAATTTTATGCGAACTTTTTCGCTTCGCATTTTAGAATTTTAACGTAAAGATATATTGAGGGAAGGAATCCAGGATTAAATAAACTTCTCTTGTGTGGATAAGGAGCTTCTTCTGTATCTAAAAACTAAAGATCTAATCAGGGAGAGGATAATTTATTCCTTCAGGTCTTCCTTTGCAAGACACTATGCTTGAAAATCTGCTACAGGGGCCGGAGCGATAGCCCAGCGGGTAGGGCGTTTGCCTTGTATGCGGCCGGCCCATGCCAGCCTGGGTTCGATCCCGGCATCCCATATGGTCCCCCGAGCACCGCCAGGGTGGTTCCTGAGTGCAGAGCCAGGAGTAACACCTGAGCATTGCTGGGTGTGACCCAAAAAAGCAAAAAAAAAAAAAAAAAAAGAAAATCTGCTACAATGTTGCGGGACACATAAGAGCCTCTGCATCTGCCCTCGATTGCCTCCTGCAGGTCACTTAGTAGACAGGGGGGTAGTTTAAATGTGACAGTTTATCTGACCATGCATTCTGTACTGGCTGGTATAAATATTCTCTCATGCTACCACAATCATTGTGGGACTAGCTAGATCTTACCAGCATATTTACCTGGCCATGTTGTATCTCTAAGTAATTAGATCAGAGAGGAATGCTGTATGCCTCCAAGCAAGCAAGCATGGTTCCCTGATAACTCAAAGGCAACTAAAATACAAAACTACCGTGAAGTAAAGATGAGACTCTTGTGAAGGCTTGGAGAAATATTTAACTGGCATTAGTATAGTCTGGTACAGAGGCATGCCATCTCAGAAATTCCCTTCTCTACCCTATAAAGGCATTTGATAGGCAGATCTTGATTCAAGACATTAGTATCTAAAAGGGCCTAGGTAAGGTGCTGGGAGAAATTACCTGAGGGCATTTGACCCTGCCTGCTTCACATAAAAGTGGGAGGTCTGAAATGCAGAGGGATAAAACTAGCCTGCTTCCTCTCTTGCGCTCTCTGTTTTGGGCTCTCTTTTGTGTCCGCACTCTTTTTGGGTTACTTTTCCCCTTTCTGCTGGAGCCTTGTTTTTGTCTCCTCTCTACAGGGCCTTAACACATGGTGGCCACCATCTTGGCCTACATGTAGCTGGGGTTCTAGCCAGGAATACTAGGCACAGGGTTTTTCCTATTGTTGATTTGTATGCCTGAACCTACAAATCAGCATGAGTAAAGCATTTTATTTTTTTTAAGTATTTTATTATACTACCGTGAGATATACAAATAAAAAGATATATAATTAAAAAGTTCATGTTTGGGTTTTGGTCATACAGTGTTTCAGCACCCGTCCCTTCACCAGTGCCCATCTCCATACAAATAAAAAGATATACAATTAAAAAGTTCATGTTTGGGTTTTGGTCATACAGTGTTTCAGCACCCGTCCCTCCACCAGTGCCCATCTCCCACCAAAAACATCCCGGTTCCCTCCCACTTCCCCAGCCCTGCTCCATGGCGGGTTCTTTATTTCTTTCCCTTTCTCTCTCTTTCTCTTTTCCTTCCCCTCCAGACTATGGATTACAAAACATACATTAAAAGGTTGTCATGTGAATCCTTTTGCCTCTATTTAATGCTCAGTTCTAGGTTGGCATTAGTACCCTCGACTATTATTAGCACCCTGTTCCATTTTCTGTCTTACCTAAACTCTGACTCCCACACGTTTGTGATAATTTCCACCTTTGACAAGACCTCCTGATATATGTTTCACTTGACCTTGGATATTGGTATCATAATATGTACATATATATTTATGCCATGCAAATAAATGCAGTCATTCTGTATCTGTCTCTCTCCTTCTGGCTAATTTCGCTCAACATAATCTTCTCCATGTCCATCCATTTGTAGGCAAATTTTATAACTTCATTTTTCCTAACAGCTGCATAGTATTCCATTGTGTAGATGTACCAAAGCTTCTTTATCCAGTCATCGATTTTCGGGCACTCTGGTTGCTTCCAGATTCTGGCTATTGTGAATAATGCTGCTATGAACATAAAAGTAGGGATGGTGTTTCCGCTGCGTATTTTTGGTTTCCCAGAGTAGATCAACTTACCCAAGTATGTAAAGGACCTGTACAAAGAAAACTACAAGACACTGCTCCAAGAGATAAAAGAGGACACAAGGAAATGGAAACACATTCCCTGTTCATGGATGGGGAGAATCAACATTGTCAAAATGGTAATACTCCCTAGAGCTCTGTACAGATTCAATGCAGTCCCTATGAAGATTCCGATGACATTCTTCAAAGAAATTGACCAAACGCTCCTGAAATTTGTATGGAACAATAAACCCCCAAGGATAGCTAAAGCAATCATTGGGAAAAAGAAGATGGGAGGCATCACCTTTCCCAACTTCAAACTGTACTACAAGGCAGTAGTAATTAGAACAGCATGGTCTTGGAATAAAAACAGACCTGTGGAGCTATGGAATAGAATTGAGTATCCTGACACCCAACCTCAAACATATGATCATTTAATCTTTGATAAAGGTGCAATGAGTCTAAAATGGAGTTAGGAAAGCCTCTTCAACAAGTGGTGTTGGGAAAACTGGGCAGCAACATGTAAAAAAAATGAATTTGGAACTGTGTCTAACACCATGCACAAAAATCAGATCAAAATGGATTAAAGATCTCAATATCAGACTTGAATCCATAAAGTACATTGAAGAAAATATAGGAAAAACCCTCCACGACATTGAAGCTAAAGGCATCTTCAAAGGTGAAACATCACTAACAAAGCAACTAGAAGAAAAGATAAACATATGGGACTACATGAAACTAAAAAGCTTCTGTACCTCAAAAGAAACAGTGACTAAGATACAAAAGCAGTCCACAGAATGGGAAAGAATATTCACCCAATACCCATCTGATAAGGGGTTAATATCCAGGATATATCAGGCACTGGTAGAACTTTACAAGAAGAAAACAAACAACCCCATCAAAAAATGGGGAGAAGAAATGAACAGAAACTTCAGCAAGGAAGAAATTCGAATGGCCAAAAAACATGAAAAAATGCTCATCATCACTAATCATCAGAGAGATGCAAATCAAAACAACAATGAGATACCACTTTACACCACAGAGACTGGCACATATTCAAAAGAGCAAGAACAACAAGTGCTGGCGTGGATGTGGGGAAAAGGGGACACTCATCCATTGTTGGTGGGAATGCCGGCTGGTACAGCCTTTCTGGAAAACAATATGGACTTTCCTCCAAAGACTAGAACTTGAACTCCCATTTGACCCAGCCATACCAATCAGCATAAGTAAAGCATTTTAAAACCTTGCTGGATTCCTGAGTTTTCATCCATTCCCCCGCCGGCTTCGGAGGTAGAAGGGATCTCGCTTCCCAGTATTGTTGGGGACCCCAGCAGCTCCTTGACTGACACTACATGGGGACTATATTACTACCTTGGTTTTTCTGCTGGCATTTTCAAAACTTTATTGCCCAAACTATCTTTTTACTCTATTATTATGTCTTTATATTTATGAATTATTAGGACATACAATCACCAATTTGATGAAAAGCACAAAATGAAAGGTTATTCCCCCAACTGCTTCGGAAAGCAGATCATGGTCAATAGATAAAGTGGTTTCTGCCTTCTTACTACATCAAAGGGTACCTGTTATTCTTATCACACCATATTATATTTATCTTTTTTTATATTGACTGCTGGATGAACTTAGAGCTCATTCATAAGCCAATATAACTGCTGGCATTATTTTTGCCAAGTCTTACATTGAACTTTTCACAAGCTATATTTATTTTAATTTTATAGATGACATTTGGGGTAAACACTATTATTGCCTCCATTTTAAATATGAAAAAATTATTAAATGTGTTAAGCACATCTCCAAAGTCACACATCAAGATGAAAATATATGAAAGTCAAAGTCTCAGTGGGTTTTTTTATTAATGTTAAAAATATATTAGTGGAATCTCTCCCCATCAATTTTATTTCCTTAAACAACTAACTTTATATAACTCTGCATTCTATATGTGTGAGGAAGGCTAGGTGACTGTAAAGGGTGCTCAGGGAATCAAGGGCATGTCTTAATATTCTATTTCAACAAGATAAATGTCTAAGAGCTAAAGCCTGAGCATATGATGAAAACTCACTTTTTGTAGTTTTGGAAAACAAAAGGGAAACTATATGATGTTAAGGGTCAACCAAAGTAATACCTAGTGTTTACTGGCGGTCTCCAGTGCTAAACCTAGTGATGACTTTGAAGACCATTTGTGCCAGACATTAAACCAAGTTCCACAAACCCAAGGCATGTATCTAACCATTGCAGTATCTTCCCAGGGCCCTAAATCAACATTCTTAGAATTAATGCTGAGTAACAATTTTTTAGGGCTGATTAGATTCCATCCTATATCTCCTCAAGGCATAATTGTGATGATGAGAACTAGCATTCCCTGCTTATTTTTTTTAACTCTAAGTTCTAATTTTAAAATTAGAAACACTAATACTCTAGTCATGGTTTTCCTAGAATTCTGAAATAACATAAATTTACATATAATTGTTATCCCTAAATATTCTATATTCAGAGCTAATAAAAATTCTGTTCTGAAAATTATCTTCAACTTCTCAAAAATATTTTAAATGTCTTAATATAATTATATAAAATGAAACCCTTTGTTAACTATGCTGTATAGACAAACAGAAATCAAACCTTTTCATCGCAGGACATTTGCATAAATAAAATGTAATATTTTGGGGAAACTAGACAGGTTAGCAAAAATAAAAGCAAATTTAAAAGAACGGTCTTAAAACCTCAGTGAAATGCAATACTTATCTTACAATAGCCATTGTGAATAAAGCTTAGGGAGAAGCAAAAACGAAATAATTGTCAGCTTATTCTGGTAGAGTTGTATGAAGTAAAGAGAGGGAGTATTCAGTTAACTATTCAACACAATCCACCATGTCTTATAATTATGATAAGGTTCTCTAATGCTGAAATTATATCACTTCAAACACCTTTAATTTGAAGTAGTTGTATATAATTCAAGATGTTAATTTTTCAAAATTTCTTAATTTTTCTATAATTTTTAGTGTTCTGTCAAATAACATATACTACTAAAAACAACCGAGTATGTATCGGGCAAACTAATTGCTAAAATATAAATAAAATATAATTCTATACAGACTCTATAGAAAAATACTTTAAGTTTGGGAATGTAACACTCAACGTGACAACTTCAAAAAACTTGGAATTCAGACATGGTACAGGAGTGGGTAAGGCAATTGCCTTGCATGTTCCTTATTAGAATGAGACTCCTGGAGCCACATATGGTCCCCCTAAGCCCACCAGCATGTGCCTAGAGCAGAGATAGGAATAAGCCCTGGTATCATTAAATTTGTTTGTAAAATCAAAACAATATCAACAACACTTGAAGAACTTTTACTCCATAAAAAACTATTTAAAGCATAATATAAACTAAAATTATGTAAACAGAAGCCATGAGAGTATTTATTAATTGATGATGTTTACTATATTTCCATTTTTGATGAATATAAGTACAAACAAGAGAAAAAATGAATAAATATTAATATGCATACATATATAGGATCTGATAGTGCTAAAGTGTGGATGATACAATTATTATCCAGTCTATGCATAGATAATCACTTAATATGAATTAAAAATTTGATCAAAGTTTAGAAAAGGATTAAAAATACATAGGAATAATTTGAATAACGCTTATTATCTTATTGACATATATCTATGGAGTGATGTTCCTTTGTTACCTTTTTGAATTACTGCATTTCTTTTAAATTTGTATCAGCTTTATAACATGCTATTTGAATTTGAGAGTTTCAAAATATTCTGATAGTTCTTTCTTGTGAAGATTTTGCTTATGTCACTTCCTTAAGAAATCTTCTATCTTATCACAATTACTTTACTTACTCTATTTGTAAATGCTATTTTAACAAATTTTTCTATTTATATGGTCTCTCTAAATGTAGTGATGTCAAAGTTTTCTCTATAACGTCTCTAAACTCAGATTTTATTTCTTTTTTTTTTTTTTTTTTTTTTTTTGCTTTTTGGGCCACACCGGCGGTGCTCAGGGGTTACTCCTGGCTCTGCACTCAGGAATTACTCCTGGCGGTGCTCGGGGGGACCATATGGGATGCCGGGGATTGAACCCGGGCCGGCACAGGCCGGCCGCATGCAAGGCAAACGCCCTGCCGCTGGGCTATCGCTCCGGCCCCTCAGATTTTATTTCTACATTATTAATTTCTATTTATTTTTAAACACTGCGGATATATATTATGTGTACTACATATGCATATGGGATATTTTTGGCCAAAACATGTCTTCTGCTTTTCATTTTAGCGTGTGTATGTGACATGGAGTATCACTAGTGAATAGGGAGACAGACATATTTTTATTTGAAGTAGTTTAACTGTGATTATCATTTTGTATTTGATTGTAATTGAAATAAACATGGATCAAAGTACATACTTTTTTCTCTAAAAAGTTACTGCAATTCCACCAAAACCAAAGCTGCAAAGATACATACACACATAAATCAACACACTTTTCAATGTGAATTGAATAATTTATCACTTGCTGACTCACCACTGATTATCATAGACATCTGTTGTTTATATAGTAATTCAGGGATGGAAGAGGTAGCAGCAAAGTTTGAGCTGTAGTTTAAACAACTCCTGTAATATGCCATAATAACTAAAATTTGAACTGTGTCCTTGGGAAATTGTGCTATTCAACTCACTGTGGGTAAATAAACGGAAGTTATTGCATTAAAACCATTTAAAGCAAGAGCTTTTTATACTAAAATCTGACTTTGCAGTGTAATAGCAGCTAGATGGTACAGTAACATGTGTTTCCTGATATAGTCCAACAAATTTCATTTACAGAAACTGCAAATTGGCAAGATTTGTCCTGAGAGCCATAATTAGAGTCTGTTTTACATATGAGTCAGATAAAAAAAATTCTCCACTAGATAGTTGGTGCAAACTCTATAGTTTGGGTCTGCGATAAAACATTTCCTTGCATTTGTCCTTAGACAGGATAACCTCTTTATCAACAACTAACAAAGATCAGCATTCACATGTGTGAAAAATAGTGTTTTCATAAGTTCAAGTAGAAAACTAAATGCCTTTCTTTACCTTCTTGTTGAGCTTAGTACTACTTGAAATAACTTTCCTTATTATTGATGTTACATTTGGCCAAATATTTGTTCATTGAACCAGTCTATACTTCATTAATATTGGTAGCTTTTCAAGTTTTCCGACATTTTAAGCTCCGATTTTCTATACTGTAAGATCTATTACAAAACTTACAATGTGCTTCTTCCCACCATCTTTGATCAACTAACATGGTATTAACAATACAGCAACAAATTGCACAATATGCATAGTGCCCTCTTCCTTTTGGTTTATTGTATATCTAAGGGAGTGAGAGTAAGCAAAGTCTAATGTAATACCATATTTCTTATTTTTTAAGTGAATGTTAACTACCGTTGATTCATACTTCTGATAAGGATGCATAATTTGATAATGAGTATACTTCACCAACCTAAAATCATGCTACTGCGCTCTACCTACTTCTACTAAACAGTCATTGGTGCTATCCCTTTTTAAATTTCTAATGGATTGCATTCAAAAATTAGTGACCACTGAACTTACGCAGCAGCAAAACTGGGGAATGGGAACAGGAAAAAGTCTACATTCCAATATCTCTAAGATTTTAAGAGTGACGTTAATCTTGCTCATCCTTCTAAGAGTTCACAACCAAATTATTTGAAGGGATGGTTCAAAGGAACTTTTCCTTTCCCACTCTCCTGTTTCCATAAAGAGAAGCAGTGA
Source organism: Cryptotis parvus (assembly GCA_021461705.1). NCBI lineage: Eukaryota > Metazoa > Chordata > Mammalia > Eulipotyphla > Soricidae > Cryptotis > Cryptotis parvus. The sequence continues at coordinate 520,390 of JAJIBD010022601.1, forward strand.
AAGAGTAAGAAAGTTTTTACACCTGAACTCAAAAACTCTTTCCCTTTTATTTATTGTCACTAGTTTAAAATTTAGAACTTTGTGATAAATTTTTGAAAAATAGAATATCTTTGCTTTATTACTGGAGACTGATTTTTTTTTGACATTGATCTATTATTTCAATGCTATATCAGTGAAGTTAATGTACTATCTCCCTATTCTGTATGAAATATGTGTTTCAGAGGATCCCAGTCACCATGAAATAGTTAAAATTCCCTGAGAATACTATGCTGGAGAGTCACACGATCCATTATAGATGAAAACTTCAACGTAGCTTTGTTGCAACAGTTAGCATTGCCTGCTATCTAGATGAGCAAATGAGCTTAGATTACTGATGCAGCTCATCTTTACATAATTGAAATTTTATCCATCTATCTTACCACAATAGTGCAAAACATCTTAATTAAGAACTGCTTGAAACATCAGCCACACTATTTCATGAATTACTGGAACAAAAATTGATAAAACTAAATGCTTATATTAAACAAAAAATGGGGCTAATTGATTGCATGCATTAAAAAGAACACAGTGATATAGGGGTCGGAACCATAGCAAGAGGGTAGGGCATTTGCCTTGCAAGCAGCTGACCCGGGTTCAATCTCCAGCATCCCATATGATCCCTTGAGTACCGCCAGGAATAATTCCTGAGTGCAGAGCCAGGAGTAACCCCTGAGCATTTCCAGGTGTTCCCAAAAAGCAAAAAAGCAAAAACTTCAAAAAAAGAACATAGTGATATATGAATCAATGAGTGAGTTTGTGTGTGTGTGTGTGTGTGTGTGTGAGAGAGAGAGAGAGAGAGAGAGAGAGAGAGAGAGAGAGAGACTGTCATCTATAGAGGCAGGGATTGGGATCTTGGGGTGGAGCCAGACTGGGACATGGTGGTGGGAAATGTACACTGATGAAAGTGCAAACATGGGGTAATATATGATTGAAACCCAATCTTGAATAGCTTTGTAACTGTGTATCTCACTCATTCAATTAGAAAATTTTTATATTTGATATGCCAAATAATGGAATTATTCCATTCCCAATGAATGGGGATATTAATGGTGCCCCCTTGAGAAAATCAAACAATGGGGACAAGTGACAACTGATTATAAGTATGTTTTATATCAAATATAAAAATATATTAAATATATTAACATAGTTTTATATCGAATATAAACATTTGAAAAATTTTATATTTGATATGCCAAATTATGGACTTATTCCCAAAAATGGGGATATTAATGGTGGCCCCTTGAGAAAATCAAACAATGGGAGACAAGTGACAATTGATTATAAAGTATGTCTTTCAGTTACTGTTTGCTCACTTGGGCTACTATTAATAGGCATTTATGTATAACAATTGAAACCAGAGTAAATATATCTAGAAAACATTCTACTCATTAGTTAAATGTTCATAATGCAAGATTATTGAGTATGCAAAAGAAATAGTGAATGAGATACAAAGATAGTCCACAAAATGGGAAAGAATGTTCACCCAATACTCATCTGATAAGGGGTTAATATCCAGGATATATCAGGCACTGGTAGAAATTTACAAGAAAACAGTCAACCCCATTAAAAAATGGGGAGAAGAAATGAACAGAAACTTCGACAAGGAAGAAATGCGAATGGCCAAAAGGCATATGAAAAAATGCTCATCATCATTAATCATCAAAGAGATGCAAATTAAAACAACAATGAGATATCATCTCATACCACAGAGACTGTACATATTCAAAAGAGCAAGGACAACAAATGCTAGTGTGGATGTGGGGAGAAAGGGACTCTCATCCCTTGTTGGTGGGAATGTTCACTGGTACAGCCTTTTTAGAAAACAATATGGACATTCCTCCAAGGATTAGAAATTAACCTCCCATTTGACCCAGCCATACCACTCCTGCGTATGTACCCTAGGAAGCCAAAAACACATAGTGGAAACACCATCTCTCTTTTATATTCATAGCAGCACTATTCACAATAGCCAGAATTTGGATACAACCTGAGTGCCCGAGAACTGATGACTGAATAAAGAAACCGTGGTACATCTACACAATGAAATACTATGCAGCTGTTAGGAAAAATGAAATTATGAAATTTGCCTACAAAGGAATGGAAATATACAGGATCATATTAAGTGAAATTAGCCAGAAGGAAAAAGACAGATATAGAATGATTGTGATTATCTGCATGATATAAATATGTATGTATTTTGATACCAGTACCCAAGGTCAGGCAAAACATGAATCAGGAGGTCTTGTCAACAGGTAGAATCTACCAAAAATGTGTGGGAGTCAGAGATTAAGTAAGAAAGAAGGGAACAGTGAGCTAATAATTGTCAAAAGATACCACCCTAGGGGCTGGAGTAATAGCACAGCGAGTAGGATGTTTACTGTGCACACAGCTGACCTGGGTTCAATTCACGGCATCCCATATGGTCCTCGAGCACTGCCAGGAATAATTCCTGAGAGAAGAGTCAGGGTGTGACCCCCCAAAAAAAAAAAAAAAAAACTGATACCAGTCTAGACTGAGCATTGAATATAGGCAAAAAGATACACATGATAACCTCTAAATGTATGTATTGCAAGCCAAAATATGTAATAGAAGGAAGCGAGAGAGTGTGAGAAAGAGAGAGAGAAGAGATAAAGAACTTGCCATAGAGGCAGACTAGGGGAGGGGGAGGATTTGGGGACATTGGCGGTGGGAAATAGGCACTGGTGGAGGGATGGGAGCTGGAACACTGTATGACGGAAACTCAGACATGAACATCTTTGTAATGGTTTATCTCACAGTCATCTAATAAAATATTTTTATAAAAGATTATTGAGCAAATACTTATATTATTTTGAATTTGATATAAAGATATGGGGGGAATGGTATAGTGAAATATCATAGGGATAAGGCACTTGTTTAATCAAGCTCAGTTTTGTTTTGTTCTTAATTTTTAATTTTTTTATTATACCACCATGAGATATGCAATTACAAATATGTTCCTGTTTGGTTTCAGTCATACAGTGTTCCAGCACCCATGCCTCCAACAGTGCCCATTTCCCACTGTCAATGTCCCCTGATTCCCTCCTCCCCCAAGCCTGTCTCTATAGGAGGCACTTTTCTTCTCTCTCTCTCTCTCTCTCTCTCTCTCTCTCTCTCTCTCTCTCTCTCTCTCTCTCTCTCTCTCCTTCTCCCTTCTCTTACACATTGTGGTTTGCAATACATACATTTAGAGGTTACCATGTAGATCCCTTTGCCTATATCCAATGCCCTGTTCTAGGCTGGTATTAATATTTCCAACAAGTACTAGCACATTGTTCGCTCTCTAGATCCCACACACTTGCAGTAGATTTACTCACTGACAAGACCTCCTGACCCTGGTTTTGCCTGTCCTTGGATATTGGTATCATACCTTTTTTAATCCCACAAATTAATGCAGTCAATATATATCTGTACCTTTCCGTCTGGCTTATTTCACTCATTATGATCCTCTCCATGTCCACCCATTTATAAGCAAATTTCATAACTTTGTTTTTCCTCACAGCTGCATTGTATTACGGTCGTGTAGTTGTAACAAAGTTTCTTTATCGAGTTCTCTGTTCTTGGGCACTCTGTTTGTTACCAGATTCTGGTTATTGTAAATAGTGCTTCTATGAACATAAAAGTGAATATGGTGTTTTGCTTTGGCCAGGTGTCGTACTGCTGGGTCAAATGGGAGCTCAATTTCTAGTCTTTGGAGGAATGTCCATATTGTTTTCCAAAAGGGCTGTACCAATCGACATCCCCACCAACATTGGATGAGAGTCCCTTTCTTCCAGCATACACGCCAACACTACCTGTTTTTCTTGCTCTTTACATGCCATTCTTTGTGGTGGCTCACTCAGTTTTGATCCCCATCAGCACATAAGGTCAATCCCCAAGGTCCCCCTAAGCAGTGATCCCGTGCACCATACCAGGAGTGAACTATGAACACCACAGGGTGTGACTCAATCTACCCCTTCAAAATTAGAGGAGAATTTCCTATCATAACATAGGTGCTAGAAAATTGTCCCCTGTTCAATCACGAGTTATTGGTCCTATGAGACTATGGAAATCTGGCAAGATATTATGACTACTAAAATAACTTCAGTTGCTTCATTTATCAACAACCATAGATTTTTTCTTCTCTTAAAAATAAAGCAACATCATTGTTGACGCCCACATAGTTTAACCTCAGGGGTTCTACATTGTAATTCCAATCATCATAGCAAAGGTTGAATCGTTTCTGTCTTCCACTCCAATTTTGACACCCATTTCAGTAATTTCATTCATATCTCTCCTAACAATTACTCCGCCACCTGGACTCTCTTATTTTGGCATTTTACCGCTTACATTTCAACAATATTTTATCAGATTTTAAAATATTCTTAACCTTCAGAAGTTATCTACCACATATATTTACAACAAAGCAGGTGCAGAATCATTAAACTATTCTGTACTGTTTTGCAAAATGAACTGCATTGGGGTTTATATAGCTTAACAGATTTATGTACTGTTTGTCCTCCAATTTTGTATGTTTTGCTTTCACTACCATTTTCTAAGATTCTCTGCATCCCTCTTTTGTTTAATGAGCGAAATGACTATTTTTCTATCTATTATAAGCCACCAAGTATAGGTATTACCTCACAATAACTTTCAAGGTACTTATCATAGTGCTAAATTATTTCTTATATGGAGTATTCTCAAATGAAAAAAGAACTCTTTCATACAATTGTACAGTTTGCAATTAATCCAGCAACCTTATGCCCAATCCTATCTGTACACTCCAAGATTCTACCTGGAATTGAATTGCTTAGCTCCCTGTAATTTCTTTGTAAATAACAAAGAATGAGAAGAATGATGAGGAAGAGAATTGAGGAACAAGGAAGGAATGAGAGAGGGAAGGAGGGCAGGAAGAAACAAAGGAAAGAAGCAAGGGAAGAAGGGAGAGAGGGAGGGATGAAGAAAGAAAGGAAAGCAAGACTGATTTTTAAGTTAACAGTAACTCTAAAAAAGATTTTTCAACATTTTTTTTTGTAGTTAGAGCATGGACCACGTCTTTGGTATTTAAGTTCTGTGTTACATTATCACTACCAGCAGTGCTAGTAGTGGGAGGCTAGACAATATCTATTGCACAGATCAAACTTATATTGAAAGACAAGCATGAAAGACTGTAACACCTGACATATCTATTAAATCACCATAACATACTTAAAAACTAAGTTTGAAATAAAGTTCTTTATAATAAGCTACACTGAGATTCTCCTATTTATGTATATACAATTTATATAATATCAAGAAAGTATAAGCAGAGGGCACATCATAATGTTTCTCTAGAAATACTGTGAGACAGTTTGATCGTATCATATTCACTTTTGTAGTGTCATTACTAATAGGTATAATATTCCCTGATATTTGTTCAGTTTGTCCAGGCCTTGAATCTGAGGGCTAAACCCCAGAACATTGGAATCTGCAGAATTAGGAAGCTGAGCCAAGGACTCTTTGCTGCTGAAGGGATCTTGTGAGTGGTGAACAGCCCCCAAATAAACTCTCCAGAGTGGTTGCTCCTGCTTTGGTCCACAGCAAGAGGTGTCTCCCCTAAGTTGGTTGCAGGAAGTGAAGCCCCAGAGGGAAGAGGAAATGAAATGAAGAACGAATTGCAAAAAATGGGGGCCAAAGAGATAATACAGGGATTTTTACCTTACGTGTCCCAACCACCTTCCAGAAATTCAGGTGATCAATGCAAGAACAGAAATAGAACAGATTAACCCGTAAACCTGAATGCCAAACTAAACTCTAATCTCATCCTGGATCATTTCATGAACCCTACTGCCCCTCTTCTAGTACTCAATGGACTTGAAGACCTGTCCTGTTACAAATAACTTTATCCACTGAGGAGGAGAAAAGGAAGGGGACGAGAATGCTTCTAGCCTGACAGCAGACTGGGTCCCCTAGGATAAATCCAGAGCCATGGCAGAGCCTGGCAAGCTACCCGCTGTGTACTTGAGATAACAAAAACAGTAACAATCATGCCCAATGAATGGAGACATTACTGGTGCCTGCTTGAGCAAATCAATGGACAGTTAGACAAGTGATACAAGTGATTTGTTTAGTGGAATGAAAACAAAACTCACCAGTATATCAATGGTATTGTTTTATGAATACTCAAGCATCTGATTTTCTTAACTATGAACCTTTTAATGCCGTGAAATTTTGCTTTTTTGCTTGTCATACCCATTATTCATTGTTTGTAACTTGTTTAATCCAGCTCTGGGTATTTAATGTCATTTCAAACTCTCAAATACCTGAGGTTTCCAATACCTTCCATCCGTGTTCTCCCTCACCTTAGTTTATCTCAGGATGGTTACCATATCATAGTGACCTTAAAAGACATGCTGCAAACACCTTTTTATTTGTAGTACTGGCTAAAGGCATAAATAAAACAATCACTGTACCCTCCTTGCTGTGCTTCATAGATTCCAATTATTTACATAACTTCAAGTACCTCAGCTTAAAATCCTGCTTTGAATTCTGATATTACAAAGTTAATGTCCAGTATCATGTAACTAGTATAGGCACTTTATTAAATTATAATTTCATCACCAGAGAGTTCAAAGAGCCAAAGCTAGTGATTTGCATTGTGGAGGTCTGGGTTCAAGCCCCAGCAGTTATTGATGCTCTGGGTATCAACAGAAGCAACCAGAGACTGAGCCAGAACTAGCCCTACAAAGCATTGCTTAGTGTGACCCCAAAACATAACAAACATAATATCAAACTAAAATTATACAAACTTATACTACTATATTTATAAAGAGTATCTAGATTTATTATTGTGTTGTACTCAATTCATTCATAGTCATTTCTGAGCAAATGGAACTTAATTACAGTATGTAATTTGTTGTTCCATTTTTTTATTTTATTTTATTTTATTTTTTTTAAGTATTTTATTATACCACCGTGAGATATACAAATAAAAAGATATACAATTAAAAAGTTCATGTTTGGGTTTTGGTCATACAGTGTTTCAGCACCCGTCCCTCCACCAGTGCCCATCTCCCACCACCAACATCCCCGGTTCCCTCTCCCCTTCCCCAGCCCTCCTCCATGGCAGGTTCTTTATTTCTTTCCCTTTCTCTCTCTTTCTCTTTTCCTTCCCTTCCAGACTATGGATTACAGAACATACATTAAAAGGTTGTCATGTGTATCCTTTTGCCTCTATTTAATGCTCAGTTCTAGGTTGGCATTAGTACCCTCGACTATTATTAGCACCCTGTTCCATTTTCTGTCTTACCTAAACTCTGACTCCCACACGTTTGTGATAATCTCCACCTTTGACAAGACCTCCTGATATATGTTTCACTTGACCTTGGATATTGGTATCATAATATGTACATATATATTTATGCCATGCAAATAAATGCAGTCATTCTGTATCTGTCTCTCTCCTTCTGGCTAATTTCGCTCAACATAATCTTCTCCATGTCCATCCATTTATAGGCAAATTTTATAACTTCATTTTTCCTAACAGCTGCATAGTATTCCATTGTGTAGATGTACCAAAGCTTCTTTATCCAGTCATCGATTTTCGGGCACTCTGGTTGCTTCCAGATTCTGGCTATTGTGAATAATGCTGCTATGAACATGAAAGTAGGGATGGTGTTTCCGCTGCGTATTTTTGGTTTCCCAGAGTAGATTCCCAGGAGTGGTATGGCTGGGTCAAATGGGAGTTCAATTTCTAGTCTTTGGAGGAAAGTCCATATTGTTTTCCAGAAAGGCTGTACCAGCCGGCATTCCCACCAACAATGGATGAGTGTCCCCTTTTCCCCACATCCACGCCAGCACTTGTTGTTCTTGCTCTTTTGAATATGTGCCAGTCTCTGTGGTGTAAAGTGGTATCTCATTGTTGTTTTGATTTGCATCTCTCTGATGATTAGTGATGATGAGCATTTTTTCATATGTTTTTTGGCCATTCGAATTTCTTCCTTGCTGAAGTTTCTGTTCATTTCTTCTCCCCATTTTTTGATGGGGTTGTTTGTTTTCTTCTTGTAAAGTTCTACCAGTGCCTGATATATCCTGGATATTAACCCCTTATCAGATGGGTATTGGGTGAATATTCTTTCCCATTCTGTGGACTGCTTTTGTATCTTAGTCACTGTTTCTTTTGAGGTGCAGAAGCTTTTCAGTTTCATGTAGTCCCATATGTTTATCTTTTCTTCTAGTTGCTTTGTTAGTGATGTTTCACCTTTGAAGATGCCTTTAGCTTCAATGTCGTGGAGGGTTTTTCCTATATTTTCTTCAATGTACTTTATGGATTCAAGTCTGATATTGAGATCTTTAGTCCATTTTGATCTGATTTTTTGTGCATGGTGTTAGACACAGGTCCAAATTCATTTTTTTACATGTTGCTGCCCAGTTTTCCCAACACCACTTGTTGAAGAGGCTTTCCTTACTCCATTTTAGACTCATTGCACCTTTATCAAAGATTAAATGATCATGTGTTTGAGGTTGGGTGTCAGGATACTCAATTCTATTCCATAGGTCCACAGGTCTGTTTTTATTCCAATACCATGCTGTTTTAATTACTACTGCCTTGTAGTACAGTTTGAAGTTGGGAAAGGTGATGCCTCCCATCTTCTTTTTCCCGAGGATTGCTTTAGCTATCCTTGGGGGTTTATTGTTCCATACAAATTTCAGGAGCGTTTGGTCAATTTCTTTGAAGAATGTCATCGGTATCCTTATAGGGACTGCATTGAATCTGTACAGAGCTCTAGGGAGTATTACCATTTTGACAATGTTGATTCTCCCCATCCATGAACAGGGAATGTGTTTCCATTTCCTTGTGTCCTCTTTTATCTCTTGGAGCAGTGTCTTGTAGTTTTCTTTGTACAGGTCCTTTACATACTTGGGTAAGTTGATTCCTAGGTATTTGATTTTCTGTGGCACAATTGTGAATGGAATAGTTTCCTTAATATCCCTTTCTTCTGTTTCGTTATTTGTATATAGGAAAGCCACTGACTTTTGGGTGTTGATTTTGTATCCTGCCACTCTACTATATGCGTCTATTGTTTCTAGGAGTTTTTTGGTAGAGAGTTTAGGGTTCTCTAGGTATAATATCATGTCATCTGCAAATAATGATAGCTTGACTTCTTCCTTGCCTATCTGGATGCCCTTGATGTCCTTTTCTTCTCTGATTGCTATGGCAAGTACTTCCAGTACTATATTGAATAAAAGAGGTGAGAGGGGGCAACCTTGTCTTGTCCCTGATCTCAGGGGGAAGGCTTTCAACTTTTCCCCATTTAGAATGATGCTTGCTGTGGGCTTTTGGTAGATGGCTGTAACTATCTTGAGGAAAGTCCCTTCAATTCCCATTTTCTGGAGCGTTTTAATCATGAGCGGGTGCTGGATCTTGTCAAATGCTTTTTCTGCGTCTATTGAAAGGATCATATGGTTTTTATTTTTTCTTTTATTGATATGATGTATTATGTTGATTGACTTGCGAATGTTGAACCATCCTTGCATTCCCGGGATGAATCCAACTTGGTCATGATGTATAATCTTCTTGATGAGTCTTTGGATTCTGTTTGCTAGTATTTTTGTTGAAGATCTTAGCATCCGTGTTCATCAGGGATATTGGTCTGTAGTTTTCTTTCTTTGTGTTGTCTCTCCCTGCTTTGGGTATCAGGGTGATATGTGCCTCGTAGAAGCTGTTTGGGAGTGTTTCTGTTTCTTCTATTTCCTGGAAGAGCTTGAAAAGGACTGGCAGTAGGTCCTCCTTAAAGGTTTGGTAGAGTTCACTAGGGAATCCGTCTGGACCTGGGCTTTTGTGTTTGGGCAGACTTTTAATTACTGTTTCTATTTCCTCGATGGTGATGGGTTTATTCAGGTATTGGAGGTCTTCTTGTTTCAGCCGTGGGAGGTTATAGGACTTCAGGAATTGATCCATTTCTTCTAGATTCTCATGTTTCACGGCATACAGGCTCTCAAAGTAATCTCTGATGATCTTTTGGATTTCTGCGGTTTCTGTTGTGATGTCACCCTTTTTATTTCTGATTCTGTTTATTTGGGTTTTCTCTTTCCCTGTCCTTACAAGTCTTGCCAATGGTTTGTCAATCTTGTTTATTTTTTCAAAAAACCAGCTCTTGGTTTCATTAATCTTTTGGATTGTTTTTTTTGGTTTCCAACTCATTGATTTCCTCTCTAAGTTTTATTATTTCCTTTTTTTCTGCCTGGGTTGGGCTCCTTTTGTTGGTCTTTTTTTCTAATGTCTTCAGCTGTGTAGTCAGGTTATTTATGTGGGCCCTTTCTTGTTTCCTGATGAATGCTTGCAGGGCTATAAACTTCCCTCTTAACACGGCTTTTGCCGTGTCCCACAAGTTCTTATAATTGGTATCTTCATTTTCATTTATTTCCAGAAATCTTTGGATTTCCTGTTTGATTTCTTCTATGACCCATTTGTTGTTCAGCAGTGAGCTGTTCAGTTTCCAGGTGTTTGGTTTGACTCCCTGTTTTTGCGTCACGGTTAACTTCCATTTTCAGTGCATCATGGTCTGAAAAGATAGTTGACACAATTTCTATCTTTTTTAATTTTATTGAGGTATGCTTTGTGGCTCAGCATGTGGTCTATCTTGGAGAATGTTCCATGTGCACTAGAGAAAAATGTGTATTCAGCTTTTTTGGCATGAAAAGCCCTGTATATATCCACTAGCTCTCTTTCTTCCATTTCTTCCTTCAGGTCCAATATTTCCTTGGTGAGTTTCAGTCTTGTTGATCTATCCATCGTTGATAGAGCAGTGTTGAAGTCTCCAACTATTATTGTGCTACTGTCAATGTCTTCTTTGAGGTCTCTTAGCAGTTGTTTTATGTATTTTGCTGACCCCTCATTGGGTGCATATATGTTTAGTAGTGTAATTTCTTCCTGGTGTACATACCCCTTAATTAATAAGAAGTGGCCTTCGTTGTCCCTTCTAACCTTTTTTAAGCCTGAAGTCTATATTATCTGATACTAATATGGCCACACCAGCCTTTTTGGAGGAGTTGTTTGCATGGAGAATGGTCTTCCAACCTTTGACTCTGAGTCTGTGTTTGTTCTGCTTATTCAGATGCGTTTCTTGTAGACAGCAGAATGTTGGGTTCAATTTTTTAATCCATTTTGTCACTCTGTGTCTCTTAATTGGTGCATTTAGACCATTGACATTGAGAGAGATTATTGTCATTGGATTTTTGTGCCATCTTTCTTTTTTGTGTTTGTTGTGCTTATGGGTTTGGTCGCATTAGAGTAGACCCTTCAGTCCTTCTTTTAAAGTTGGTTTTGAGTCCATGAAGTTCCTGAGTTGTTGCTTATCCATGAAGTTGTGTATCTTTCCTTCATATCTGAATGTGAGCCTGGCCGGATAAAGAATTCTCGGTGAAGCCTGCAGTTCATTGAGCCTTTTCGCAATATCCCACCATTGTTTTCGGGCTCGGAGTGTTTCATCAGAGAAGTCTGCTGTAAATCTTAGAGATGTTCCTTTGTATGTGATTTCCTTCTTTGATCTTGCTGCTTTCAGTATTCTATCCCTATCTATAGTTTTTGTCATTTTTATTAAGATGTGTCTTGGAGTATTCTTGTTGGGGTTTCTTTTAGCTGGTATTCTACGGGCCTCTTGGATCTTGAGGCAAGCATTCTTTAGTTCGGGAACTTTTCAGCAATTATGGCTTTGACAGTTTCTTCTTCATCAGGGTTTTCTTCTTGCCCTTCTGGGACCCCAATGATCCGTATGTTGTTTCTTCTGGCTTCATCCCGATTATCTCTTGTTGTCTGTTCGGTAATTGTGAGCCTTTTTTTCTATCTTCTGGTGTTGTGTAGAGAATCTTTGGAACTCGTCTTCGAGATCACTAATTCTTTCTTCAGTAGCTATTATTCTGCTATGATGGCCTTCCACTGTGTTTTTATTTCATTTACCTCATTTTTTAATACCTGTCATTTCCCTTTGCATTTTCCTCACTTCTTCTATCATGTCCTCTTGTATTTTATTGATTTTGCATTCCATTGCTTCTTTGAATTCCTTTTGAATCCTTAACAGTTCTTTCCGAAATTCTTTTTCAGATAGGTTATGCAACTCATTGGTATTGCTTGACTCATCTGGACCAGTGACTTCACTCACAGAGCTTGATGGAATTTTGCGTTGCTTTACCATTATGACTATTGTAGGTTGCAACTGTGAGTTCTTGGGTGACTAGATAGTACAGTTAGTAGGTGTCTGGTCTGTTTGAAGAGTTTGGGTGGGTAGCAAGGATGTAGGAACCAAGGTTCACTGGTACCTCATGCAAGGTAGGTAGTGAGAGGGTTGCGTGGCGCCGCTAGCGTCCGCGGTGTTTTGAGTTTTGGGATGTTCCCAGAAGCTCAGGGCGCACGGGTCGGTCGGGCTGGAACCAAGGCACTTTGCCTTGGTTCCCGTTGATGGAGTTTCCGCTCTTCCCTGGGGCAGCTTGGGGTCCGCGGAGACGCAAGAATCACACACACACCTGTGGGGGAGTGGAGGCGTTTCCCGGGAACTCAGGGCGCCCGGGTCGGGGTCGGTCGGGCTGGAACCAAGGCACTTTGCCTTGGTTCCCGTTGATGGAGTTTCCGCTCTTCCCTGGGGCAGCTTGGGGTCCCCGGGAGACGCAAGAATTACACACACACCTGTGGGGGAGTGGAGGCGTTTCCCGGGAACTCAGGGCGCACGGGTCGGGTCGGTCGGGCTGGAACCAAGGCACTTTGCCTTGGTTCCCGTTGATGGAGTTTCCGCTCTTCCCTGGGGCAGCTTGGGGTCCGCGGAGACGCAAGAATTACACACACACCTGTGGGGGAGTGGAGGCGTTTCCCGGGAACTCCAGGGCGCACGGGTCGGGGTCGGTCTGGGCTGGAACCAAGGCACTTTGCCTTGGTTCCCGTTGATGGAGTTTCCGCTCTTCCCTGGGGCAGCTTGGGGTCCGTGGAGACGCAAGAATTACACACACACCTGTGGGGAGTGGAGGCGTTTCCCGGGAACTCAGGGCGCACGCGTCGGGTTCGGTCCAGGCTGGAACCAAGGCACTTTGCCTTGGTTCCCGTTGATGGAGTTTCCGCTCTTCCCTGGGGCAGCTCTCTGTTGTTCCATTTTTTAATCACATCAAGTTAATTCAAAGTTTTTTTGTCCTCTTTTGCCAGCATGCTGACTTTAGTGTTATAAAGTAAGAGCAGGAAAAACTTATAGAATCATTATATACTCTTCTCCTTCCTTGCAAATGTTAGTTATTTGGAGGTAAAGGTTGAACTAAAGGGGTATATATAGGTATATATAGGAGAGGAGGCAATCCATGTCAAACAGGAATCAGATTGATTCTTGTTTCTCTGGCCAACTAAGATGAGCTAATCTCACCTCTAGATGCCAGTTACCTAAATATTATATTTATTGTGAATTACACCTACTAGTTAAAAGATTCTTTGCAAAGGTATGTTCACCACACAATTTCCTAATGTCAGAGATAAGATTCTGTCTAAATCAGTGCTTCTATTTTTCTCATCATCACCATTCTTTCCCAGAGTCTCCCTGCTGATAAGTTTCTTCTATCTGTTCAGCAGACAAATGGTGAAGGGCAAGAGCTCTGCTAGCTCCCCTGTCTACTAACTCTGCTATGTATTCCCAGCTCTCTCTCTGTCTACCTCTGCAGTAGACAAACCTGTCACGCAGTTCTGTGGCAAAACAGATGTCCATTGGAGAAAAAATTCCTGTCTCCTTTTCTTCTGAGCACCCATCCAATGTGATCATTTTGGTTTTTATTTTATTTTATTTTATTTTGATTTTTTGGTTCACATATAAATTTCTCAGGGGTTACTCCTGGCCATGCACTCAGGAATTACTCCTGGCAGTACTCGGAGGACCATATGGGATGCCAGGTAGAGAACCCAGGTCGCGACATGCAAGACAAACTCCCTACCCGCTGTGCTATTGCTTCAGCTCCCCTTTTGGTTTTTCAAAAGTGAAAGCTTCATCTTTAATAAATTGCATGAAATTTCAGTTCATTTAATAAGGCTTTATTAAACTCCAACCTCTGCTTTAAAGTTTAAAAAAAATATTTTTTAAATTCACTATCACTATCACTATCTTCCCCTTAATCATCTATTTGCTAGAGCGGGCACCAGTAATATCTCCATATGTCCTGTCTCATGCTAGTAGAACCCAAAAGGCATCCGCTTGCTTCAGGAACATAGAGGCCTCAAACCATTATATTAGGTCACGGGAGTGATCTAATATAAATGTTACTAGTATTTGGCATATCAAATACTACACGAGCAGCTTGCCAGGCTTGCCGTAGCGGGTGGCATACTGTTGTACTCACCTCTAAATAAAGCATTTATAAATGAACCGTGCAGCCGCTATCGGCCGCGACTGGGCTGTGATAGTCTGGTCTGCTGGGTGGAGTTGTGACGAGAGGGAAGTCCGGATGTGGAAAATGGCGGGCCCCATGGAGTAGTGGAGGGTGGTCTGGCTTGTTGTGAGGCTCTGCTGAGGTGGCAGGCTAGGGCTAGAACCCACCATGCCTCCCAGGCGCCTCACGAGCAGCTGGGCACAGGGAGAGCAAGCAGCAGCTCTGCCCCCATGTCTGAGAGTTTCTGGTTCAGCATACCTGGGGCCGGATTGAAAAGAAACTGCTGCAGGGTGGGTGTGGATGATCCGGGCTGTGATAGTCTGGTATTTTTAAATTGAAAATTAATTTTACTTACTTAATTAATTTTACTTAATTAATTTGACTTCATTCATAATTAAAAATTAAAAAACAAGAAAAATGCTACTGGCTTGTGTAGATATCAGCATTTACCAGAATTTTCTAATCTTAGTTCTAGAGAGAAGCATATTGTTAAAATAAAAGTAGGATCCAAGAGATTAGACTTGTTTCTAGAGTGACCAGGTCTTTCTAAATTGACCAAATCAAGATAATTGTCTCATATCTAGAAAAGTCTGATGAGATGGCAGTTAGAAAAAGATGAACTAGTGAAAGATGAAAATAGTAAAAATTGGCTAATTAGATTCACTGTGTCTAGGCCTTTCCAAATATTTCACAGACAAAGAATGGTAAGGGAAGTTCTATACGCAATGGGAACAGCTGGATTTGCTATTTACAACTTGTAATTACGTTTAGGTATCTCATTTCACTATTATCTCAAGCATAAAATTTTGAACCACAGTCAGTGGCATGAACATAGAACTTCTCAGTTTTCATTTCTAGGCCCAATTTCTTTTGATAATGGAATGTAACATTTACCATTTCTTTTGGTATCATCATTTCAAAGGCAGCTGTGTGTGTTAGTCTAAGCAATGAGGTGGTTTGGATCCTCTGTTTAACTCAGAATTTAAAATGAGACAATTTTCCATAAATAAAATTCAGACCTGTTGGGGATGCCACTGGAGTCCCCGACAGTGTCAGGACAGAAGTTCTCTGCTACCTCCAAGGACGGGGGAACAGATGAAAACTCACAAGACCGGTGCAGTTCCAAAAGGCTTTTAATAGAACAAAAGCTTTTCCACAGCACCCCAATATAATGAACGGACTCTAGCTCTAGCCCGAATTTAGACCATATAAAAGAGCCTGAGTCTCCCACCCAAAGGGAGAAGATCTCACCTGAGAGGAGTCCTACCCGAAAGGAGAGAAGGAGCAAAAGGTCAAAGAGCAAAAAACCAAGGAGCAAAAAGCTGCAGGAGCCAAAAGCCGCTGGAGCCAAAAACCAAAAGAGAAAGGGGAGGGGGCCTCAAGTCAGTCCCCTGATATACACCAAAATAATCGGATTTGTGACAGGGAGGGTCACGTCAACAAAGAAACCTACTGAGTGTCGAAGAGCAGTGCCACACCCCTATTGCAGGTATAAAGAAAGGTTATGCCAAGGACTAATCCCAAGATTATTCTCTCTTAAACACTGGAGAGAAAGGGCATATATAAAGTAATACATCTTAATTTCATGAGCTTCATGTTATCCAGATGGTACCCACAAGGTCCTTCTTATTATTATCTTCACCAGGGTGATTCTGAGTATCTTGTTCTCGTGTACTGAAAGGGTCACACTCGCCTGCTTAGAGCAAACTAGTATGATCCTTCCTATAGTCTTCCTATAGTCTCAACGTAGCCAGGATGGTAGTCTCCTGGTAAACTCTAACTTTCCCACGCTGGGTGCAGTGGGTATAATGAGGAGCTGTGCCCAATCTAGAAATCATAGAAGTCTTAGTAGATGAATAAGTCAGAATTTATTCAATCAAGGTGACTTCTGTAACTGTCACACCCTCTAGCACTGTTTACATAGAAGAGAGATCACATAAGAATAAACCCTTGGCTTAAATAGATTAAGCTGTGAGTAGACAAACAAACAAAACTCCCAGAATAGCTAAATATGTCATCCAACACAGACACATCTTCCCTACAAATATTTTTTGCTATTATTAAAGGAAAATGTGGTGGGAGTGAAAATACTGTCATTGGAATGATGAAAGTGAGATTGTCCTTACATCAGTCACAATTGAGACTTTTGTTTATTTCCAGTTACCAAGAAGGCCTATGATAGTTTAACTATGAGGTACATTAGGTGTTTTAATTCTGGTGAAGGATCAATAGGGATCTATGTAGTTGCATTAAAATGATCTCAGGTGATCCTGAGCTGTCTTCACTGTCTCACTGTCTTCCCGTTCATCATCGATTGGCTTGAGCCATATGTCCTGTCTCATCCTAGTAGAGCCCAAGGGCACTTGCTTGCTCCAGGAACATAAAAGCCTCAAACCATTCCATCAGGTCATAGGAATGAGGTCTAAAACTGTCATTGGTATTTGGCATATCAAATAAAACACGGATATCTTGCCAGGCTCTGCCCTGCGGGTAGCATACTCTTGTAGTCATCTCTAAATCCAGCATTTATTGATGAACTGCACGGCCGCAAGCAACCACGTGAGCCGGGCTGTGATAGGCTGGTCTGCTGGGTGGAGTTCTGACAAGAGGGAAGTCCGGATGTGGAAAATAGAGGCCCTCATGGAGTGGGAGATCATCTGGCTTGTTGGAGGCTCTGCTGGAGTGGCGGGCCAGGGCTAGAACCCACCATCCCTCCTGGGCGCTTCATGAGCAGCTGGCACAGGGAAAGCCAGTACCACATCTGTGAGTCTCTGGATCAGCATACCTGAGTTGAATTTAAAAAAAGACTGCTGCAGGGTGGGTCTTGATGAGCTGTGCTGTGATAGGCTGGTCTGCTGAGTGGAGTTCTGACGAGAAGGAAGTCCGGATGTGGGAAAATGGAGGCCCTCATGGAGTGGGGGGGGGTCTTCAGGCTTGTTGCAAGGCTCTGCTGGGGTGGCAGGCCAGGGCTAGAACCCGCCATCCCCCTGGGTGCCTTGTGAGCGGCTGGGCACAGGAGAGCCAGTAGCAGCTCTCGATACTGAGCTACAAATATATATTTGTATATATATATATATATATATGTATATATATATAATTTGTAGTTATATATATGTATATATATATATTTGATCTTATAAACTAAAATCTAGGTCTGAGCTCTGATTCTCTATATATTTACAAATGTCACTTGTCACTTGTCTTCCCTTCGATTTGCTCAAGTATGTGCCAGTAACATCTCCATTCATTGGGAATGAGGTCCATTATTGTTATTGTTTTTGGCATATCGAATACAACATGGATAGCTTGCCAGGCTCTGTCGTGGCTCTGGGTTAATCCCAGGGGGCCCAGTCTTTTTCATCAGACCATCAACCATCCAGGGCCCACAGGGTGGAGCCTTGGGTATAGACAAGTCTGTTTCCTGTCTGCCACCTGCCAACACAGCCGGGCACCACAGCCACACCAGTAACCTTGAGGGGCAGCCATTTACAAATATATGTAAAGATAATGTATGTATATACAAAATGCTATATAATTTGTAAAATACTCAAAATATACACATAAAATAAGATACTTTGGTATACTATCTAATTTTTGCAACAGTTCTAATCTTCAACTTTTAAAATGTTTTTTTTCCCCACCCTCCCCAATTTTTAAAATGTTTTGATCTAAATTTTTTACGTTTCGTTGCATGCAGTGATATTCAGAGGTTACTCTTCACTTTGCGTACAGTGAGCACTCGTGATGAGATTTGAAGCACCATGCCATGCAAAGAACCTGAGCCTCTATAGCGTGAGGCATATTCTCAGTCTTGAGATAACCTTTTGAAATAGAATGATTTTTATTCATATATTTCCTGAGAGAAAGAAAATGAAAAGTAAATACATTTAAAAAGTCAACCTTGGGGCTGGAGTGATAGCCCAGCAGGTAGGGCATTTGCCTTGCAGGCGGATGGCCTGTGCCGCCCGGGTTCAATCCCCAGCATCCCTTATGGTCCCCTGATCATCGCCAGGAATAATTCCTGAGTGCAGAGCCAGGAGTAACCCCTGAGCATTACAGGGTATGTGTGACCCAAAAAGCAAATAAAAACATAAAAAAATGAAAAGTCAACATTTTCAACTTTTTTTTTTTTTTTTTTGCTTTTTGAGTTACACCCAGCAATGCTCAGGTTTTATTCCTGGATCTGCACTAAGGAGCCACCTCCTGGTGGTGCTCGGAAGAACATATGGGATGCCGGAGATCAAACCCAGGTTGGACGCAGCAAGCAAACGCCCTCCCCATTGTGCTATGGTTCCAGCCCTAACCTTTTCAACTTATACAAAGTATTCAAATTATTGTCAATTGATTTTATCTTATCAAGTGAATTAAATTTGTACTAACACCATGCACAAAAGTCAGATCAAAATGGACTATAGATCTCAACATCAGACATGAATCTATAAGGTACATCGGAGAAAACATAGGAGAAACGCTCTACAACATCAAAACTAAAAGTATCTTTAAAGAGGACACACCACTGACCAAGCAAATGGAAGCAAAGATAAACAAATGGGATTATATAAAATTGAAAAGCTTCTGCACCTCAAAACAAACAGTGACAAAGGTACAAAGACAATCCACAGAGTGGGAAAATATATTCACCCAGTAACCGTCTGACAAGGGGTTAATATCCAGGATATATCAGGCACTGGTAAAAAAGAAACACAAGAAAAAAACAGCCAACCCCATCAAAAACTGAGGAGAGAGGAAATGAACAGAAGCTTCAAAAAAGAAGAAATTCAAATGGCCAAAAGGCATATGAAAAGTGTTCTTCATCTTTAATCATCAGGGAGATGCAAATCAAAACAACAATGAGGTACCATCTCACACCACAGAGACTGGCACACATCCAAAACAGCAAGAACAACCGGTGCTGGTGTGGATGTGGGGGGAAAAGGGACTCTCATCCACTGTTGGTGGGAGTGTCGACTGGTCCAACCCTTTTGGAAATAATATGCGCATTCTTCCAAAAACTAGATATTGAGCTCCCATTTAATCCATCAATAGCACTCCTGGGAATATACCCGAGAGACCGAAAAACACATAGCAGAAACACTACCCGTACTTCTTTATTTATCTCTGCACTATTCACAGTAGCTAGAATATGGAAACAACCTAAATGCTTTAGAACAGAGGACTGGCTAAAGAAACTGTGGTTCATCTAACACTATGGAATACTATGCAGTTATCAGAAAAGATGAAATTATGAAATTTACCTGCAAATGGATGGACATGGAGACTATCATGCTGAGCGAAATTAATCAGAAGGAAAAGAACAGATATAGAATGACTGCATTCATTAATAGGATATAAATGGATACCAGTGTTTTACTAAATGTGTGAAATGGTAATGGCATATTAAAACTCACCATTGAATATACACAAAAAAAGACTTAAGTGATAAACTCTAAATGTCTGCAGGGCTAGCCACAATGTGTAAAATAAGAGGGAGAGAGATGCAGAGACAGAGAGAGAGACAGAGAGAGAAATAGAGGAAGCGGAGGTAACTGCTATTGTGGCAGCCTGAGGGTGGGAGGGGTGGGGTACATTGGTGGTAGAAATGGGGCACTGGTAGAGGGATGGATGGTGGAATACTGTATTACCAAGAACCAATTATGAACACCTTTGTAATTGTATGTCTCACGATGGTATAATAAAAATTAAAAAAGAAAATAGTTTATTGTAAATTTCTACCAGTACCTTGCATATCTTTGAGATTAACCTCTTATCAGATGGGCATTGATGATAATTCTTTCTCATTCTATGGGCAAAACATACAACCCCATCAAGAAATGGAGAGAAGAAATGAACAGAAATTTCCAAAAAGAAGAAATTTGAATGGCCAAAAGGCATATGAAAACATGCTCTTCATTATTAATCATCAGGGATGTGCAAATCAAAACAACAATGAAATATCATCTCACACCACAGAGACTGGCACACATCCAAAACAGCAAGAACAGCCAGTGCTGGAGTGGATCCTGGGAGAAAGGGACTCTCATCCATTGTTGGTGGGAATGTTTACTGGTACAGCCTTTTTTGGGAAACAATATGAACATTCCTTCAAAACTAGATGTTGAGCTCCCATTTAAACTAGAAATACCACTCCTGGGAATATATCCCGGAGACTCAAAAATGCAAAACAGAAACACCACCTGCACTTCTTTTTTTCATTGCAACACTATTCACAATTGCCAGAAACTGGAAACAAATTGAGTATCTAAGAACAGATGACTGGATAAAAACACTAAGGTATATCTATACAGTTTGATTCTATGCAGAATGGTACACAATGGAATATTATGCAGCTATGAGGAAAAAACAAAGTCTTGAGATTTACCTAAAAATGGATAGACACGGAGACTATCATGCTGAGTGAAGGATAAGGACAGATATAGAATGACTGCATTCATTTGTGGGATAGAAATATATATCAATTTTATACTGATTGTTGAAAATGGTAATGCCAGTCTAGAACTGAGCATTGAGTGTAGGCAAAGGATTTACATGATAATCTTTAAATGTATGTAGGATAGCCTACACTATCTAAGAGGAGAGAGAGAGAGAGAGAGAGAGAGAGAGAGAGAGAGAGAGAAGAAAAGTACCCTCCATAGAGGCAGTCTGGGGATGGGGGAGAGGAATCTGACGATATTGGTGGTGGGAAATGTGCACTAGTGGAGGGATAAGTGCTGGAACACTGTATGAAACACAACCATGAACATCTTTGAATTGTATAACTCACAGTGGTATAATAAAGTAAAATAAAAATGAAAAAAAAGAAAAAAAAAATAGTTTATTGTTATAAAAAGTAGTGCATAAGGGTTTGTGAGCATGTGTCCAACACAGGTTTTATCCCTGGCACCACACTGCCTCTTAAGCATTATTGGCTATAGTCCTTAAGTTCCGGAGTAACACTGGGTAATCCCTGCTGGCCATCCAGCACTGCAAGACCTGAGAAGCGCCATGTCTTTGGGCCCTCGCACTGCACAATTGTCTCAGCTAAGTTTTTCCTAGCATGACCTTAACTCCTTCAGCACCTTGGGTGCCACCCCATGAAATTCTTTCAAAGACTTTATTTTTCCACTGGAATCTTCCAAGCAGTATTCAGTGGGTTTCTGGGGCCTGTTGATGGACGTATGTTTAGGCCAGACAAGTGGTTTTTCTTGAGACTAGAAGATCTAGTCACCAAGGACACACCTATAATTTTGCTCAAGAACCTTAGAGATGAAGCCACTGTTCTCGAGTGTCTACGTGGTACCAGAGATCCAATTCAGGGCCTCATGAGCCCTTTACGCTATCTCTTAAGTCCCATCAAAGAAAATCATAAACTCTATTTCTCTACATGTGGATATGATATTAAGTATTATTTTGTTTTGTTTTGGGTCACATACAGCAATGCTCAGGAATTACTTAAGGCTCTGTGCTCAAAGATAACTATCAGTAGGTTTGGAGGATCGTAATGTTTGCTAGGATTTTGCTAGGATCCACATCTGGTTGGTTGTGAGGTTAACATTATTAAGTGTTTTTGAAGATGTTTTATCAGTTATTTGATTTTATAAATATGATTTACTAAACAACATGAGAATGTCATATCAGATGAAGATAAAAATCATGGTAATACACATTCCAGAGAGAACGAACTATTCTCATTCCTCTGTGAACTGGGATGGTTTTTGCTTAATCCCTTACAAAAATAACCTCTCTCACACACTCTCTTTGTCTCTGTCTCTCAGTCTCTCTTGAGTCCCCTTTCTCTCTCTATCTCCTTACTTTCTCCCTATATCTCACACCAATTTATCTTGCAAATTGTACCTAATTTAATTTGTAAATTTTACCTACTTCAATCTTTGAAATACACTCATTAAAATAAAGCTACTCATACTGGTGTCATCAAAGAATAGCAATCTTTTGGCTTTTCATTCCTCAAAAATTATTAATTGATCTGCCTGTAGTCCAGTGTCAATAATTTTGATATGCTTTTAGTTCTAATTATCTGAATAAGAATAGTAAATCTTATCTTTGTTATTGAATCATAGCCTGGAAGTTAAGTATTATATATGTGAAGAGAAATTCTAGCTATTCTAGATATTTATTTTATATTAATGCCTAGAAATGATTTAGATATATATATGATAACTATTTTATTTTATAATTTCTTTCAATTGTTGTGTATATCTTGTTACATGGGCACAAAGAATAAAGGTCATTATGAAACTTTTAAAGTAAAATCCTAAGAGACAGCAACTGAAGATAGAAATGTACAATTGATATCTTTAATGGAGAAATGTAGTAGGAAATGTTCATCTAAATTGTCTTTGTTTTAAATATGTTGCTTCTATATTTCTACTTATATTGACTGAAAAATTTTAACTCGAAAAGCTAATTATACCTCTTCTTTCTCTCGCTCTCTTTCTCTCTTTGTGTGTGTTTCTCTCTCTCTATCTCACTCAACATCTTTGTAACTGTATATCTCATGGTTGTATTATAAAAAAGTAGAAAAATACAAAAAATGAAAATAAAACCCTTTTAGTATTAAAAAATAATTAAATCTATCAAATATCTTAAAGGATAAATTGATGACTAAAAAAGCTCATGTTTTTTAAAGCCTGTTTATTTTTAGTAGGTTGAATAATGCACATTCCTGTTTGAATGCTGTAATCCTTTTCTTTAATTTAAAATTATGGATTTTTTTAAAACTAAGCTGCTTAGTTTTTTTTTAAGTGTTTTATTTTTATTTTTTTTGCTTTTTTGGGTCACACATGGCAATGCTCAGGAGTTACTCCTTGCTCTGCACTCAGGAATTACTCCTGGCGGTACTCAGGGGACCATATGTGATGTTGGGGATCAAACCGTGGTCAGCCGCATGCAAGGCAAATGCCCTATCTGCTGGACTATCACTCCAGCCCCAGCTGCTTAGGTTTTTTATTTTTTTAGTTTTTTTTTTTTGCTTTTTGAGTCACACCCGGCAATGCTCAGGGGTTTCTCCTGGCTCTTCACTCAGGAATTACTCCTGGCTGTGCTCGGGGGACCATATGGGATGCCGGGGATCGAACCCCAGCCATCATGGGCCAGCTGCATGCAAGGCAAGCACCCTACTCCCTGGATTATTGCTCTGGCCCCTGCTTAGTTTTTAAATCTAAGGAACTATCCCTTCCTCAGCATGTGAAATAGTTGATTGATATTATATTCCCTCAAGTATTCTCTATAAACAATTGGAATATATTTTCTGATCTATTTAAACTAGTCAATAGTCATATATATTTATGATATATTGGATAAAAGTAAGTAGTTTCTATTTTGATAAACAGTAAAAATTTTGTTTGAAGACAAATCTAAAAATACCTTATATATCTAAAAATAAATCTGAATGAAAATATAATTACTAGTTTTAGAAAGTCAAATCTATTTTCTTATCCAATATTTTCCAAGTTGACTATTGTTCAGTAAATGAGCGTAAATATACCCATTTATTATATTTTTCTCTGCACAAAATAATTCTAATGTGGTTTCTAACTTCAAAGATTAACTTTTATGACATCAATTTTTTCAACAAGAGCAACAACACATTTCTTATTGTTTCTAAAAAATTTTACTAAAGTTTGAGGGAAATATGTCTTGAAACCAACATTGTAAACCTTAACAAATCATTAATTAGTCTGCCCAGTTTAATTTTTATCAGAAAAGGAAGCTAACACTTGAGCACATTTTAATGATCCCATTTTAAATTCTTCCATCAGTGCCCTTAAAGATCAACCATAAGAAATATGATACTTTTTCTTTTACTTCTAGATTGAGGCAAATATTACATTAAATCTAGACAGCATCATAGTATGGAAAATTCTTTTTTTCCACAAAATTCTTTGATTTGTTTGAAGAACTATACGGCATCTCACTCACCCTAAAATATGTGCTGTTGCTTGAAATATTTTAGAAAGTTTCCTTTCTTTATTATACAATCCAGCAAAGTTTTAAAAAACAGCATGCTCTCATTCATAGTGTTTTCCAAAATATATCTTACAAATGCCAACAACTGAGCAGAACCTGGAACATCTGTGGAATTGTCCATTTATGGGGCAAAGTAATCACTTTCCATACTCTTTAAAAACAGCTGTTCGCAGGCATTAATTGCCATGTCACTTATACTATTTAGAACAGCAGCATTTGACAATGGCACACGTGTTAATTTATCACATCTGGTTCTTTTTTCAGTGAATATCATCTTCATGGCAGATGGGAATAGAAGAGTTGTTGCAATTAAGCAGTTTAAGAGGGCTTTGAGTTGCAATAGATACACTTTGCAGTTAAGTGACTAAAATTGTATATTAAAATCCTCATGTAAATGTCTTAAATTTTTTGGCAAAAGAATTACATAATCTGAGTTGTGTTTTATTTTTAGCAAAAGAATATAACACAATAAGCTAAAACCTTCCTAGTTTCATATGTAAGGATTTCCAACTATTTGTCATGCCTGTCTCAAAAAAAATGAATGAAACTGTGTTTTCTCTGCCTTAATTGACCAAAACTATCAAAGGTACCCACTGAAATGGGTGAAATTCCACCATATTTATAGCTTCTAACATCAAGGACACTTTCTATAGTCTGTTACTATTATAGCACATTTTTTGTCTGAAAGGAAAAATACCACACTGGTTTATTTCCCCATTTATTCTTCATTTGGACAATGAGTGGGGGACAGGGAGTGGGAGCAAGGTGGCTGGAATAGAGGAGACAATAAGAAAGCAAATCCTTTATGTGGAGGTTCCATTTAGCCTGGGGCATTACGCAATCACTCTATCAGATATTAAGTCTCATCAAAATTGTCTGAAATGAAGATACATCGCTAGAAGCTTCTATCCCTGGTCTGGTCTTGACTTGACTTCCAAAACTAATTTACATTTCTGATGCTTTATCTTTGATATTTCCTTGGCAGTCATAATTCTTCATGTAGCAGATGGTAAATTCTCAGATTGTGTTTAATTCCTTTTTATTCTACACTTTAAATGCTAGTGCTCCCACCAACATTGTCCAAAGATAGTACTAAGAATAATATTTGCAAAACCTATGAAAATGAATTAGTTTTCTTGATATATTGTTTTCATCAACTCCATAAAACTCTGCAACATCTAAATAAAAATAGCAAAAAAAATGTTCAAATCTTTTCTATTGCTCTTGAAGACTCTGTGCTACTGGGATGACATTTATCTTCCTTTCCTGATTTTCTTCATACTGAACCTCCTCATTTTCTTTTCCAGTTTATCTAGTAGTTGTCTATTTTTGTCGTGCACCACAATTCACTTCTCAGTTTCCTCTATGTTTCTCTGTAAATTATCATATCCTGGATTATATTGTCATGGCCAATCCAACATTGCTCCAAAGGTTTGCTCTCATAAGCGGGGAGAGACCATGCTGGCCGGACTCGGAGTGGAGTTTTGGGCCCTGCCCTTTCCTCTGCCTCCATGCCAGCTGCCCCGGAAAGAGAGACCCACCCACGCCAGATCCAAGTGGCTCCCTTGGCAGCGTGATATTCTTAGAGAATGTAGATTTTAGGATAAGGTCCTTCCCAAGATCTTTCATATTTATACATGTATACAGTTCTAGACAGGTTCTAACTGATACCAGTAAACCTAGCAAGAAGCCAAAGCAAACCACACATCATGCGGTCAGTCATTCTCAACATCCAGAATCCATAGTTCCTCAGAGCTCCATCCAAGAGAAAACCTGATCTTTCCCCTTTAAGTTTCATCAGTAAATGTTCGAGATGAGAGCCTTTTTTTTAAATAAAAATTTATTATACCACCGTGAGACATACAATTACAAAGGTGTTCATAATTTGGTTCTTGGTAATACAGTATTCCAGCCCCCATCCCTCCACCAATGCCCCATTTCCACCACCAATGTATCCCAGCCCCTCCCACCCACCTCCAGGCTGCCTCAATAGCAGGTACCGCCATTTCCTCTCTTACTCTCTCTCTCTCTCTCTCTCTCTCTCTCTCTCTCTTTCTGCCTCTGTATCTCTCTCCCTCGAGATGAGAGCCTTTTACTAAGACAATATCACCTACACGGCAGAGCCTGGCAAGCTATCCATGTTTTATTTATTTGTTATGCCAAAAACTAGCAACAATTATGGAACTCAATTCCATGACCTGAAGAATGGTTTTGGGCTTTTCCTGTCTCTGGAGCAAGCAGACGCACTTGGGTTACACTTGCTTGTGACAGGTCTTATGGAGATGTTACTAGTGCCCACTTGAGCAAATTGATGAACAATGGGAAGACAGTGATACAGTGATATATCCATGGATTATATGTAAGCGTAACAGCTATACACTGAAGATCATACAAATTACTTTGTAATCAACAGTCCTTAATTGCATACTCATATTTAATACATATTAGAAGTCTTCACTTGAAGTTTAATTGGATCCCATACTTTAATAAATGTTCAATTTTAATAAAGTTAACTTGTAAAAAAATTACAAAACATTAAATCAGACACAAAACCATGTTCAATTCCCAAATTTCCAGCTACTTTAAATGTTCCACTAATCTTTATTTTCAGGAATTTTATAATTTATTTGCTTCAATAAAAATTAGTGGAAGCCAACACTGGTGTTATAACATTGTATGCTTGAAAGTCTATTGTAGACCCCAGTTTCTAAGTGAATTCTTTTTAAAATCCTTTCAGAACTCACATGTCTCTTCTTTGTATTTGGTGTTTAACATAGAACCCAAAACACTAAAGTTACATATTCCATCAAAATGCAATGGAAACCTAACAGTTTTTTCAATTGTTTTTGGACTTACATACAGCAGTGCCTCTTAACTGGGTTGCCCCCTTCACCCGGCACTCCTCACCCTTGACAAACTCTTTTAAGCATATGAGACTGAGTAATCTGGTGGGACGGAGTGATAGTATAGTGATATTATAGTGGGTAGGTCATTTGCCTTACAGACAACAAACCTGAGTTTGATCCCAGCACCCTGTTTGACCCCTAAACCTTCCATGAGTGACCCCAGAGTGCAGAACCAGGCATAAGTCCTGAGCACTGTCAGGTGTTCCTCCACCAAAAATAGCTTTGCAAGAAGAAAACAGCCAACCCCATCAAAAAATGGGGAGAAGAAATGAACAGAAACTTCGACAAGGAAGAAATTCAAATGGCCAAAAGGCATATGAAAAAAAACACTAATCATCATTAATCATCAGGAATATGTAAATCAAAACAACAGTGAGATATCATCTCACACCATAGAGACTGGCACATATACAAAAGAGCAAGGACAACAAGTGCTGGTATGGATGCGGGAAAAGGGGACATGTTGCAGGACTCCTAAGGGCCGCTGCATCTGCTCTGGATTGCCTCCCGCAGATCACTCCGTAGATAAGGGGGTAGTCTAAATGTGGCAGTTTATCCGACCATGTATGCTGTACTAGCTGGTATAAATATTCTCCCATGCTATCACAATCATCGTGGGACTAGCTAGATCTTACCAGCATATTAGCCTGGCCACGTAAGGACACCTAAGTAATTAGACCAGAGAGAAATGCTGTTTGCTTCCAAACAAACAAGCATGGCTCCCTGATAAAATATAAAACTACAATGAAGTAGAGGAGACTTGTGAAGGCTTGGAGAAATATTTAACTGGCATTGGTGTTGATCTTTGGTACAGTGACATGCCATCTCAGAAACCCCCTTCTCTACATTTCAAAGGCCTTCCCTTCCCGGCTCAAAACATTAGCACAGTAAAGGCCCTAGGTGAGATGCAGGGAGGGGTTACCTGAGGGCATTGGACCCTCCCTGCTTTCCATAACAATGGGAGGAAGGTCTGAGTTGCGGGGGTTATAAACTTGCCGGTTCCCGCTCTCCCGGGCTTCTTCTTCCCGGTGGAATCTCGCCTTGTAAGCGCTTTTCCCCTTGGAAGTTATACACGTGGTGGTCGCCATCTTGGCCTACACGTGGCTGGGGTTCTAGCCTGGAATCCTAAGCATCGGGTTTTTTCCTTTTGCTGATTTGTATGCCTG
Source organism: Cryptotis parvus (assembly GCA_021461705.1). Classification (NCBI taxonomy): domain Eukaryota; kingdom Metazoa; phylum Chordata; class Mammalia; order Eulipotyphla; family Soricidae; genus Cryptotis; species Cryptotis parvus. Next base: position 548,852 of record JAJIBD010022601.1, read on the forward strand.
AACCTGTGATAAGTAAAGTCTTTTTAAAACCTCACCGGATCCCTGAGTGTTCATCCATTTCCTCGCCGCCGGAGGTAGAAGGGAACTCGCTTCCCGGCACTGTCGGGGACCCCGGACCGGAGCGCCCCGACAGGGACACTCATCCATTGTTGGTGGGAATGTCGACTGGTATAGCCTTTTTAGAAAACAATATGGACATTCCTCCAAAGACTAGTAATTGAGCTCCCATTTGACCCAGTCACATCACTCCTGGGAATATAACCTGGGAAGTCAAAAACACACAGCAGAAACACCATCTGCACTTTTATATTCATAGTGGCGCTTTTCACAATAGCCAGATTCTGGAAATAATCAGAGTGCCCGAGAACTAATGACTTGATAAAGAAACTTTGGTACATCTACAAAATGGAATACTACAAAGCTGCTAGGATAAACAAAGTTATGAAATTTTCCTATAAATGGGTGGACATTGAGAGTATCATGCTATGTGAAATTAGCCAGAGGGAAAAGGACAGATATAGAATGACTGCATTTATTTGAGGGATATAAAAAATAGTAGCATGACACCAATATCCAAGGCCGACAAAACTTGGATCAGGATGTCTTGTCAGTTGTAGAACCTACTACAAATGTGTGGGAGCCAGAGGCTAGAGCAACACAGAGAAAGGAAGAGTGTTCTAATAATTATTGTAAATGATAATACAGCATAGAACTGAGCATCGAATGTCGGCAAAAGGATGTGTATGACAGCCTCTAACTGTATGTATTGCAAGCCACAGTGTGTAAAAAGAAGGAAGAGAGAGAGAGCGAGAGAGAGAGAGAGAGAGAAATGAAAATTGCTTGCCATAGACACAGGCTGGGGAAGGGGAAAATCATGGGACATTGGTGGATGGAAATGGGCACTGGTGGAGGGTTGGGTGCTGGAACACTGTATGACTGAAACCCAAATATGAACACTTTTATACCTGTATATCTCATGGTGGTATAATAAAAAATTAAAAATATAAAACATAAATAAAAAAGAAAGTCAGAGGTATCTTCTAAATCTAGAAGTCAGATAATCACATTCCTTTCCCAATACCCTTCATTTATTTGTCATATCCCTCTCACAGTAAAAGTAAGGACTTCAACATTCTATAGTATTTAATATTTTTTTAAAAACTGTGAATAGTTAAGGTAATAGAGTGTGAATAGTTAAGGTAATAACTATAGACAGTTAACGTTTATATCACTGAAGTGAAAAGCCATTGTGTATCCCCTCACCAATAAAGTGCTTGTGATCCTTCTCCACTGTCTTCATGCTGTCTTTCCATTGCTACTTTGCAACATTTTCTGTGCTATAACATAATTTGGCAAATGTCCAAATGAATTTATTTGATCTGCGTTAAAAAGTTTTCATATTTCGGTGGTTTGGGAAAACTTGTAGCTATTGGCAACTTTTTAAAAGTCGTGTGCAAAGTTATGTATGATTGTCCGCGGTCCAGTTTGCAGATGCCATTTTGATTTCCTGTTCAGCAACTCTTCCCTTCGGTGTGCTTACTGAACCTGACATACCAAACACATTTCCTCAGAGATTAGAAAATATTTGTTATGATCACTTTCCAATTATTTTCCCAGATGTCTCTTTTGCTCTCACTTTATTACGTTCTTCAATATTCTGCTTAACTGTTGCTTACGGTGAGAATCTAACTACATGGATCAGAAACACTGTCATCATTTCCATAGCCATTCTTTCTCCTAAACACAGATGGAGAGAGGAGAGAAATTTACTCTACTTTCTCCACACCTCAAGAGAGTGGGCTGATTTTTTAATACTATAGTCTGACTTTTGAAGACTATTTAAAATACCATAGAGCAAGTTTAACCACGTCAAATAAATATTTGCTTATTTTCAAAAGCAAATTTCTTAACATTTTGTCATTGTAAACTTATTTATAAAAACTCAACTAAAAGTCCTGAGCAATTCTGTCTGTTAAGGTCTATTATAACAGTTAAAATATGACAAAGCACAGAGGGTTTCTTTATGAGATATAGGTATATGAAACCACAGGAGTACACGATCTGTCAGTCTTGACCAGAGACATTTTTAACATAAATACCTAATAAACTTCATTGAAGGAAGTTACTCACCTCACACCAGATATGGCACAGTTGAGACATTTCAATCTCTGTGAGGAATGACAGACAAACACCCGTGATTAGTGCTCACCGTTGGTCAGTCATGCTCTTATAGGTACCTGCAGCCCCAGCTTAGATGGCTGCATTGGGAGAACTCTTTATCTAGTGACAGTGGGAAGGCCTTTCTCAATTATCTCTTCCGAGGCATGCTTAACATGTAAATAACTTAAGGGCAGTATCCCCATTTTTAAAAATTTGTGTAGAAGGAACAAACAGGAATTCTAAGCAGTGCTCAAGAGTGACGGAAGCCACGCCTTGCAGCTCTAGGCTAACTGGCTCTAGTGATACAGAGATATGACCTGGGGATGCATAGACTGGGACCATTTGGGGCCAGGCAACTCATGAACCTCCAAGACCACATCCAGCAGCACCAACAATGTGTTACCTGGAATGAGTGCAGGGTCACACCCTGCAACCTTTGCTGTCATCCTGGACCTAATCACCATATTTCTGCTCAAGATACTTTTCCTCTCATCTTCCTTGCCTTTCTTCTGGGTCCACAAAAGAATTCTTTCTTAAAGGTTTGTATGGCAGTAAATGATTGCCCTATCTGCAGTAGTAAACTTTATCCTTGTATTAATGCCATTCTATAGGAGGGAAAGGGGACATTTGTGGGAGGAGCAGATATTTCTGTCTAGGCTCTTGCTTTCACTCTCTCACTTAGTAAATTAAGATGTATTTTTGTTTTGTTTGTTTGACTGCTAGTTGGCATAATGTCCTAATTGATCACTCCAATAGTTCACAGCTTTCTGATAATGCCTATGACACAACCCATAGTTTTTAACATCTCTAGATATTTAATACAAAAGCAAATAATAAAACATAGATCTAGGAGGCAGAGAAAAAAGATATTCAGCAAATTTAACCACTTTTCCATTCAAATCTCTACTCCTATACTGCACTAAGCTTTCATTCTTACTTCTCATCCCAGTAAACTTTCTGCCTTTTCTATGAGAAATACATAAATTCTTACACACTACAGTATTATTGCTTAGAGTTGGTGTTATGTAACCAATTTAATGTAGTAGAAAAGCTTGTTGATTTTTTTCAATGAGATCTGCTTCAACCTCATATAATGTTATAGTGCAATGTTACTTTAATTTACAACATGAAAAAGGTATGTCAATTTAATGACATTCAAAATTTACTATTACATAGCAAATGCTCTATAAGCTATCTCTACAACTGATCATAAGAATTGTACTAAATACTAGAGCTGACTTATCATATTATTTTACACCCCTTCAGTTCAGCCTACCTAGATTGATTATTTATCTTATTATGTGAGCCAAATATTGATTTCTATAAGGTTAGTAATCTTTGATAATTGTATTTTTTAAGATTACTATAGTTTTATGGTGAAAAGAACTTTTTACAAGTGTTTTTAAGATGTAATGCATGCCAGGTTGGAGAAATAGAACAATGGGTAGGGTATTTATGGGTAGGGTAATTACCCTACTAGAGGCAGACCCAGGTTGGATTCTGGACAGCCCATATGGTGCCTTAAGTCCCATCAATAGTGACCCCTGACTGCAGAGCCATTATTAAGCTCTGAGCACTGTTCCCAGATGTGGTCCTAAAAACAAAAACAAAAACAAGAAGACGTACTACAAATAAAGCCCTTAAGTTAAAAATCTGATCCTCTTGAAAAAATATAGCATCAATTAGCCTCCCTTCAATATTTAGACTAAAATTTCTAGCTAGTACATTTTTTTTCCGAAAAGCACAGTTTCCTGAGAGTCTTTCATCTCAATAATGCTCCTCTTTTAAGTTAATGGAAACATGGATCTATCACTTCATGAGGACAATGTTTCTTTCACTTCCTTAGGCACAAAGAATACCAATACCATGGTAACAAAGGTCACATGGAAAGGGAAATAAATTCATCCCAGGGGACAGTATTATCTCTTATATTTTCTTTGCCACTTTTATATCCTTGTGGTGGTAGATGTGAAACAAAATGTAGTTGGAAAAGTTTAAGAAGTTTTCTCCTCCCCATAGATGTATGAGCCAGACTTGGAAGGAGAATACACCATAGGTGTGACAGGAAAGTCATTTTCAGGTCACTTTGCTGATCAGATCAGAGAGTCTGGATAATTGGACAAAAACCAAAACCACACATCATAGGGATAAGACTATGTCACATGTACTTTGGCAAAATTACAAAAAATGGCACTTGTCACGTATCTTCCCATTGTTTATCCATATGCTCAAGCGGGCACCAGTAACGTCTCCATTCATCCCTGTCACATGCTATTGTAGCCCAAGGGCATCTGCTCACTCCAAGAACATGAAGAGCCTCAAACCATTCATTCAGGTCATGGGGATGTGGCCTCCTGTAGTTACTGTTTTGGCATATCGAATACAACACAGGTACCTTGCCGGGCTCTGCTGCATGTGTGGGATATTCTCAGTAGTAGGTAGGCTCTCAGTTCTTGCATTTACTGATAAACCATGTGGCCACTTTGTGGCTGCACACAATAGGGAGAGATGGCAGCAGCTCTGCCCCTTGTATCTGTGTCTCTGGTTCACGGCCGACAGTCAGGGATCAGTTCATGGGCAGGTCCATCGGGCCTCCTCAGATGGGACAGAGGTGGGGGGAAAGGGACCCCAGCTTCATCTCCACGAAAGCCCGGTGACTTTAGCTGTCAAGAACAGCATAACTGGGCTTGAAATAGGCTTCACTGTAGGGTGGTGCTCTGATGAGCATGGCTTGAGATAGGCTTTTCCCTTGGGTGGAGTTCTGATGAGCTGTGGAGTCCGGACTTTGAAAATGGTTGCCATCATGGTGTGGGGATTCCTCTGGCTTCTTCCCAGGTTCTACTGGGAAAAAGAAAAAAAATCTTCTAATTGATTACATTCTGATTTGGTAGAGCAATGAAAAAAATTTGTTGCTAGCAGTTTTTAAATTTTTTTTCTTCTTTTAGATAGGGGATTCCCAAGCAGTATTCACAGTGGCTCCTCCTTCATTTTCTCTGACAACTAGGACAGCACTTCAAAATGAAGCCTGGATGATGCAGTGATGATTAAGGTTCATTTCTTGCAGCATGCATTATTTCCTGGGTTATCTCAGCAATACTCAGGGGCTTCAAAAGCCAAACCTAGGGGGCTAATGGGGAAATTTTAGGATGTGACCTTAATCTTCGTCAACTGCAAGCAACATAAGTGGCTTAACCCCTTACCCAAGAATTTCTCTGGACGTTAGGACAAGGTTTTTGAGATTGGAATCAAATATATATGCTGAATATATATTATGTGAACAAAGTGTCAGAGATAACATAAGTAATTCAATGAGATAAGCCACAGCAATTAGCATTCCATCAGGTAGCTGATTGGTCTGCACCACCTGTGTGCCTTATTAGGATATGATACCATACTGAGGCACAGTCTCAGGAAGCTAGGGTTGGTTGATGTAATCCAGTTACACTCGCAGAGTGTGAAGAAAATACAAAAAGGAAGAGAGTAGGTGGATACGAGAATCAAACAGATGGTACCCAACAAAACAATTAAATTAAATTAAAAATAATAAATACATAAAAATGATGAAGTTATAGCTAAAAAATACTGCTGTTGACAACAATGAAGAACTATTTCATCTACTGCAATCGGTGATGGTTGTTTTAACAACGTTGAAAATAGGAGACATCAGAGCACTGAGGATATAGAAGGCCCCACACGCTGCTTATAAACGTAAAACTTAGCAGGCCTCGGGAAAGGAAATTTCCATCAAAATCAAATGTTCTGTACCAGATTCTACTTTAAGAAACATAGAGTGAAATATTTATAAAAAGCACAAAATATTGCTAAAGTTGTTTATTGCTTTACTGGCAAAAATATGGAAAACTTTCAAAGTTCATAAATACAGGATAGGAAATAAACCATGGCACAGTGATGGAATTCAGATGTTTGAGGAAAGGATTTAGAAATCTATGTGTGCCAACATAGACTGAATTCATGGTGCAATAAAGGAAAATACAGTTAAGGACAATATTTAGTGTGTATTTGCACTACTATTAAAAAAGTATGTAAAATAATAAAAAATATTACACAAACATTTTTAAATGCAGTAATTAGCAAATTTCTCTGTGTGAGAAACAAATCTATTCACATTATTTTTATTTTGTGAATTAAAACAACATCACAGTAAAACATAAGGATCAGGTATGTTTCATTTAAAAGCAATATTCGATTATAATTCAAAAAGGCTGAATCTACCTGTCATTACATTGTTTGTCAGATTTATTCACTGCCATTTTACTCCCTCCTGATAATCATTAGTTTAACTTATGGTGAAAGTTTATATTTGTTTTATTTTGTTCTTCTGCCCTTTGATAACAATTTCTGATATTTTGTTCTCTTTTTCCATCTGACAACTTCTTAATGTATGTATTGCAATCCACAATGTGGAAGGGAAGGGGGAGAGAGAGAGAGAGAGAGAGAGAGAGAGAGAGAGAGAGAGAGAGAGAGAGAGAGAGAGAGAGAGAGAGAAATTAAGAAACCTGCCACAGAGGCAGGCTAGGAGGGGGAGGGAATCGGGGACATTGGTGGTGGGAAATGGGCACTGGTGGAGGGATGGGTGCTGGAACAATGTATGACCAAAACCCAAATATGAACATCTTATGAACATCTTTGTAACTGTATATCTCACAGTGGTATAATAAAATATTTTTTAAAAATGAGGTTAAAAAAAAGAGATTTGGAACACAAAATCCCAAGCAAATTTTTACACTCAGACCCCACTCACACTGAAGTTCTCTATAATTATTCAGAAATTACCAAGTTATAGGATGGAGAAGAGGAGAAACACAAGTCCACATCACCTACGTTTTTGCCATCTACCTTGTTAACATCTCCTTTGTTTAAATAGTTAATATATTCTCAGTGATAAAGACAAATTGTCCCTTTTATGTTATATTTTCCTTATTTTTGCACATAGTTTATATCAGTACTTTAGTACGGGCTAATCTTATTTTTTATCTTAAATATATAATAAAATGCTTTTCCAGATTAAATATTCTTTCTCTTTCTTTTTTTCCTTTTTTTTGCATCATACTTGACAATGCTCAGCCATTTCTTTTTGTTCTGCTCTCTGGAATTATTCCTGTTGGTGCTTAGGGAGCCATATGGGATCCCAGAGATTGAACCTAGGTTAGCTATCTGCAAGGCAAACACCCTGCCCACTGTGATATTGCTCCAGCACCTTAATATTCTTTTGAAGCATAAGAAGTCCTAAAAAATGCCATTTATCTTCTCAATACAAATGTTTCTATAGTCTTAAAACATGCATTCAAGAAATAGTTACCAACTTTTTAACAGTGGTAGGTACTGAGAATCAACATATTTGAGATGTCCATAAGAGTCTTTATTTATATACTCTTCCCAACATTTTCCATGAGTCACCATATTTACTCCAAAGTTTTTAATTACTCTCTATATAGCAATGGTTTTAAGTGTTTTTCAAAGAATGCCAAGGAGTTGAATTGTCTAGTTGTCTCTGAACTGAGAATCTGGGTCCTTCTTGGAATAAGTGAGGACAGATTTCATTTCCTGCCCCAAGGCCCAACAGCCCTGTTCCAAACCCAACATCCTCTAGCATAGAAAACGCCCAACTCCACAACTGAACGTCATCAATCTGCCAAGTCATCAGATCCTTCTAACTATGTGTGATTCCTTCAAATGTATAGTACTAACAGCCCAGTAAGAGCACTGAAAATTTGATGGGGGACATTGTGTAGAAGCTCACCAACCTCAATGAGTGAAAACATCACACAGAAGACTTATCTACACAATCAGGTCATTCAATCCTTAGACAAAGACTTTTGCAGCACCATAGTGAGATATACCACTTACTTACACATCTCTTTCTTGATCTAGTGTTGATAATTAATTTTTCAACTTTGTTATACAAGCCATATAAATAAAAACTGTGCTGTAAAGGGGGGCAGTTTCAGGGATGAATGGAAAACTGGGAGCACTAGTAGAGGGAAGGTTACACTTGTGGTGGCATTGATATTGGGATGCTGAATGTTTAGATAAATTTTAATATGAAGAAACCTGTAAACATAGAATTAAGTAAAACAAATAAATGAAAGTGTTTTTCAGTCTTTACATTTCCTATTGAATATTAATGCTTTTATAAAGTTGTATGATTTACCTGTGTACTATATGACAGGTGTCACAATAAGTGACGGACATTCAGATTCTGAAGCAAAGAGATATACTCTGCAGTCATGTAATTGAAAATCTTTCTAGTTGTCTATAATGAATAATTAATAAACACGTTTGTGCCAATATTATAGGAGATATCGTTTCAAGAATTAAATATTGTGTTATAATTAAAAAGGGCTGGAGATCAACATCAGCTTGTGTAGCTAGGAATTTCTTTTGAGAAAACAATTAAGGCATATTTTAAGAAGATATGGAAAAATTAGTCAATATATCCAAAGCATATAGTCTCTTTCTGGATCTAATTTTTTATATAAGTTTCTATTCTCTCTCCTAGCAATATTGCTATAAAGGGTGAATCAAAAAACTAGGGAATAGCCGTTTATTAAGAACCTATAAGATAGACATTATCTTGATATTTTTTCATTTTATTTCTCATAAATATTGTTTGTTTTTCATTACTCTCCTTTGTTCTCATCTCCACTCACTGCCATCTGTGTTGACAATTTTATATTCTTGCCATACAGTGTTACATATATATTCTTATTATCTATCTGTCCTGATTTAAGGATTTCTAGATTTCATCAGAAATTTTACAATGATATTTTATTTATATTAACAAGATACATATTTTACCATTGAACTTTTTGTGTAGTTTTTAGATGAATATCAGAATCTCACACATATAACAAGCCACTTCAACAATTTTGGCATCCCATATTCATATTACATTGTTGTGGTTCCAAATATACATATCAACCTGTTTCTCATGTAACTGATACCTGAGTCATAGCAACATAAAACACCTTTTATTCATATTGTAGTGACATACAGTGAACATTATTTTTTCAATTTCTTTTTTTTTCTTTTTCCCCACAGAATATTTGATGCTTACTCCTATGTTTGGGTCATTCTTCACATTTTTCTAAACACAAAGAGTCAACATCAGATACCATCTCTCTCTGTCTTCAAAACTTAAACAGGATTTTTTTTTATCACAACCAGATTCCAAACCCCAGACTTGAGTAAGAAATTTTTGACTCAGTCAGAGATCTCAGGAACCCCAGACTGGCAGGAGTAGTTCCATTTCTGCTTCCATGTCTGGATGTGAATGTTGATGGTACCACTAGGGCAGGTAGAATAAGATTTCAAAGTTTGGTCCTATTCAACATTTTCCCCACATCCTGTAAATATGGCCATTTCCCGCTTAACTTAGCTAGAACTGGTCCCTCTTGTAATCCAGAAGCTTCATTATGGTCTTCTCAGTTAAGACTAAGGTTTTCAATGTAGAATGTTTTCTGTATAATCTCAATTCCAGTGGACAGAACGTTCTGCAATTGTGGTAATGGTGCATATGTTACTAATGATATTCAGTGCAATTAAATGTGATGCTATGATATAACACTCACATTTAAACCAAGCACTAGGGACCAGAGTGATAGCTCAGTGGGTAGGGTGCTTGCCTTGCACGCAGCTGACCCTGGGTTGATCCCCAGCATCCCATATGTTCCCCAAGCTCCGCCAGGAGTAATTCCTGAGCAAAGAGCTAGTAGTAATCCCTGAGTCACTGGGTGTGACCCACAGAGCAAAAATAAATAAATGAATGAATGAATAGATAAATAAATGAATAAACCAGGCACTATACTACTTATTCATCATAAGATATTCATAGCAAATTATGCATATTTATTCCATAAAGTGGTATTTTCTACGAGGAACTCTACAACAAGATTTAAAAGTAAACTCATTATAATAAACATATTTGGGACTTTTTGTCTCTGTGCTATCTTTATGAAACAGAAGTATTTGACTCATTGCTGAGTATATCTGAGTGTAGTAATAACTGGTTTGATAGACAGGAAATCAATTTGAAGTTATTTGCAGAAGAGCTTTCAGGTTAAATATATAAGGAAAAATGTATCCTAATAAATATCTTTAAATTGTCTAAGTTCTTTAACATGGAATATCTTGACAACTTGCCACATTTTCTTTGAGGAAATTTTAACAATTTGAAGCTAGGATAGGTGAAATAATTTCTACTTATGACTTATCACGGTGATGTATCACTCTTATTTTTTTTCTTTACTGGTATTAAGTTTTTACATAATTGTAGAAGATTTTTACAACATTTCTTTTATAGTACATTATTAAATAATTAAGTACACTTATTTCAAATACATCCCTTTTTCCCCTAAATATATAATAAGGAAAGTAGATTTCTGTCAGGTTGTGATTCACCAGAACTAAAGCTTGCTCTCTTGTCAAAGTCAGTACCCAACCCTGGTAAGCTTATAGTTATTATCTGAGTTTATAATTCTTATTCCTATCCTGATTATACCATCAGATTTCAAAAACCAGCTTCATTTCCTAAAAAAGGTGAATAGTAATAGAACCTTTATTGGTCCCTAGTGGGTTTAACAAAGTAAGTTTTAATGACGGATGATAATATAAGGTGACACTGCATTCTATAGACAATTATACTATATTAAAGCAAACAGCTGAGTCATGTAGCTCCACTGCTTCCCTTCCTCTCTCATAATTAAGAGGAAGAAATGAATTTTATATGTACTGTGAGGTTCAGGGTTTTCTATTCATTAAAATAATTTGTTTTCTATATAGTATTTGAGGCACTAACTTAATGTTTTCTCAGAATTCTTGGTGGTTCTTAGATTCACACACAAAAATATTAATTCAGAAAAGTTATACAAACAACAGATCTAAATATAAAGACAACTATATTTTCAAGCCATTTTCTACTATGGTGGCAAATAAGTTAAGTTTTAAGAGAGAGAGAGAGAGATAGTAGAACCTAGCTTAATACATGCCAACCTATTCCTTCAACCTCCTCTGCTTACATGAAATTAAGTGGACGTAATGTGCAAGCAGTGTCCCTTAAAACATAACATTTACTATCTTGTAAATGATTTTAAATAATAAAAAAAGAAAAAGTGCAATGACAGTCATGAAAAATCTATATGAATATCTAAGACACACTTTAGCAAATCTGCTGTAATATAAGTTATACATTGGATTATATCCTTATAATAACAGCGAGTACTTATGGCCAGTGACTAAGAAAATATGTTGAAGAACAATGCATGAAATAGATAATTTGGGGGAAAATATTAGTTAGGGCACTAATTCAATATAATGAGCTTCTTTATAGGAAGAGATTAAAGCAGATACACAGGAAAGACTATTTGAAGATTTAAAATGAAGAGCCAAAATGGGAGGACTCAGAAGAATTAGCATCCTACCCAAACACACAGAATAAGTTGATAGTAACCTACTAAACATAACTTTAATAATTTAGATATTTTTGGGGTTGGGGGCAGGAATGTGGGTGAGGAGGTTGGGTCCATCTCCTTCAGTGCTCAGGGCTGACTGCTAGCTTCGTTCTGAGGGATCACTCCTGGTAGAGCTCTGGAGACCATTGAGGGTGCTAGAAATTAAACCTATGCTGACCATGTGGAAAGCAAGGACTCTACTTCTTATACTATCTCCCTAGACAAAAGATAAGATGAAGAGCTATAAAGAAGAAAGTTTTAAACAAATCATCAAAACCACAAAAATGAATATTCTAAAAAAAGAGAAAGAGTGGTTAATAGTAAATGTAATATAAAATAAAAGTATTTGGAGTTATTTTCCTGCAGAGTTAAAATTAAAGCTGTTTCAACCCAATAAAATTATGTGTACAGCTAAGACCAGTGAGCACTTACATTACTATTTCTAATTTTCATAAAATTAACTTCATAGAGAGGCTAAACTATTCCAATAATGCAAGTTATTTTATTTTGCTTGGGTTTTTGTTTGTTTGTTGGATTATGTTATTTGCTCATAATTGCCCTGCAATGCTCAACAGTTACTCCTATGTTGATGAGTTACTCCTGGATCTGCCCTCAGGTATAACTCCTGCTTGAGGGACATATGGGATGCCAAGGATCAAACTTGAGTTGGACAAGTGCAAAGCAAGCACCCTACACACTGCACTATCATGCAAAGTTTATATACAATTTATACCAACATAGAACCAGATATCCCTTCAAGTGTCTACTAAACATGACTCGTCATTCCATTAAAAAGAATAATAAATGATCTTAACTCATTTCCACCTTCTATCTCAAAAATGAAGCTATGAGTAAAACAGAAGTCAAATATGTTGATCAAGTATACTTTCTCTTTATCTGGTAATAATTTTAGAAATAGGTTGTTATGAGCATTTAAACACATGATTTACACCAAGAGATTTTCCTCGATTCTGACAAGTTTTATCTTCCACTATTTTATCCAAGACCTAATCTTCTGAGTCACTAGTAAATAAAATTTAGAAGATTTGATTTGCCTGGATGCAATGTTCAGTCATCATTTCTCATACATATGTAGTCACATACATGCATGTGATCATTCTAATCATTTATATATTTTATTTATACATAATTATCTATATGTAAGTTTAAGAATCCATAAGTCTACTTGTTTATATATTTTACATAATATACATATAAATCTGACAATCACAAAAAAGCAATTATACAGTTCATGTACCTTAATGAAGTTGATGAACTCAGTTTCCCATATATAAATTTCTTTTAAATTGTATTAAAACTTGAAAACCAATATTTTTTTTCAAATTGTTAATTTATAGAAATGGTCTTGACAACTTGATATAAAAATCAGAGAATATTTTTGGAGAAATTTACATGGAATTTAGAAAACTGAGGCATGAAACAGTAATGATAGTTAACTGCCAATCAGGCATATTATATCAATTGAATCTCCTTAACTTACATGTGACCCAAATTTCTTTATAACTACATGTGATAATAATGCAGGGATCATAGACTATCTGTTTTACCTCTGAATTTGTAACTATTCAGTTATTTGTTGTTTCTGGAGGGAGATTCTTCTAATCAGTGATCACTTAGTCCAAGGTCCTTCCTAGTGATGGTTGGATGAACTGGGCCCGAAGTTAAATGCTAGAAAGCAAGGCTGCAGTGGTGTTTAACTCTGCAGTGATGGAGATTACCTGGGCTCTCCCAGTGGTGCTTGAAGTTCTTTGGACCACACCCAATGGTCCTCTGTGCCTTCAGGGCTGCGCTGGTCATGCTTTAAGGAACTATGTGGTGCTGGGGTATTGATCATGGTCAGCTTCATTGGAGACATGAACTTTAACCCTTGTGCTATCTCTCCAGCCCTAAAATATGTTTTAAAAATGGGTTCCTAGAACCACAGCGAAGGTCAGAGAACTGGAATAAAGGCTTTGCATGTAGAAATTGGGGGTTCAATCCCTGCCACTGCATTTCCCCTCAGCACCAGTGGAACAAGCTTTGGTGAATAGTCCCAGAATAACCTCCAAGCCTTACCAGATGTGACTCCAGGAACAGGAAATTTGGTCCTAATGTTGCAAATGTTAAGGACATTAGACTAAATGAGTAGTTTTCTAATCCCTCTTTCCTGAAGGCAATGCTGTAGAAATAAACCTTATTTGTGTTTCATATATAATAAAATGTCAACAAATTTAAGCATAATTTAAGTTTCTTCTATAACAAGTTTAAAATTCAGAGGGAACAGAAAATTTGACTTTGTAATGATTTGTGAATGACAGCAATATGTGTGGGAAATGAAGAAAATGGACTTAAAATGACATTGTTATTTAAAGTGGTGATCACTTAGTGATTTTTTAAATGATTTCTTTGCTTTACCCAGCGAAGAGTAAGCTGTGCTTTTCATTGACTTCTTTCTTCCAAAGCACTGGAATTATCTTCTTTGTTCAGTCCATGCCGGCTGCTGCCCTATAAACCTGCTTCACAGCTGTGCGGCTCTTCCAGATATTAGAGTTGGAATATTCTTTCCAGTATCCTTGGTGATTAAGGTCCAGCTTTCACATGGAACTCTCATAAGCAAAACCAGAAATAACCTAGTGTTCTTTGTAAATCACATAAAATAAGCATTTTATTTTTCTGGAAGAGTTTTGGTGTTATTTATTGGGGCTAGGATTTTTTCTTAATACTATTTCACATAATTTTAAATGGGCAAAACAATTTATCAACTTAAAGAGACTCATATTATCTGGAAATATCTAATGCGACAAAATCAAATTGCAAATCAATGTTATAATGAGATATTGACTCAATTTGCTAGCACTTGGAAAGAGGAAGGAAGGAAGGAAGGAAGGAAGGAAGGAAGGAAGGAAGGAAGGAAGGAAGGAAGGAAGGAAGGAAGGAAGGGATGAAGGGACGGAGGAAGGGAGGAAGGAAGGAGGGAGGGAAGGAAGGAGAGAAGAAAGGAAGGGAGGAAGGAAGGAAGGAAGGAAGGAAGGAAGGAAGGAAGGAAGGAAGGAAGGGAGGGAAGGAAGGAAAAAAAGGAAGGAAGGAAGGAAGGAAGGGAGGGAGGGAAGGAAGGAAGGAGGGAAGGAAGGAAGAGGAGGGAAGGAAGGAAGGATGGAGGGAGGGAAGGAAGGAAGGAGGGAAGGAAGGAGGGAAGAAAGTAAGGAGGGAAGGAAGGAAGGAGGGAAGGAAGGAAGGAGGGAAGGAAGGAAGGATGGAGGGAGGGAAGGAAGGAAGGAGGGAAGGAAGGAGGGAAGAAAGTAAGGAGGGAAGGAAGGAAGGAGGGAAGGAAGGAAGGAGGGAAGGAAGGAAGGATGGAGGGAGGGAAGGAAGGAAGGAGGGGAAGGAAGGAGGGAAGAAAGTAAGGAGGGAATGAAGGAAGGAGGGAAGGAAGGAAGGAGGGAAGAAAGGAAGGAGGGAAGGAAAGAAGGAAGGAGGGAGGGAAGGGAGGGAGGATGGAAGAGAGGGAGGAAGGAAGGAAGGAGGGAAGGAAAGAAGGAAGGAAGGAGGGAAGAAAGGAAGGAGGGAAGGAAGGAAGGAGGGAAGGAAGGAAGGAGGGAAGAAAGGAAGGAGGGAAGGAAAGAAGGAAGGAGGGAGGGAAGGAAGGGAGGGAGGATGGAAGAGAGGGAGGAAGGAAGGAAGGAAGGAGGGAAGGAAAGAAGGAAGAGAGGGGAGGAAGGAAGGAGGGGAGGAAGAAAAAGAAGGAGGGAGGGAAGGAAGGAAGGGAGGGAGGGAGGGAGGGAAGGGGGGGAAGGGAGGAAGGAAGGGAGGATGGAAGGATGGAGGAATGGGGAAAGGAAGAAAGAAATGGAGGAAGGAAGAAATAGATATAGGGAGAAAGGGAAATAAAGGAGGGAAGGGAAGGAGGGAGGGAGGGGAAGGAGGGAGGGGAAGGAGGAAGGGGAAGGAGGGAGGGAAGAAAAGAAGGAAGAAAAGAGGAAGCATAGAAGGGAGGAGGAAAGAAGGAAAATGAAAGAGAGGAAAGAGGGGATAAGCAAGTATGTATAAGACCTGTAGTTATTCAAACTGATGAAAAGTCTGTAAAATAAGAAACAACATGGAAGAAAAAAAACAGTGGAACTGTTATACCATACAGAAATCCTGCTTATGGATCTATCTCTGAAACGAATGAATTCAGGATGTCAAAGACATATCTTCACTACCAAGTTCCTTGATGACTGACTCACAAAGACCCAGACCTGGGAACTATCAAAATGTCCATGGATTGAAGGATCCATTTATGTTTTTTTGCATAAAAAGGGATATTAATGATCCTTTAAAAAGTCTATGAAACCTTTCCATTTGTAACAACATTGATGAACCTGGAAGACTTTATGCTAAGTTAAAGATTTCATGGAAGAACAAATTTTGCATAATTCCAATTATATAACTAAAATAGTCAAAACCTCCTAAAATCAAACTGTAGAAATGTGGTTGCAAGGATCTGGAGCTGGAGATTTGGAGAAATGAACTGTTTTATTGCAAATATCATTAAAATTCATTGTGCTTAAATCATGCAAGATGAATATGCTTAAGTTTTAGGGATTTGCTGTATAATAGTGCTTAAAGTCATTGATACTCTATTATTATGCACCAGGAGTTTTCTGAAGGAAAGACTTCATGTTAATTATTCTTACTAAAAACACACAGACAAATGCAAACATACACACACACACACACACACACCACACAATCCTCAAATACAAAGTTTTGGAGGTGACAGATAAGATTATTACTAGGACTATGGTAATGATTTCCGAGGTGCTGAACTCTATAGGATGTACTTTTAGTTATCTGCATATTAATCATTAACTGAAAAAATTGTTTTTAAAGAAAGAAACTCAGAAACTGTGATGTTCAATAACCTAAGTTTTACAGTGACCAAGTGAAGGTAAATAGCTATTAAAATAAATTATACTTTGCTGTTCAACCATCTTTAACCTTATCAGTAACCGATATCATTGGTAAATTGATCTTTTTATTTTAAATCATACATTTTAGAAAACATTGCAAGTTTTACCAGATTAGTCTCACTAAAGTTTGTTCCTTCTCAGAGTTCTACTTACACCAAAGGATCTTCCATTTCCAATTTCTTACTAGTTATCTCAGAAAATTTTAATATTCTTAATCTTATATTAACTTATCCCAGAAAGAAAATTAAATGTAGTTTGATCCATCCTGTAAGTGGCTGTTTATGGTACATGGCCAGGAATCTCAAAAAACTATAACATTGATCTATGATATGAGTTTCTAACCATTCTACCAATTAAAGTTTCATTCGTGATATTTTATCATTTTCTACAAATGTAATATTTTTATCTTAGCTAGATTTTAAATTCCTTGAGGGAAAAGATCTATCATTTAGTTTTCTGTCAGCAAAATTAAGACACTCATTGGTGAACGTAATTTGTAATATGAAATAAACATATAAGCAAACATATAAGCTTCCCTGGAGCTTGTTTTACTCTGAATCAAACTTTCATTTAAGATTATGACTTCAGGAGACATAGATTATACATAGACTAGTTTTTTTCATATATATGATGCATTGAGGTACAATTTCTGGTACCAACTAAATTACCCTGAGACACTTCTGAGTAATCCATGAGCACAGAACCAGGAGCAAGCCCCTGAACACACACACACACACATCACACACACACACACACACACATATATATATATGTGTGTGTGTGTGTATGTGTGTATGCATATATGTATATATACATATATATAGTAAAATTAAAACTTCTTGAAAATCCTTTTAAACATATATGGAAAGTATTTATCAAGTGCCCACTCAGTCTTTCAGTCTTTCTAAAAGGGATTCAAAATTTCTTTGAATCTTGGACTAACCAGAGCTAATACTTGAAAAGATATGAAGTGGGCTTGACTGATTTTATTAGCAAGTTATAAAGAATATGAAGACTTAGTTGCTTACAAGAAACAGAAAATTCTGAGTTTAAAAGATATTTTATATGCATTTTAGTGTATTGAAATATAGACTGAATAGAATCCTTCTCTGATGATTAAAGTTTACATCAGGGATTAATTTACTACTCAAATACTGTTTGCAATTTTGTTGTTCTTTCATATGCTGTCTTATGCAAGCAGTAATTAAAAGATAAATATATGGAATGTGAAAACTCAATTTCCATAGTAAGAATAGTGGACAGACAAAGAAGGGGAAAAGGTGCTAATTCTGTGGTCCTCAAATAAGATGACTTAGAAGACTACATGACCCTGACTTAATTAACCCAAAAGGTATTGTTATACTGAATTTTTTAAGGATATCTGATGAACAAAGCAATCATTTTAAACAGTGTGTTCTTTACATGTATGCTATATGACTACATTATCCTGATGGGTAGGTTTTATGAAGAAATGATTTTCTTTTATAAAAACACTGTACATCCATGATCTATTTGTTAATATTGTTTTTTGAGCCACACTATCTGTACTCAGTGATGAGTCCTGGCTCTGCTCTCAGGGATCACTGCTAGGGAATAATATGGCGTGATGGAAAAGGAATACAGTTGGGCATGAGCAAAGCAAAGCGTTCTACTCACAGTACCGTATTATTTCTCAAGCCCACTGCTTCTTTCCACTCTCACTGTCATTTATTACTTGAGTTTTCAAAGCAGTGCTCAGAAAGCCCTAGCAACACCTTTCCCCAATTATCAGACAATCGGTATAGCTGTTCTACCAGAGGGTAAGGGAATGCAGTGCTTTTTGGACATTTTGGTGTCAGAAACTATCCAAATTATTACAGAGGTACTAAGAGAACTCGGGGGCCTCAGGTGGAAGTGCTCTAGCACTCAGCTATGATCAAGGGACCACATTGTCAGGCATACAAATAGGGGTTGGCCTCAGCCATGGCATGAACTTCAACCCTGTACTTTTGAAATAATACAATATGAGGAATGCAATCTGTTTTATATATATATAAATGCACATATACATGTATGATAGACATATATATGACAGAAATCAATATAGATATTATAGCTTTATTATTAAAAAATTATTGAATTATTACATTCTCTAATAATAAGTTATCTTAGATATTTTCCCAAATATCCGTGAATCATTAAGATGTCTTCCTTGAAAAAGTACACATTCAGGTCCTTAACCTAGTTTTTTTTTTTTTTAACAGGCATCATGTCCAGCTGAAGTTTGGAAGCCAGGGCATTTCTCAGCAGGGCTAGGTCCTTTTTCAGCAGAGCTAAGTCCTTTCAAAGCAGTGCTAGGTCCTTCTCAGCAAAGCCAGGTCCTCTCTCACCAGTGCTAGGTTCTTTCTCAGAATGGTTAGATGCTTTTTTCAGAAGGGTTAGGTCGTCTCTCAGCAGGGCTAGATCCTTTCTCAGCAGGGCTAAGTTCTTTCTCCTCAGGGCTGGGTCCTTTCTCAGCAGAGCTAAGTCCTTTCTCAGCAGGGCTAAGTCCTTTCTCAGCAGGGCTAGGTCCTTTCTCAGCAGGGTTAAGTCCTTTCTCAGCAGGGCTAAGTCCTTTCTCATCAGGGCTAGGTCCTTTCTCAGCAGGGCTAAGTCCTTTCTCAGCAGGGCTAGGTCCTCTCTCAGCAGGGATAAGTCCTTTCTCAGCAGGGCTAAGTCCTTTCTCAGCAGGACTAGGTCCTTTCTCAGCAGGGCTAAGTCCTTTCTCAGCAGGGCTAGGTCCTCTCTCAGCAGGGGCTGGGTCCTCTCTCAGCAGGGCTAGGTCCTTTCTCAGCAGGGCTAGGTCCTCTCGCAGCAGGGCTAGGTCCTTTCTCAGCAGTACTAGGTCCTCTCTCAGCAGGGCTAGGTCTTTTCTCAGCAGGGCTGGGTTCTTTCTCAGAAGTACTAGGTCCTTTCTCAGCAGCTCTAGGTCCCAGGAGTTCCCAAGCAACATCTTTGTTCATAAAGACTAACAAATGATAGGCCTATGTTCCCCCATTGAAGACTTATCTTCAATACTATCTATGTTTTTATTGGATTACTTGATTTTTGCCACAGTATATGAGTTCTTGCACATAAAATATATGTGTCTATCTATGTATTTATACAGAAACCAACATAACTCACATAAAATAAATTGGGAGTCACATTCAATATTGTGCAGGGTGACCTGGACTCACTCACAGATGATTGACATAGAGGTGAACATCATCCAATCATGTGTGGGACCACCAGGGTCCCAAACAGAATGTTATAGGAACCATGAAGCTCTAAAAAGTTCAATATATGCAGGGCACATGTTTTACCAGTTGAGGAATCTCCCAGTGAAAATTATGCCATAATCATAAAAGATATTATTTCCAAGCCACCATTCTTCCTACATGATACCAGGCATATCAATACATTGTCATCCCCTACCCCACAACACACATGCATACCAATATATGGAGACATTTTAGGTCTTAACAACTGCAATGCATGACTGATAATCCAATAATGTTATGTATCTTGGGAAGGTTCTTTAATTTCCTCCCACAAAGAAAACATGGTCTGACTCAAGCATGCTTATGTTACTAAAGTTGGCACACTCTGTTCAGGTGCTATTAAGAAAAACTTCTAAGATATTTCCTCAATGAGAATAATGAAGATTGTAAAGAAATGGAAATAAAACAAAAGAACAGTGAAATTATGAGACACAATGAAAAGGTGAATTGAGTAAAGGGTTCTGCTATATGAAAAATAATGAAAACTAGACTTTTGTTGGCAAGTGTAATTATAGAATATGCATATGTTGATTTTTATTTCTCTCCACCTGAGACATATAATGATATAACATATAATGATATAAATCACTGTTGTTTCAATAAGCATTTAAATAAGAAAACTCTTTGTAAAATAGCACTTATATCCTACTATAATCTATAATCACATTAAAACACATTAAGATGTAATTTAGTTTACATTAAAAGCGAATGTTCTAAGCACCCTCAATTAATGACATATATTTTAAAATTTTATAATAGAGAAACACTGAAAGACAATGAAATACATTTTAAATGTCAATGCACAGATTGGTTTTTAAAAAAGGAATTAGGAAGTACGCAGGAAGATAGTTCAAAAAATTTGAATGCTTGCTATATAGCCATAATCATCAAATCATGTGTGTGTATGGACATTAGTGCAATTGTAACATTATATGAGCCCAAAGGTCATTGACTATAGCACTACTGCCCCATCCCAAACTATTAAACCCGAATTGTATGGCATTGCCAGTACAAGCATTGTTTTACCAGGTTAGTCCCTGAATCGTTCAGTAGCACTGGGAAAACCCTCACATATTTTTTCCCAAAGAATTAGGAAATATGTTGCTTTCAAACCAAAGCAAAGAGCCATGGCTATAACAATAATTAAGTACACTTACTAAAAAAGAATATTACAAGGTTATAAGGAGAGGTGCTACATGATGAAACAAACTTAATTACTAAAAACATATAACCGGAAGCGTGTCTCCAACCAAAAGTAGAATTTCAAAATATGAGAATAAAACTTATGGAAGAAAATAAAGATTATAATAATAACTACATGACCAAATTAATTCCTTACTCTGAATTGATAGAAAACTAAATTGTTTGCATGAGTAAGTTTTCTCTTACTTCTGGGTACATTTCTTCTTTCTGAATTTCTGAATTATATTTTGTATACTAGAAGCCTGTATAGAATTCCTGTTACCATGAAGAACCCTGAACATAGAGTAGGGAATCACTGTCACTGACTTCCCATTGTTCATCGATTTCCTCGAGCGGGCCCCAGTAACATCTCCATATGTCCTGTCTCATGCTGGTAGAGCCCAAGGGCATCTGCTTACTCCAGGAACATAAAGATCCACAATCCATTCCGGAATGAGGGCCTATAATTGTTACCTGTATTTGGCATATCAAATACAACACGGGTAGCTTGCCAGGCTCTGCCGTGCAGGTAGCATACTCTTGCAGTCATCTCTAAGTCAAGCACTTAATGATGAACCTCGGGCGACCCTTGCGGCTCGCGTGAGCCGGACTGTGATAGGCTGCTCTGCTGGGTGGAGTTCTGACGAGAGAGAAGTCCAGATGTGGAAAATGGAGGCCCTCATGGAGTGGGGGGGGGGTCGTCTGGCTTGTTGCAAGGCTCTGCTGGGCTGGCGGGCCAGGGCTAGAACCCACCATCTCTCCTGGGCTCTTTGTGAGCGGCTGGGCACAGGGAGAGCAAGTAGCAGCTCTGCCCCCATGTCTGTCTCTGGATCAGCATACCTCTAGAGTAGGGAATAGCCCTTGATTACTATTAGTTTCCCAAAATAATACATATTATCAATGAAAAAAATGGAGAAATATTTTCTGAAGTGTCTATACCTCATTTTATATCCATACCTCATTATGTCATGTGTGAAATGCCTGAATTCCTCTATTATTTATTAGTTCCTAAATGTCTTTCTAAAAATTACCCCATACCAACTGTCATGTGTGAAGATTTTTCATATTTTACAATCAGAGTTAGTTTATGTTATCTAAAGTGCATAGTGATTATCACGTATTTCAGGTAGCAAATATTATATTGAAAATCATGTTATCTGTTCACTGGAAATTTTGGGTATCTTCTTGAGATAAATATCTGATCAGATGATTTTCTGTGTTTATTGCGCTATACTATTAATTAAATGTTGCATATATATCCCCTGTGTTTGTTTCAGTGCTGAGGATCAAACCAGGTTCTCATATATTCTTTGTATGTACTGAATACAAGCTCCTTATGATATGTTTGATGTGGAAAATCTCCCCCCCAGGTGTGTGCGTGACCCATGTGTCTCCTCGGACCCAAACTGCCCCAGGGAAGAGCGGAAACTCCATCAATGGGAAACGAGGCAAACTGCCTTGGTTTCACCGCGGAACCTTGGGCCCTGCGCCTCCGTAATCATCCCAAAACTCAAACCGCGCGGACGCTAGTGCGTCCGCGTGACCCTCTTAAAACCTATCTTGCATGAGGTACCACTGAACCTTGGTTCCTACATCCTTGCTAACCACCCAAACTCTGCAAACAGACCAGACACCTACTAACTGTACTATCCTGCCATCCAAGACCCCACATTTGCAACCTACAATAGTCATAATGGTAAGGCAACGCAAAGTTCCAACCAGCTCTGTGAGTGAAGTCACTAGTCCAGATGAGCCAAGCAATATCAATGAGTTGTATAACCTCTCTGATAAGGAATTTCGGAAAGAAATGTTAAGGAGTCATAAGGAATTCAAAGAAGCAATGGAATGCAAACTCAATAAAATACAAGAGGACATGATAGAAGAAGTGAGGAAAATGCAAATGGAAATGACATATATTAAAAATGAGGTAAATGAAATGAAAAACACAGTGGAAAGCCATCATAGCAGAATAATAGCTACTGAAGAAAGAATTAGTGATCTCGAAGACACGTTCCAAAGATTCTCTACACAATACCAGAAGATAGAAAAAAGACTCACAATTACCGAACAGACAACAAGAGATAATCGGGATGAAGCCAGAAGAAACAACAAACGGATCATTGGGGTCCCAGAAGGGCAAGAAGAAAACCCTGATGAAGAAGAAACTGTCAAAGCCATCATTGCTGAGAAGTTCCTGGAACTAAAAAACACTTGCCTCAAGATCCAGGAGGCCCGTAGGATACCTGCTAAAAGAAACCCCAACAAGAATACTCCAAGACACATCTTAATTAAAATGACAAAAACTATAGATAGAGATAGAATACTGAAAGCAGCAAGATCAAAGAAGGAAATCACGTACAACGGAACATCTCTAAGATTTACAGCAGACTTCTCTGATGAAACACTCCGAGCCCAAAACAATGGTGGGATATTGTGAAAAGACTGAATGAACTGCAGGCCTCACCAAGAATTCTTTACCCGGCCAGACTCACATTCAGATATGAAGGAAAGATACACAACTTCATGGATAAGCAAAAACTCGGAGCTTCATGGACTCAAAACCAACTTTAAAAGAAGGACTGAAGGGTCTACTGTAATACGACCAAACCCATAAGCACAACAAGCACAAACAGAAAGATGGCACAAAATCCGATGACAATAATCTCACTCAATGTCAATGGTCTAAATGCACCAATTAAGAGACACAGAGTAACAAAATGGATTAAAAAAATTGAACCCAACATTCTGCTGTCTACAAGAAACACATCTGAATAATCAGAACAAACACAGACTCAAAGTCAAAGGTTGGAAGACCATTCTCCATGCAAACAACTCCTCCAAAAAGGCTGGTGTGGCCATATTAGTATCAGATAATATAGACTTCAGGCTGAAAAAGGTTAGAACGGACAACGAAGGCCATTTCTTATTACTTAAGGGGTATGTACACCAGGAAAAAATTACACTACTAAACATATATGCACCCAACGATGGGCCAGCAAAATACATAAAACAACTGCTACGAGACCTCAAAGAAGACATTAACAGTAGCACAATAATAGTTGGAGACTTCAACACTGCTCTATCAATGATGGATAGATCAACAAGACTGAAACTCACCAAGGAAATATTGGCCCTGAAGGAAGAAATGGAAGAAGGAGAGCTAGTAGATATATACAGGGCTCTTCATGCCAAAAATAGCTGAATACACATGTTTCTCTAGTGCACATGGAACATTCTCCAAGATAGACTACATGCTGAGCCACAAAGCATACCTCAATAAAATTAAAAAAAGATAGAAATTGTGTCAGCTATCTTTTTTAGAACATGATGCACTGAAAATGGAAGTTAACCGTACACAGAAACAGGGAGTCAAACCAAACACCTGGAAACTGAACAGCTTACTCCTGAACAACAAATGGGTCATAGAAGAAATCAAACAGAAAATCCAAAGATTTCTGGAAACAAATGAAAATGAAGACACCAACTATAAGAACTTGTGGGACACAGCAAAAGCAATATTAAGAGGGAAGTTTATAGCTCTGCAAGCATTCATCAGGAAACAAGAAAGGGCCCACATAAATAACCTGACTACACAGCTGAAGACATTAGAGAAAGACCAACAAAAGGAGCCCAACCCAGGCAGAAAAAAAGGAAATAATAAAACTTAGAGAGGAAATCAATGAGTTCGAAACCAAAAAAAATAATCCAAAAGATTAATGAAACCAAGAGCTGGTTTTTTGGAAAAAATAAACAAGATTGACAAACCATTGGCAAGACTTGTAAGGACAGGGAAAGAGAAAACCGAAATAAACAGAATCAGAAATAAAAAAAGGGTGACATCACAACAGAAACCACAGAAATCCAAAAGATCATCAGAGATTACTTTGAGAGCCTGTATGCCGTGAAACATGAGAATCTAGAAGAAATGGATCAATTCCTGAAGTCCTATAACCTCCCACGGCTGAAACAAGATGACCTCCAATACCTGAATAAGCCTATCACCATTGAGGAAATAGAAACAGTAATTAAAAGTCTTCCCAAACACAAAAGCCCAGGTCCAGACGGATTCCATTATGAACTCTACCAAACCTTTAAGGAGGACCTACTGCCTGTCCTGTTCAAGCTCTTCCAGGAAATAGTAGAAACAGAAACACTCCAAAACAGCTTCTACGAGGCACATATCACCCTGATACCCAAAGCAGGGAGAGACAACACAAAGAAACTAAACTACAGACCAATATCCCTGATGAACACGGATGCTAAGATCTTCAACAAAATACTAGCAAACAGAATCCAAAGACTCATCAAGAAGATTATACATCATGACCAAGTAGGATTCATCCCGGGTATGCAGGATGGTTCAACATTCGCAAGTCAATCAACATAATACATCATATCAATAAGAGAAAAAATAAAAACCATATGATCCTATCAATAGATGCAGAGAAAGCATTTGACAAGATCCAGCACCCGTTCATGATTAAAACCCTCCAGAAAATGGGAATTGAAGGGACTTTCCTCAAGATAGTTACAGCCATCTACCAAAAGCCCACGGCAAGCATCATTCTCAATGGGGAAAAGTTGAAACCCTTCCCCCTGAGATCAGGGACAAGACAAGTTTGCCCACTCTCACATCTTTTATTCAATATAGTACTGGAAGTACTTGGCATAGCAATCAGAGAAGAATAGGACATCAAGGGCATCCAGATAGGCAAGGAAGAAGTCCAGCTATCATTATTTGCAGATAACATGATATTATACCTAGAGAATCCTAAACTCTCTACCAAAAAACTCCTAGAAACAATAGACGCATATAGTAGAGTGGCAGGATACAAAATCAACACGCAAAAAGTCGGTGGCTTTCCTATATACAAAGTATGAAAGAGCAGAAAGGGATATTAAGGAAACAATTCCATTCACAATTGTGCCACAGAAAATCAAATACCAAGGAATCATCTTACCCAAGTGTGTAAAGGACCTGTACAAAGAAAACTACAAGACACTGTTCCAAGAGATAAAAGAGGACACAAGGAAATGGAAACACATTCCCTGCTCATGGATGGGGAGAATCAACATTGTCAAAATGGTAATACTCCCTAGAGCTCTATACAGATTCAATGAAGTCCCTATAAGGATACCCATGACATTCTTCAAAGAAATTCACGAAACAATCCTGAAATTTGTATGGAACGATAAACCCCCAAGGATAGCTAAAGCAATCCTCGGGAAAAAGAAGATGGGAGGCATCACCTTACCCAACTTCAAACTGTACTACAAGGCAGTAGTAATTAAAACAGCATGGTATTGGAATAAAAATAGACCCGTGGACCTATGGAATAGAATTGAGTATCCTGACACCCAACCTCAAACACATGATCATTTAATCTTTGAAAAAGGTGCAACGAGTGTAAAATGGAGTAAGGAAAGCCTCTTCAATAAGTGGTGTGGGGAAAACTGGCAGCGACATGTAAAAAATGAATTTGGACCTGTGTCTAACACCATGCACAAAAATCAGATCAAAGTGGATTAAAGATCTCAATATCAGACTTGAATCCATAAAGTACATTGAAGAAAATATAGGAAAAACCCTCCATGACATTGAAGCTAAAGGCGTCTTCAAAGATGAACCATCACTAACAAAGCAACTAGAAGAAAAGATAAACATATGGGACTACATGAAACTAAAAAGCTTCTGCACCTCCAAAGAAACAGTGACTAAGATACAAAAGCAGTCCACAGAATGGGAAAGAATATTCACCCAATACCCATCTGATAAGTGGTTAATATCCAGGATATATCAGGCACTGGTAGAACTTTACAAGAAGAAAACAAACAACCCCATCAAAAAATGGGGGAGAAGAAATGAACAGAAACTTCAGCAAGGAAGAAATTCGAATGGCAAAAAAAACATATGAAAAAATGCTCATCATCACTAATCATCAGAGAGATGCAAATCAAAACAACAATGAGATACCACTTTACACCACAGAGACTCGCACATATTCAAAAGAACAAGAACAACAAGTGCTGGCATGGATGTGGGGAAAAGGGGACTCTCATCCATTGTTGGTGGGAATGCCGGCTGGTACAGCCTTTCTGGAAAACAATATGGACTTTCCTCCAAAGACTAGAAATTGAACTCCCATTTGACCTAGCCATTCCACTCCTGGGAATCTACTCTGGGAAGCCAAAAATACGCAGCGGAAACACCATCCCTACTTTTATGTTCATAGCAGCGTTATTCACAATAGCCGGAATCTGGAAGCAACCAGAGTGCCCGAAAATTGATGACTGGATAAAAAAGCTTTGGTACATCTACACAATGGAATACTATGCAGCTGTTAGGAAAAATGAAGTTATAAAATTTGCCTACAAATGGATGGACATGGAGAAGATTATGTTGAGTGAAATTAGCCAGAAGGAGAGAGACAGATACAGAATGACTGCATTTATCTGCATAACATAAATATATAGGTACATATTATGATACCAATACCCAAGGTCAAGTGAAACATACATCAGGAGGTCCTGTCAAAGGTGGAAATTATCACAAACGTGTGGGAGTCAGAGGCTAGGTAAGACAGAAAATGGAACAGTGTGCTAACAATTGTTGAGGGTACATATGCCAACCTATAACTGAGCATTAAATAGAGGCAAAAAGATACACATGACAACCCTTTAATGTATGTTATGTAATCCATAGTCTGGAGGGAAGGAAAAGAGAAAGAGAGAGAAATGGAAAGAAATCAAGAACCTGCCATGGAGGAGGGCTGGGGGGAGGGAGGAGGGAACCGGGGACGTTGGTGGTGGGAGATGGGCACTGGTGGCGGGATGGGTGCTGCAACACTGTATGACCAAAACCCAAATATGAACTCTTTAATTGTATATCTTTGTAATTGTAAAAATAAAAAATTAAAAAA